>JAJEJO010050248.1:962716-1004806 GCA_020662805.1 Glaucomys volans
TTTTTTTGGTACTGGGAATTGAACCCAGGGGCACTTGACCACTGAACCACATCCCCAGCCCTATTTTGTATTTTATTTAGAGACAGCGTCTCACTGAGTTGCTTAGGGCCTTGCTAAGTTGCTGAGGCTGGCTTTGAACTTGTGATCCTCCTGCCTCAGCCTCCCAAGTGCTGGGATTACAGGCATGCACCACCGGGCTGGCTTCCTTTGTTTTTATATTAAACATCTAGGCCTTCTAAGGTTGACAAAGATGGTCACATGAGAAAAGATTTATAAAATTGACTGCATTCTAGCAAAATATGCCAAGAATTATATATCAAAGCAAAAATTGTCAAATTGGGAGAAATATTTGCTGCTGGTATAGTCGAATCAGCTGACTCCTTCAATATGTAAAGAAATTCTGTCAGTAAATAACTAACAACTAGAGAGACAGGTATAATTTTTAGGCAGGACAATTAGGTGACTTAAACAAAAAATGTGCAGCCTTTTTCATAACAATAAATGAAAACCAAAATAAGACCCAAATGAGATAATGTATTACTTTTTAACATATAAATTGTCCCCCAAAATATAATAACACACTAGATTAATAAGGATATGTGGAAATGGATTCTGTCATACATTTCTAAAAGGAGGATAAATTGGTGCAACCAGTTGGTACAACAAATGTGGATAAAGATTTGTATGTCACCTCCACCGATTTCCTTAATACTAAGAGCTTTTAATTATTAAGGTGCTCAATCAGTAAACTAGTAGAACTGAGAGAATACCATCTAGTAAAATAATGAGGCAGTAATACCATATACAGATATGGAAAGACATCTAAGATATGCAAGAAAAGCAACAGGCAAATTTATGTAGTATTCAGCCCTGTGCATGGAGAAAAAAAGGATATTTTTGCTGGGTGTGGCGGGGCATCCCTGTAGTTTCAGTGGCTTGGGAGGCTGAGATAGGAGGGTCTCAAGTTCAAGGCCAACTTCAGTAATTTAGCCCTAAGGTTAGGCCCTAAGCAACTTAATGAGACCCTGCCTCAAAATTTAAAAAAAAAAAAAAAAAAAAAAAAGAGCTGGGGATGTAGCTCTGTGGTAAAGCACATCTAGGTAAATCCTAGTAACCCCCCCCCGCCCCCGCCCCCACAAAAAGAAAAAAAGATGTTCGTTTGTGCATATCTGGAGTATTTCTGGAAGTTTATATATGAACTAAAAATATTTTTAGTTGTAGATGGACATCATAACTTTATCTTATTTATTATGTGGCCCTGAGGGTCTTACCCAGTGCCTCATGGGCCAGGCAAGTGCTCTACCACTGGGCCACAACCACAGCCCACCAGTAGCTCTTAATAGGGAAAAAAAGAGTTGGTGGTGTTTGGAGTAGGAAAAGACAGTTTTCACTGTACACTTTTTAAAATTAATTCTTTCTTTCATGTGTGTGTATATATATATATATATATATATATATATATATATATTAGGTAGACATAATGCCTTTATTTTATTTTACTTAAAAATTTTTAATTAGTTGTTAATGTACCCCTATTTTATTTACTTATTTATATGTGGTGCTAAGAATTGAACCCAGTGCCTCACATATGCTAGGCAAGCACTCTACCACTGAGCCACAACCCCAGCCCTTGCTGTACACTCTGTTTCTTGTGTTTGTATCATATGCTTACACACAGGTATTTATGTATTCATTCATTCATTCATTCATTCATTCATTCAGAAATACATATTGAGCTCTGCTATATGCTAGGCAGGTGCTGGAGACAAGGCAGTGAATGAGATGACAAGGTCCCTGTCCTTGTGAAACTTAACATTTTGAGAATGGGTTATAGGCAGATAGTAAATATATGAGCAAGTAAATATGCAGCTTATCATACAGCAATAAGTGGTATGGTGGAGAATAAAGCTTTGTAAATTAGGAAGTGCTGACGCAGGGTAGTCAGACATCTCTGCTGCCTTGAAAGTGCACTGATTCTTGAAGTAGGAATAAGGCACTTAGGATCTGGGGAGGAAACTTGAAAGACATAGAAGTTACAGGTGATAGGGTTGCAAAGCATGACAGTGCTTTGTAAAGCCTCATAAGGACTTACACTGAGTTGGGAAGCCTTAGGTAGGATCACTCTTGATTACTTCATGGAAGGTGAATCAGTACTGTTCAGTAGTATAATGTGAGCCACTTATATAATTACAAATTTCTTTCCTTTTTCCTTTCCTTCCCCTCCCCTCCCCTCCCCCTCCCTCCCCTTCCCTCCCCTTCCCTCCCTTCCCTATCCCTCCCTCCCTCCCTTCCTCCCTTCCTTCCTTCCTTCCTTCCTTCCTCCTTTTCTTCCCTTTCCCTTTCCCTCCGCCCCCTCTTTCTTTCACTGGGGATTGAATCCAGGGGCACTTTTCCACTGAGCTACAATCCTACTCCTTTTATAATTCTTTATTTTGAGACAGGGTCTTGCTGAGTTGCTGAGGGGTCTTGCTAAATTGCTGAGGCTGGCCTTGAACTTGGAATCCTCTTACCCCAGCCCTCTGAGTTGCTGGGATTACAGGCACACACCACCATGCCCAGCCCATAATTCTAAATTGTTTTGTAGTTACATATTGAAAAGTAAAAAGGTACACATAAAGTTAATTTTAAGGATAGATTTATTATTTTAATTTTTGGTCCTGAGGATTGGACCCAGGTGCACTTTACCCAGAACTACATCCCCAGCCCTTTTTATTTTTTATTTTGAGAGGAATAGATTCTGTTTAACCCAAATATTTGCCAAGCCGTATTTCCAAAACTTTTATCATTTTACAAAAAATCTATATAAATATTATTAATGTTATTCATTGTAGTTAATGCTGTATTATTTTTATTGATATTAATATATTGTTGCTGATAGTAATTATTGTAGTTTTATATATAGTTTTTTGTATTGTCTTTAAATTCTGATATATATTTTACACTTAGAGCACATCTCAATTTAGATGACTAAATCTTCAGCAGTGAAGTGTAGTACTACCAAATCAGGTAAGTTGTGTTTAGTGGGGAAATACTTTATATTCCTTTAGTTTTAAAATTTAAAGTAGTAAAAGTTAAATAAGTTTAAAATTCAGGTCCTCAGTTACAGTAGCCATACTTCAAGTGTGCGGTGGCCTGTGTGTCTAGCCACTTCTATATTAGCATGGAAAGGAGCTGTGGGGTAGAGTGTGCAGAAGCAGGAGATGAGTCAGGAAGTTATTGCAATAGTTTGAGCAAGAGATGATGACTTCGACCAGAATGGTAGCAGTGGAGTCCATGGGAAGTGGTGTGTTTGAGATGTGCTTTCAAGATCTATTGATGGATGGAATGTGGGATATGAGAGAAAGGAGGAGGCAGCATGATCTTTTTGACTTGAACAGTTGAAGAGCCGAGTTGACCTTTCCTGAAGAGAGAGGTAGAAGGAGACAGTTTCTGGATGGACTTGGGGTGGGAATGTTCAGGAGCTAGATTTGGATGCATTAAGTTAGAGATATCTTTTGACCTCAGAACGCAAATATGAGAAGACAACTGGATGTGTGAATCTGAAGTTCAGGTTGAGGTTACTCTTGAGAAATATAATGGGAGTTTTCAAGTGTATTTAAAACTCTGAGATGTAGATGATCTCATCCAGTGAGGAAGGAGTGACAGAAAAGGTTGGAAGACTGAATTTAGGGATCGTGAATGGAGAAGAGGAGCCAGCAACCAAGATGAGAAGGAACAGCCAGTGGGTTAGGAAGAGAACCAGAGAGGATGGTGGCTTGCATGATCAATAGAGAGTGTTTTGAAGGAGAGTGTGATCAAGTTAAAAGCTGAGACTTGACTGTTAGACCCAGCAACATGGGGATGATCTTGACCAGTGCTAATTCAGCAGAATGACAGAGGGAAAGGGGAGGGGACTCAAGAGAAACTGAGAAGTGGAGGAAATGGAAATGTCATGAATGTCACCTTGTGAGTAGTTTTGTTGTAGGGAGCAGCAGGAATGAGTTGGTGGCTGGAGCACTGTGCATGGTCAAGAAGTTTTTTTGCTTTTGTTTTTGTTTTTGAGATAAAAAAAATAATGCATGTTTGTGTGCTGAAGAGAATTTTCAAGCAGAGAGAGAAAGGTTACAGTGGTACAGGAAACTTTTGAAAGGGACACACCTATCATCCCAGTGACTGGGAAGGCTGAGGCACGAAGAACCTCAGCAATTGAGCAAGAACTTAAGCAACTCTAGCAAGACCCTGTTTTAAAATTTAAAAAAAAAAGAAGCTGGGTGTGGTGGCACACGCCTGTAATCCCAGTGGCTCGCCTGTAATCCCAGTGGCTGGGGAGGCTGAGGCAGGAGGATCGCATGTTCAAAGCCAGCCTCAGCAGGGAGCAGGGGCAAGGCGCTAAGCAACTCAGTGAGACCCTGTCTCTAAGTAAAATACAAAAATAGGGCTAGGGATGTGGCTCAGTGGCCAGTGCCCCTGAGTTCAATCTCCGGTTCCAAAAAAATAAAATATAAAATAAAATAAAATTAAATTAAATTAAATTTAAAAAAAAGATTGAGGATGTGACTTAGTGGTTAAGTGCCCCCGGGGTTTAATCCCTGGTACCAAAAAATAAAAATAAAGAATAAAATAAAATATACAATTAATAAAATACAATAATAGTGACGGTAATGAGAGATGTAATTTAGATAAGTATATGAACTATCTGTTTATTTAAAAAGTGCCAGTTTAGGTAACAGAAGAGGAAAAGCAAGAGGATGCCATGGTTTGTAATCAGTATCTTACTGGCAAATATGAATTTACCTAGGTCACTTTTCTCATCACTTTAAAAATTAAGATATAATTTATGCACAGTAGAATTGAGAGCCCAGAGTTCTAGGAGTTTGATGAACATCCTACTGCAGTCCAGATAATTTTAAACTTCTATTAGGGCTGTGAGTTAGCTTGTACTATAGAACTGGACCCTGTACATATGGGGTAGCCCACTGCTTCTAATTTGAGAGATTTATGAGCCCATAAAAAAGCATATTCTTACTTACATTACGTCTCTAATTTAGTTACTTTAGGAGGATGTGATAAAGGTTTGGCTGAAGGTTTATCCTAAAGCTAATTCAGGCAAAATAATAATAATCTTTTTCAGAAAGTCACTGCTGTGAAGAGTGATTTATACTGGCATGATGTAGGCAACAATATTCACTGATTCTTTTCATTTAAGGACATATTCAAGGTGATAAACTATAACTCGAACCTTTTAAAATTTTTTGAGAGAACTCTTTGGTGTCTAGACAATTTTAATGGAAAACGGAAAGATTCCAAATACTCAAGAAATTGAAATAGAATTTGAGCCAAGTTGTGTGCCTGTGTTCAGATTTGGCATGCTTTTTAGTCAGTCCCCAGGTGATTGATCTCATTTAGTTAATTGAGGAAATTGTCAGAACCAAAATCCAGGCATCTCTAAAATTTTTGTTTTTAATAAACACACTCAGTGCCAGGAGTCAGCTTTCGGACAGTCTCAGGCTCCTGTTACCAAAGAGCTTAAATGAATTAAGGCCAAGCACATCATGAGCAACTGTTTGAACTTGGTCAGATTTACTTCTCTTAGCAGGCTGAAATTGCATTTCAGGTGACTGGATGTTTGTCACCTGTTAGAACGTGTCCTTCTGAGCAAAGTCGAGCACCTTTTATGCAGTCACTGGCACTGTATTTGTTTGTGTACTGAGATATTTTTATGTTAGACTTGTCTTTTTCTTATTGATTTACGAGAAGTTAAATAATTTTTTAAAGGATAGTAATCTAATGACACGTGAGTTGCAAATTTGTTTACCAGCTTGACCTTCCTTATTGAAGTTGTAGGGTCTCTGCTATATAGGAAACTTTTGTTTTTGAGTGGTCAATCTATCAGTCTTTTCACTTAACTATTTCTAAATTCTGTAACATCCTCATCCCCAAATTATAAAAATACTGTATGTCTTTCTTCAAATGCTTTTATGGCTTTTGCTATTTATTAAAATCAAATTTATTTTTGTACAAGGTGAGAAACTGAAATCTGAAGTTTCTTTTGTCCACATGGACAATCTCTTGTTCCAGTAATTCACCTTTTCTTCATGGGTTTGAGATACTACTTTACTAGGTACAAATTTTTCATACGTGAATGAAGTATTTTCTGGACTTCAGTGTGTTTTGTCAATTTCTTTATCTGGTTTGCCAGTACCACATTATTTCAGTTACTGTAACTTTGTAATCCTTTGGAGATTGGCTGAAATTGCTCTCTTCCCCTTGGTTCCTTTTAAGATTTTCCTTGGCTGTTGTCTGCCTTTACTCTTCCACATCTGCTTTAGAATCAGTTTGTCAAATTTGTTAAGTTTTCTCTAAATTCTTATGGTATTAACTGGACTAATGTTTTTCTTTTTCACTTCTGGATTTAATGCTTTTTATTTTATCTAAAATTTATAGTCTTTGTTTTCCTTTAGTATTGGACTTAAGTTAGGGTCAGTCTGTTCCCTAACCTTACTTATTTGTGTGTGTGTGTGTGTGTGTTCCTTGCTTCATTCTTTTTGAAAGTTTTTACTTTTGCTTCTGATATAGCAGCAATGATCTCATCTCAAACACTCAGCAGCAGTAGGTTCACTTAAAATCTAGCACCTGAGAGCGACGTCTTTTCAGGGCTTTATCCTTCCCTAGGTGGACCTGTGGTGCTTTCCTCTTCTGCCTGGCACCGAGTCAGTGGCTCATGTCTCTCAGTTCCTCACAGATTTCTATTCTCCACTTCAGTGGATTCTTCAACAGATGAATACCATATTTGGGGAGTTTTAATAGCAACCTTAATCTTTAGCAAAGGATAAGGTATGGAAAAAATACCTTTTTATGGAAAAGGTATTTTTCCATAAAAAATGGAAAAATTAATCTGTTGCACAGTTATAATGTAGAGAACCTTATTTGATAAAACCAGTTATTTAGTTGTGTTTTTAAAATAAAATAAAGGATGTGGTGTTTAAATTGATTTCAGACTCAATATGACTTCTGATTCCTGTTGAAAAAAAATAACAAAGGATGTGATTTGGACAGCGTTACAATAAGTTTGGCATCCAGATTAGGAAAGGTGGTCACTCCAAACTAGGCTGAGCAAATAGTGCTTGAACTTTTATGCACCTGTTTTGTGCGAGGGACTAAACTAGGTGCCGGGATACAAAGCTTAGAGACCTAGCCCACTGGCAGGAGACCTGCAAGTAAACAGTGGGTTTTCTGAGAAGCCTGATGAGGGATGTCCGGGACCTAGGCCACAAAGGCTGGGGACAGCTTTTAAGAGGAAAGTGGAGGGGAGATTTTTGAGGTGAAACTACGGTGTTCACAAGTTGGGGGACCTTGTACAAATGATTTTTTTCTCAGCCTCGGTTTTAGAATCTATTTTACACTGTTGTCTTAAGCATTGAGATATATATGAATAGTGTGTGGGGGGGGCACGTGTGGGCATGCGCTCGTTTTGTATAGGAAGCCTCCAGAACAGACTTACACATAATAATCTCTCAGAAAATGATGTGGTATACAGTCAGCCCTCTGTATCCACAGGTTCAACCACCGATGAATTAAAATATTCGGAAAAAATAAAAAGTTCTATGCTGAATATGTGCAGACTTTTAAAATTGTCATTTTTTCCTATATAATGTAGTAAAACCAGCATTTACATTGAATTAGGTATTGTACATAATTGAGAGAGAATTTAATATATGCAGGAGGGTATGGGTAGGTTGAATGCAAATACTGTGCCCTTTCATAAAAGGGACTTGAGCACCACAGAGTTTCGTGTCCATGGGGTCTGGAGGTGGGGTCCTGGAACCCTTCTCCCCACCAGGTGCTGAGGTGCTACTGTATATCCAGTTTGCAGTGCTCATGGCAGTTCACCCAGCAGAGAAGGGCCTTCCCAGCAAAGGGAAAGTTGTACTCCACAGCAAGGTGGTTGTTTGGGGACCTTTGTGGGATGGCAGTGTTTAATCTGGTTGAAGTGAAGGGAATAGCAGAAGATGAAGCTGGGAAGGAGGCAGGCTGAGATCTTTGACAGCAGCTTCCGTGTCATTTTGAGGAGTCTTGAGAGGCATTTAGGAAATGTGGAGTCTTTGAAGACCTTGAGTTAGCAGAGTGTCAGAACAGTTTTGCCATTTGATAGACTGGCTTGTTAGAGATGTATGGGGTGGTAAGGAAAACTACTTGAAGTGGGTGCTCTCCAGTGAGAGTGGTGTTCAGCCCCGACTGCCCTTTGGAACCATCTGGAGAACTTTGTTTTGTGCCCAAGTTCACCTCAGATCCGAGGCATTAGCATTGTTTATTGCTTGCCTAGTGGGGTCACAGCCAGGGTCTGTGAACACGGAGCTAGAGGGTAACTATTCCCTAACCATGTACTATGAAGTTCCAAGTTAAACTGCCAGCAGTATAAGGTAATCCGAGTAAGGAGACAACACATAGGATGTGGTGGTCATTTGATGAGGAAGGGGTTGAGTGAAGCTTGTTCCTTGATTAGGTCACTGGGTAGATGAAGGTAATATACCAAGACTCAGACGTATATCAGTGAGAACCTGAAGGAGAAGCAGGTTTGAGTACTAGGCCTTGCTGAGGGGACATGAGAAAGATGAAAAATTCTATTTTAACATGAAATTTGAGGGAAATGATCAAAAGTATCAAATGGACAGAGAGAAACTGAAGGGAAGGAGCCAGTGGAATTGTTGAAAATTCAGAGACATTGATGGCATTGATAGGTGCGGTCTACCCATGAGCAGAAAGCATAGAACAGAGAGAGAAGACATGGTTTCTCTGAGAACAAGGGACATTTCCATTCAGAGGGAAACAGAATACTACTAATAATAATAAATTACAAGCACTAATTTTGCCTGTTGGTCTGATTTCTTTCCTGTGGGAGGTACAGGAATCTGCTGATAGTTACAGAGTAAAAAATGAGACTAAGGAGTGTGGTCAAGCTTTGGAAAAGGACATGGCCATCTAAGGAAGGAGACTGAGAAGGCCCTGTCTCTCTAGTCCTGGTCTTAGGTGCTCAGTTTCCCAGGGGTCAGTATCAGCCTCTTTGACGTACTTCGTGGGTCATCTCCTTTTCTTCAGTTATGCTGACATCTTCTAAGAGAAACATTGATAAGCTGAAGTTTGTCCAGAGGAATTTAGTATTCGATAATTGTAGTTTAGAAAGTAATTGATTGGCTTTGCACTTTGGGGACATTTTTTTGCTACTACTTTGCTATATTAATTTGAAATGTGAAGTGTTGAAATCACTTGAAAATACAGATTCCACTGTTTGCAACATCAATAACTAGTTAGGATCCTGTCTTTATTTATATATATAGCATATTTTGCTTTTACTTGAGGTATTGGGGATTGAACCCTGGGGCTTTCTACCACTGAGCTATATTCCCAGTCCTTTTATTTTGAGATAGGGTCTTGCTAAATTGCCCAGGATGACCTTGAATTTGGAATCCTCCTGCCTCAGGCTCCTGAGTATCTCAGATTGCAGGCTTGTGCCACCATACCTGCCTTTTTTTCTTTAAGTTATAAAAGTTAAAAGAAAAAAAGCTGCCAACAACATTTTGAAAATATATGAACTTTTAGTATAAATGTTTTTACTATAAGAAATTTGAATATTTATTTTGCTTTTCACACATACTTCCATACATTTTTTGTTCTCTGAGTCTGCTATAGATTGCTCCCTCAGCTTTCAATATGAACTATGTATTAATGTGTTTTAAATATTTTTTTCCTCTAAAAGACTAAAAATCTAGTCACTAATTGTCAAATAGACTGGAACTAATTATTTTATAGATTTTCTGTAAAATATTAATTGTTCATCAGAACTAATTATATTCACTATAAGAATTCAGTATGGGTTTTCAGTAAGTCTTCTTGTTTATAATATGATTCTTAAGGTAATTATAAATTGCTTTTGTAGAATGGCTTGGCACTGTGACTGTTTATGGATAGAAGTGGACTCGATGTTGCAAGACTGACTTAATGTTTTGATATCATTTCAGGTAACATATCATTTGTTGCATTTCCAGTTTCCAGCGCCAACTCACCAACAAAAATTTTACCAAAAACCTTAGGACCAATAAATGTGAATGTTGGACCCCAAATGGTAAGAAATTCATCAGTCTTTGAATTGAAACTTTGTTTAGGCAAGACTAACTTAAAAGATTGTGCTGAAGAAGTTTGGTCCAGTATTCCAGTTAATTTCAGTCATCTCTTTCACTTTTTAAAAACATTTTGTTTTTATCTGAATGTAACTTATTATGTCTTGACAAAAAGGCATTGTGTTCTTCCAACTTTCATTTTTACATAATTGAATCTGTGGATATGTAATAGGAAGCTTTTGCTCCCTATTTGAGACTTCTCTTGGCTTTAGTTGTTTAAATTGATTTGAAATCTGTTACGTTTGATATCTTCCGTTTTTCTTTTTTCTTAGACTCTTTTTTTTGCCCTTAACTTTATATTCTCATATAATGTTTGACCAGTACTTAAATTTACATCTGGAACTATGAATTTGAAATGGCAATTGGGGAAAAATAACACATCAATTCATTTTAATTTTTAGCAATAGAAATAATAGATGAAAAAATATTTAAGTATTTCTCTAAAAATATTTGTTAACTCTGCTGTAGTTTGAAGTATATAGACTTTTAGGAAACCATATTTATAAATAGAGTTGCATTCAAGTCAGTGCTCCAAAACTATACCTAATTTAAATGGCCTCTCCCCTCCATTGGCAAAAGTTATTACACATTTGAAGAATAATTCTTCATTGTCAGTATTGACATCTTTTCTTCTATAGAACAATAAAAGTAAATTACACATAATAGCACAGTGGACTATGTTTAATGCAAAGTTAATTAGACAAAAATATCTCTATCATACTTAATGGTGCTGGGTATGGTGGTACACTCCTATAATCCCAGCAGCTCTGTAATCCCAGAGATTTGGGAGGCTGAGGCAGGAAGATCATAAATTTAAGGCCAGCCTTAGCATCTTAGTGAGACCATCAGCACCCTAGTGGAGACCCATTCTCAAAATAAAAAGGGCTGGCGATATAACTCAACAGTAGACGACCCCTGGGTTCAATCATCAGTACCAGAACAAACACATAAAAACATAATGGTCTCTGAAAGTCTTTAAGACATTCTAGACATGATATTTTCTTTGGTCAGTGAGAACTGTTAATCATCTGCAGAATTCCAGCTAAAGATAAAACACAATTTACTGTAAGTATGTGAAGAATGTACTCTAGCTCCAGACGACTTAAAGACTAAAGCTCAAATAAGTGTCCCCATTGCAAGGTAGCTCAGGGTATATTTTCAAACATTTGTTAAACAGTGCCCCTCCCCAGCCACTGCAGTAGATGCAAATGAGATAAATAAGACATTCACTGAAATTAAACATGGTCAGATTCCTAAGAATCTGACCCTTACAGTGCCCTTCTTTTTTGAGAGGCTTTTTTTTTTTTTTCTCCTTCTTGGTATTTCAGTTGATGTTGCTGTGACTCAAATTAGAATTCCTCTTTTCTTCCCCTTGTCAATTTGAACATGTGTGCATGTAAACTCTTACATAGTTCAGTTCTGACAATGATAAGTAGTCAAGTGTACCTAACTCAGTTACCATAAATATCAGGATCAGCATTGCAAAGGGCAGAAGGAGGAGAGATTTGGCAAAAGAAATTTGGCTTTGATTTGTGTCCTTCCTGCTGAGGTGCTTTTTCAGTTGCATTCATGAGCAGGAACCAGACTTTCTTTTTGGTTTCCTAATTGCAGTAGAACCCCAGTGCTCTGAACATTTCTCTTCAAAATTCATGTTGAAGCCTAATCCCTGTTGTGGTGATGTTAAGAGATGGACCCATTGGGCAGTGGTTAAGTCATGGGGCTCTGTATTCATGAATGGGATTAGTGCCCTTGTAAAGAGGTTGAAGGGAGCACTGTAGGCCCCTCTGTCAAGTAAGGACCCAGCAAGCAGGTGCATTCTAGGAAGCGCTGTGTCTTCCCCCTTGATATGCAGGAGTCTTGACTTCCTGTCCTCCGGAACTATGACAAGTAAGATTTTATTTTCTGTAAATTACCTAGTAAGGTTTTTTGTCATCACAGACCTGAGAAATTGGGTGCTGTCATAATAAATACCGCAAACTACAGTACTTGGTAACTTGTGATGGGCAGAGGTTAGCAGAGTTTAGCTAAATGTGTTAGTAAATGGCCGTGAATGGACAGTAAAGGGCAGTTCTGGGGAAGGTTCAAAAGAGAGATGTGGAGAAAGCCCTGTCTTCTTAGAGTTTTCTGAGTGCTGTGATCAAAATGTTGGCAGAATTAGGTACAGTAAAGACCATTCTGATGAGGCCCCAGATGGAAGCTGGAATATGCTATTAGAAACCACAAGAAAGGCCATTTTTGTTACAAAGTGGCAAAGGAGCTGAGGAAAGTGTGTTCATGGCCTTAGAGTTTTATGGCAGGAGGAATTTAGGAATAATAACCTAAGGTTTTTGGCAGAAGAAATCTTTTATTTATTTTTTTTAATATTGGGAATTGGACCTAGGGCTCTTGACCACTGGGACGCACCCCCAGCCCTTTTTATATTTTATTTTGAGACAGTCTTGCCAAGTTGCTGAGGCTGGCTTTGAACTCAGTCCTCTGCCTCAGCCTCCCAAGCTGCTGGGATTACAGGCATGTGCCACCATGCCGGGCTATGAATGAAACAGTTAGCAAAGTGCTGAGGGTGAGGCGTTGCTCTTCTTGGCTGCTTATTATACAATCTGAAAGGAAAAAATAAAAAGAATTATAAATGGAATTGATAGAAGAATAGCAAAACTTAAAGATTTAGAAAATTTTAAAACTAGGCCACATATTAAAGAACGAAGAAAGCTCTTCTGGATAGAAGAGCAAGGGAATGACCATGCAGCCTTTGGTAAGGAGATTAGTGTGGATGGGTGGAAGCCTGGTGCTGCTGCTCCCGACAGCGCAAGACTGAACCAGAAGGCTGTATGTGTGCTGCCTGTCCATCACAAGCCCAGGATGCCAGGGCCTGGGGGACAAAATCTGTCAAAAGAAGGTCTGCCTGGCTCAGGGGACCTTGGCAATCCCTGCCTGCCACTGCCTTAAGTCTGTCCCCTTCTGTCTCAGCCCTCCTTGCCCTTCCACCTGTGGCTGCAGTGGGCCCACATGCAGCGCGTGCCACGGGAGTGAGCAGCGAGCCTGGCAGTGTACACGGGGTGCCAGCTCACTGGTGCAGAGTGCACGGGCTGTGGAGGCACGGGCTGTGGAGGCACGGGCTTTGGAGGGCTGTAGGTTGCTTCCACCTACATTTCAGACCCTCCCTGGAGAACTTGGGACCCAGACAGAGAACAACTTGAGGGGTATGGCCGTTGTAGAGAGCCCCCACTAGGGCAGTGCCTAGTGGAGCCTGGGAGTTCACCCCAAGACCTCAGACCAGTAAGAGCCGCTGGCATGAACTCTGAGCTAGGAGAGCCAGAGGCAGAAGTCTCCAACCCCTGAGGACTGCAGTGTGGACTGTGCCCAGCAAAGCCATGGCTCAGGAGTCCCCTAGGACCTCATGTGTCGCGAGGCAGGACCTCAAGCAGCAAAAGTTGTTCTCAAGTCCTAAGATGTAGTGTTTGCTTGGTTGGGCAAGACCTATCATCCCTTTCTTCTTTCTCATTTCTCCTTTTTGGAATGGGAGTGTCCATCCTCTGTCTATCCCACCACCATGCTTTGGAAGCACTTTGATTTCCCAGGCTCATGGCCAGAGGGCAATAGTCCCAGGACAGAATACACCTTTGAGTCTCACCTATATCTGATTTGGATGACACTCTGGACTTTTTGAGTGAATGCTAGGACAAGCTAAGATTTACAGGGCTACTGGAATAGAATGAATTTATTTTATAGGTGAGACAGATATGAATTTGGGTGGGGGGCAGGAGCTGGACATAATGCCATGTTTGGAATGTTTCCCTCTAAAGATAATGTTGAAACCTCATCCCCATTGTGGTGATCCTAAGTGGGAGGGCCTTTGAAAAGTACTGAGTCACAGAGCTCTGCACTCACGCGTGTATTGAACACCCTAATAAAAGAGGTTGAAGGGAATGTCCTTGCCCTTCCTGCCTCCAGGGGACACAGTAACAAGGCCCCATCTCAGAAGCAGAGAAGGGGGCCTCCCCAGACGCTGAATCTGCTGGCTCTTTGATCTTGGACTTTTCATGCACTGGAAGTGAGCTCTAAATTTATGTTGCTTATAAATAGTCAGAAATTTTGTCATAGCAACTTGAATGGACTAGAGCCATTCCTTGGTTTTCCTCTTCCTTCTCACTTTTAAACATGGTGTGGGTTGGCATTGTAGTTTGGTAGTAGGATGCTTGTCTAACATGTGCAAGGTCCTGGGTTTGGTTCCCAGCACTGCAAAAAATAAAAATAAAAATTGCCTTCAATCCCTCATTACTGAGTTTTTAAAGTTTTTGTTTAATTAAAGAATTTTTGGATCACATCTTACCTATTTCTTACAGTCTTCTTTTTCTACTTGATCTTCGAACTTTTACATGGTCTTTTGGAAGCCACATCTTAATGATAGATACAAATTTCAAAAGGCCCTATAAAAAAGTTTCCAGGGCTGGGTGTGGTGGCCCACACCTGTAGTCTCAGTGGCTCAGGATGCCGAGGCAGGAAGGTTGTGAGTTCAAAATCAGCCTCAGCAATTTAGCAAGGCCTAAGCAACTTTGTGAGATCCTATCTCTAAATAAAATATATAAAAGGGTTGAAGATGTGGCTCAGTGGTTGGGTGTCTCTGGACTCAACCCCGATACCAAAAAAAAAAGTTTCAGTGGGTACTAGTTTAGTAGTAACTATTTTATTCAGGAGACTTGCCCTTGTTTTATAGGTTTTCATATAGATATATGTCTTATGATTGTATATATATAATAATCTCATAGCTACTTATTTCAGAAGATTAAATAATGCTTTTAGTGAAAACCAAAATTTTGTCAAATAATGGAATCTTTTAATATTTTTCAGAATACTTATGCTTTCAGCTTTTCTAACTGTAGGTGGCAGTAGTTCATAAGATATGTTAAGGTCAGAAAATCTTGAGGATTTTGTTCAGTTATTGTCTGATTTTCATAGTCTAATTGATTATCAGAGAAACCACATGATTTCTTTTAAATTACGTATGTCTAGAGTTTGAGGGGAGAATGGGGGACTCTGAAATTTAGGTATGTATGCACATATGTGTGGGGCTTGAACCCAGGGTGCTCACCTCTGGGCCACATCCTCAGCCCTTTATATTTTTTATTTTGAGGCAGGGTCTCACCAAGCTGCTGAGTCTGGCCTTAAACTCAGATCCTCCCACCTCAGCTTCCCAAGTTGCGGGGATGACCAGGCATGCACCACTGCGCTCTGCAGGAAGTCTCATTTCCCTTATCATATACACCAAATGTTAGAAGTACGTTTTTACCTATGATTTTAATTTAGAATTTCAAAATTAAGGTTCTGGGTTATAAATCATGTCGGAGTTGTCACCGTTTAAAGTAATTTTCCTATATTTAGTGATTGATCAGCTCTTACTTTCTTTAGGGTTTTTGTTGTTGTTTCATGATTGTTTGAGCCAGGGTCTTACTGTGTGGCCCAGGCTAACCTCAAACTCCTGGACTCAGTCCTCCTGCCTCAGCCTCCCAACTAGCTGGGACTGCAGCCCCATGCCACTACACATAGCTACTTTTTTTTTTTTTTTAATATATTTTTAGTTGTATACAGACACAATACCTTTACTTTATTTTATGTGGTGCTGAGGATCGAACCCAGTGTCTCCCATGTGCAAGGCAAGTGCTCTTGAGCTGCAACCCCAGCCCTGGCTAGCTGCTTTTTGCTTTGTTTCTTAAAGCTCAGCATTAATATTCTAGTAGCTAGGAACTCATTATATCTCATGTGCACTTCAAACTTGTGTTTCCTGTTCCAATCTATCATCCCTCAGTTTGTTCATTCAGGAAGTGTTAAGGAATTGCTATGTACTATGCCCTGTGCTAAGGGAAAGGCGATTACCAAAGAGTATCATCCAAGGATATGACACGAAGAAAGAAAAAGTAGCCGGGTGTGGTGGCGCATGCCTGTAATCCCAGCATTTGGGAGGCTGAGGCAGGAGGATCGCAAGTTCAAAGCCAGCCTCAGCAAGGGCAAGGTGCTAAGCCAACTCAGTAAGACCCTGTCTCTAAATAAAATACAAAATAGAGCTGGGGATGTGGCTCAGTGGCCCAGTGCCCCTGAGTTCAGTTCCTGGTTCCAAAAAAAAAAAAAAAGAAAGAAAAGAAAAAGTAAACTAAAACATAGCAATTCATTTTCAATGTCATTTTCTTTTTTTCTGTGTTTTTATTGGTGCATAACAGTTGTACGTAATGGTAGGATTCATTGTTATGTATTCATACATGCACACAATATAGCAATGTGTTGTGGCCCATGTCACTCCCAGTATTTCCCGTCCCCTCCCTGCTCCCTCCCTCTGGTCCTTTTCCTCTATTCTACTGATCTCCTTGGTTGTACATGAGATTCCCCCCAGCTCCCAGAACATTCTTTTCCTTTTTCCTCTTTAGCTTCCACACAGGAGAGAAAGCATGTGACCCTGACTTTCTCAGTTTGTCTTATTTAGCTTAACATAATGTTCCCAAGTTCCATCATTTTCCTGCGAATGATGTAATTTCATTCTTCTTTATGACTGAATAAAACTTCATTGTGTATATGTACCACATTTGCTTTATCCTCTCATCCATTCCAAAGTCATTTTTAATGAAGGTAGCCAGTTTTTCTATACGTCCTGTTTCCCATCCTTCTTCCATCATCTCCCTTGTTAAACTATCTGTACCCAAAGTCAGCATGCTAGAGAATGTTTTGATGTTCGATGCCGTGAAGAGTGAGAACTGTGCCCTTTATGTATTATAGTGTTTCTTACTGGATTTTACATAATTGTTTCTAGTATATCATTGAACAAAGAAACTACTTTATCCCCTATCAGTTTAAAAGTTGAGTCTTTTGTCTCAGTTCAGTAAATATTTATTGTGAGCACCCCCCAGTATTGTGCTAGACCTTGCAAAGGACAAGTTTAGCAAGGCACTGTAGTGTCTTGCAACTGAAGGGGAAGTAGGGAGTGAGCCGAGGTATTGGAGCAGTGGAGATACGAACGTACTTAGAATGCAAGCCAGAGTTTGATGAGTGACCGGCACATTGTCTAGTTCCATGTCTTCTCTTGAGGCAAGCTTCTGAATGCCTTTACTTAATACCCTTGGTATTGCCAATAATCATAATTTTTTAGACATTTGTCATTATTGTCTTTGTTTTTATTTTTTAATTCTAAAATCAAAATACTCAAATTATGTTCTAAACATTTGTAGGTACTAATGTCTCCTTAGTGCCAAATTGGTATAATGCCAAACACTAACAGAACCTAACTAATGTTCCTAAATACTTTAGTAAATGAGTAAATGTTGACTGGATTCCTAATAACTAAGACTAGTCTGAATTGTTTTACAGTTCAGGTTATTGTTTTACTTTTTCTCTCAATTGCAAATGAAGAATTCAAAATGCCTTTGAATCCTTCCCTTTATGGAGTAAGTTAACAACTAACTGAATGACTTACAGACCCTGGATGTGGAAACGGCGTTCTTTTGATTACGGAGACAAAAATTAATTGGCGTTTTGACTTATATGATACAGTAAAAATAGAAAATTTTGGAGAGTTATTTAACAATTATAGTGTAGCTCATATTAGATGTTTTCGTCTCAAAGTGGAACCTGAACCTTACTATTATGGAAATTTTCAAAGTTTTATAAAAGTGGAACCTTGTGCCAGCAGCTGCCTCAGCGTTACCCACGTAGGGCCCGCCTTTTCCTATTGACGCCCCGTTCACGGGACACGCCCTTGTTTATTTGTTTTTATGAACATACTTTGATTGCTATTGTTAGGCTGCCAGATTTTTTTGTGTTATTATAAACATTTCTGAAAAAAACGTTCTCTTCACCAGTGAAAGTTATAAGACCTAGAAAACAATTTGGTGACACATATCAAGGAGTTTTTTTTTAAATAAAATATTTTGATTCCATTAATTTCCTTTCTGGAGTATAGCCTTAGGAAATAGAAATTAAGACTGATTTTGTTTTTCTTTTTCTTTTTTTTTCTTCTTTTGCATTGCTGGGGCTTGAACCCAGGGCCTTATGCTTGCGAGGCAGGCACTCCACCAACTGAGCCATATCCACCCAGCCCTTAAGGCTGATATTTTTAACTGAATATTCATAGTTGAATAATTGAAAATCCATATATATCTAATAATAGGGAACAATAATCTATACAGTGGGATGGTTTATTTAATAACACGAGGAAATGTTGGGGGAAAAGCAGGATAAAATTGCATGTACTGATCCACACTGTAGGGTGTGCATTGTACTGGACTCTGAAGAGCTGATTTGCTATTATCTAGGCTCCAGTAAATCAAGCTCTACTGAGGTTTGTATCTTTAATTTCAAAGAATGTGTCTCATTTTTCTAAGACATTGTCAGGTGCCAGCTTAATCCTTCCAGATTCACTTCTTAAAATCTGCATTTTGGCCTCATATCAGTGTTCAAGATACTTTCTGCTTTGCCAGGTACAATGGTGCTTGCCTGTAATCCCAGTGACTTGGGAGGCTGAGACAGGAGGATCACAAGTTGGAGGCCAGCTTCAGCAGCTTAGTGTGGCCTTAAGCAGCTTAGTAAGATCCTGTCTCAAAATAAAAATAAGAAGTGTTGGGTGTGGCTCAGTAGTTAAACACCCTGGGTTTAATCCCCAGTATCCCCCCCACCCCAGACCCTAGGATATAAGTAAATCAAAGGTACGGCTTATATTCTAGATTACTGGCATGAAGTAGATGGCTTTATAGATAGCCAGGTCTCCTCCTTGTATCGACATTATTTTTTGCCTGTAGGCTTTTCTCAGTGATTAACAGTGTTATTTTCTTGTTTCTAACTCCACAGATTATAAGCACACCACAGAGACTAACCAGTTCAGGAAGTGTTCTGATTGGGAGTCCATATACCCCTGCTCCAGCCATGGTCACTCAGACTCACATAGCAGAAGCTACTGGCTGGGTCCCCAGGTAAGAGTGGCACAAGATGCTGTTTCTTAAGATCCTAAAAAAAAAGAGAGAAGAGCTCTGACTTTTTTATTGCTATCTTGTCTCCTGTTCTTGTTTTGTTAGTCTAGTTCTTAAAAACTAATGTTTTTTAAAACCACCAATTTTGTTTTACTTTACATCTTATACATAAATTGCCTTTCACTCAACCAGTTTTTAAAAATAGAGAAAAGCAGTACAATAACTTTAAACTGAATCTTGTGGTTTTTAAAAAATTCTGAGATAAGACTGTTTCTATCATTACAACATTTAGCTGATTTGAAAGTGTAGAAATTGTACTTTATATTGCTTTAATACATAAAAAAGGAGCTATATATATTCAATGTTGGCTATGTTCAGAATTTATCCTATGAATTCTTATTTCCTTAAAAATCAGAAAAGAAATTAGGGAACCAAAAAATAAACTAGGAAAAAAGACCAAATATATTAAAATTTTTATTCAGTTTTTCCTTGATTCTTTAAAACACGGGGATTTAAAATCAATATTGCTTCCATGTTACTCATTTGCCACTTTCAGTTTCAAACCCTCGTCTGTTTCGCCCTTGCCTGTAAGATAACTCAAAGCCTCATTTCCTCGCTCTGGAAGTTTTGTTACTTTAGAAGGTATTTACATGGTAACATACTTCATGCGAATTTTACAAGCAGACAGCTGAGGAAGGATCCCAGCCAAGTGCCGTAAGCTCTCTGCAGTTAGTATGCATGTGTGCGTATGCACGCACGTTAAAGGCAGGAGGCCCCTGCAGAAACTTCCTTGTAAGTCTCTAATGTTCTCCTCTCTAAACATTCATTGAACTCATTTCAATGTAATGAGTATTTCGTCATGTCTTGTCCCAAGATTGTTTTTATTTTGTGAACATACCTTTTATACTTGTTAGTTTTTGTCTTTGGATATATCCAGTGTAGAATTAGACAAGTTATACATAAATTATTCATTAAATAAAGCTATGCTTATTTATGTGTTGTGTTTATGCTTTTTTTGTCTTTTTAGTGATAGAAAACGGGCTAGAGAATTTATAGACTCTGATTTTTCAGAAAGGTGAGTATAAGTGCGAATATTTTGTTTAGGATTCCAATATGCAGAGAGGTTTTGGTGCCCAGACTTATTTAGTTTAAATAGTGAGGTGCTTTTCTTTGCATAACTTTAATTTCCCTCCCTTCTTTTGGGAGGCGAAGTATTCTACCTAAGCGCACACTCCGCGTTACCTTGACGCACCTCAGCTTTTCACAGGTTTTATCAAGACTGTTTGTAGGTCGTAGTTCGTTCCTTCTTGGTTGCTGCTGTTGTTGTTCCTGAGAATTGAACCCTGCAGCACTTCACCACTGAGCTACATCCCCGATTTTTTATTTTGAGACGATGTCTTGCTAAGTTGCTGAGATTGGCCTCGAGCTTGCAATCCTCCTGCCTCAGCCTTCTGAGCTACTAGAATAATAGGTGTATGCCACTAAGCCCATCTCACAGTACATTCTCACTTGTTTTTTAAGCACTATCTGAAGAATAATATCACTTTCCTTAGAACATTAGTACAGTGATTCTCCATTCTGGTTGTACATCAGAATCACTTGAGGTCTGATAAACAAAATATAAATGCCTATCAAGCCATTTTCCTCCAGGATTAAAAACTATCAATTTAGGGGCTAGTGGTATAGTTTAGGGGCAGGGTACTTGCCTAGCTTACAGGAGGCTCTGGGTTCAGTCCACAGCACTACAAAAGGAAAACAAGCAATCAATTTAGACTTACTATTTGAGCCTAAGTTCAGTATTTCATGTAATCCACTACTCTAGGTACCGTATTAATGTTGATCTATTAAGACTCATCATCTCAGAGGCAATTGAAATCTTTAAGATTATGACTATTTTAAATAAAATCTTGCCAGCTGTGCTTTTTAAAGTTATTTTTGATTCTAAGTTTTTGTAACTCCTTTTTAAAAAGGTGTTTTTGTCTTTTTTCTCCTGTTAGATCATGTGCTTTCAATGTAATAATTTTCTGTCTCCTGTCTTCTCATTTGTCATCTGTGATATGCTGTGCATTGAGAAACCAGTTAGCCACGTGTTAGAGTTTAGTTTAAAATGAAAGTGCAGAGGCTCCGAGTGAGGCTATGGGACTGTATGTGAAGAATGTGTATTTTCTAGCACTGCTTTAGTTCTTCTCCCCCACCCACTTTGTATTGGGGATTCAACCCAGGGTCTCGCACATGCTAGGCAAGTGCTTTACCCCTGAGCTATACCCTGGCCTTTTTAAAAATTAAAAAAACAAAAAAATTGAGGGGAACAAGGCTCCAGAGATTGAATCCAGGGGTGCTCAGCCACTGAGACACATCCCCAGCCCTTTTTTGTATTTTATTTTGGGACAGGGTCTCATGAAGTTGCTCAGGGTTCACCAAGTTGCTGAGACTGGCTTTGAACTTATAATCCTCCTGCCTCAGCCTCCTGAGTTACTGGGATTACAGATGTGCACCACTGTGCCCTGCAAAAACTTACTAAAATTTTGAAACAGAATCTTGCTGAGTTGTAATAATTGGCCTTAAACTTGTGATCCTCTTGCCTCCTAAGTAGTTTATGCATATGCCACCGCACCCAGCTCAGTTCTTAACTATTTGAAACAGATTAGATCACTTCTGGGGATCCACTGTATCACACAGAAATATATGGGAAAATGTATGTTTTTTTCCCTATCTAATGGAAGGTCCTCTTTCTAACATTAGTACTTCTTGATGTTTATCCTATTAAAGCACAGGTACAAGTTCTTACATATGTATTAAGCAGTATTTAAGGCTTTAAAAATGAGCTATTGGGATTGGGATATAGCTCGGTGGTAGAGGGCAGGCTTAGGCCCTGGGTTCAATCTCTAGTGCTGTGCACACACACATAAACAAAAATGGTACTTCCTGGTTAAGAATCTGTATAGGATAAATAGTATGTTATGGTTTGAGGTGAGGTGTTCCTCAAAGCTCCTGTTAACGCAGTCGTGTTCAGAGAGGTGAATGGTGAGATCGTGAGAGCTGCAACCTGGCTGGTCCATCCTAGTTTGAAGGGTGAACTGCAGGCAAGTGGGGCACGGCTGGTGGAGGTGGTCACTGGATTGTACCCTGAAAGGGTGTATCTTCCCTGTGGTCTCTCCCCGCTGCCCCCGCTTTCTGCTTCCTAACTCTGACATAAACTGAGCAGCTTTCCTCAGCTGGGTCCTTCCCCCATGATGTGCTGCCTCATCTTGGACCCAGAGCAATGGAGTCTACCATCCGTGCACTAAGATTTCTGAAACCATAAGCCCCAAATAAACCTCCCCTCTGCTCAGGTGTTCTTGTCCAGTATTTTTGTCACAGGGATGAAAGCGAACTTAACTGCAGTATGAAAAACAAGATTCTTCTAAGCATGGTGGCGCGTGTCTGTAATCCCAGTGGCTCTAGAGGCTGAGGCAGAAGGATCAAGAGTTTAAAGCCAGCCTCAGCAACTTAGCGAGGCCCTAAGCAACTCAGTGAGACCCTGTCTCTAAATAAAATACAAAATAGGGCTGGGGATGTGGCTCAGTGGCTAAGTGCCCTTGGGTTCAATCTCCATTACCCAACGGATACTAAGTTTCTCTTCAGTCTCCTTCATAAGAGAGAACTATAAAGATCACATATAAAAATGCTAGGTTAAATTTATTGGGACAGGTTTACTTATTCAAAACGCTTGGGACCAAAAGTGTTTCCGAATTTGGAATTTTTCAAATTTCAGAGTTTGACTTTATTATTTAAGCATCCCTAATCCAAAATCCAGAATGCTCCAATATCAAAAACTTTTGAGTTTCATATCAATGCTTAAGAAGTTCACATTTTGGAGTATTTGGGATTTGGGAGTGTTTTGGATCTTGGATTTTGAAATTAGGGATACTCAGCCTTTATAGCCATTGATTCAACTTTCCCTGTTTTGTTTTGTTTTGTTGAAAATTTTTGTAGTTGTAGATGGTCAGAATGCCTTTATTTTATTTATTTATTTTTCTGCAGTGTTAAGGATTGAACTCAGTGCCTCACATGTGCTAGGCAAGCACTCTGCCACTGAGCTACAGCCCCAGCCCTTTTTATTTTAAGACAGGGTCTTGCTAAACTGCCAAGTAGTCTCGAACTTGGAATCCATCTGCCTCATCCTCCGAGCAGCAGTGATTACAGATGTGCACCACCACACTTGGCTCTTCTTATTTTTTAGTATAACTTGTCTGTATTATATCTCACCCTCGCCTCTAGTCCACCAAAAAGATGCTAAATGTGTTTTTTTCCTCGAATCCTGCCCAAAATGAGTGTAAGATTGAGGGCGGTGGTGTTTCATTCTTCCTTTGTCTCCTTTTCCCCTCTCTTGGTGCTGGGCCTGAACCACGGCCTTGTGCACGATAGCGAGCCCTCCACCATTGAGCTGCATCCCCAGCCTCTTCATTTAGTCATATTACCTTCTTTTCCCCTGCTGGAGCACAGCAAAACTCTTATTTATATATAATAAACTAATAATCCATAATAAACAGTATAATAAGCTAGACAGTCAAAATCAGTATGATTAAAACCCATGTTCTGCTTTATTGGTGTTTATCAAGTCATTCACCCATTCATCAAAGGTATTTGAGTATTTGTAAAGTGTGGTGTGTTCTAGAAATTAGAGATAATAACAAACAAGATAGAGGGCTCCTTGCACTTAAGGAACTCATTGGGGAGAAAGCAATAAATAAATAAGACAATTTTTGATGTAGTAGATACTATGCAAGAACAAACAATGGGTAGCTAGGTACAGTAGTGCACACCTATGATCCCAGCTGAGGCGGGAGGGTCACAAGTTTGAGGTCAGCCTGGGCAACTTAAACCCTGATTCAACACTAAAAAGGGGGAACCTGGGGACATTAGCTCAGTGGCAAAGTGCCCCTGGGTTCAGTCACTAGTACTGGGAAAAAAAGCAGGGGGGCGTGATTAGTAGAGAGTGTTGCAAGGGTAGTAGTTACTTTCAAAAATGCCTAGGAGATCGTAGAATGCAGAGAAGCCAAGAAGGTGACTAGCTAGCAGTCCAGTGGGGGAGCAGGGATTCTGAGCAAGGGAATGGAAAACACAGAGCCCCTCAGTGAGGAGCTAGCATGATGCATTGAGGGCGCTGTGGAGTGAAGAGAGGAGGAGAAAGGCCGTGTAAGATGAGGATGCAAGGCGAGGGGTTTCAGATCAAGGGCTTGTAGTCATGTAACTTTGCGTTTTGTTCTGGGGAGAGTTTTCAGCAGGGATATTTTAGGATTTAATTTATACTGGTTGCTGAGTAGATAATGAATTCTAAGGAAGCAAGGATAGAAGTGGGAAAAACAGCTAGAAGACTATTACAGGGACAGTGACTTGGCCGTGTAGATGGAAAAGAGTGGATAGATTTGGAGGCAGAATCAAAGGAATTTATTGATTGGTTGAAGGAAGGAAAAAGAAAATTAAGGATGACTCCTGAGTTTCTTTTAAATATTGGTGTTATTTACATTTCCAGCAGTTAGGGATAGGTTTGTGGGAGGAATTGAGTTATTTTAGACATAGGAAGTCAGGAAGATTTATTAGTTACCCAAGTGGTAATGTCATTAGCATGGACGTGGTCATGAGCTTGGATGACCTAACCCAGGGAGGGAGGTAATGGAGGTCCGTAAGAGGAAAGCACTCATTTCCTATTTCCACCCCACCCCACATTTCATATTTACAGAAGGTGATTCTTCGTTTGCTAGATTAAATCAAGGTTTAATTATTATAACATAATTGAGGTTTTTTGAAAAAAAAATTTTTTAATTGTCGATGGACCGTTTATTTTGTTTGTTCATTTGTTTTTATGTGGTGCTGAGAATTGAACCCTGTGCCTCACACATGCTAGGGAAGAGCTCTACCCACTGAGCCACAACCCCAGCCCCCCCCCCCCCCCGCCCCTTTTTAATGTAAGCATTCTGGTTGACTCCTTGTAATAAGGAATGAGTCCTAGTGAGGTTGCTCACTGGTAGTCAGGCTTAGCATGTCCAAGGCCTTGAGTTTGATCTCCAAAACTCAGGGGGAAAAAAAGAAGAAATGAAAATTTATTATGTAATGTATATAATTTCTTTCATAAAAATTTGTTTTTAGTTGTTGATGGACCTTTATTTAATTTATTTATTTATATGCAATGCTGAGAATCACACCCAGTGCTAGGCAAGCACTCTGCCACTGAGCCACAATCTCAGCCCTATTATGGTATAATTTTCTTATTGAAATGGAATAGTATGTCGCAACTTAACCCTGACTGCATTAAGTCATACTAAGTAAGTTACTTTTGTAATCTGTTATTGGGAAAATGAAAAAAACAAAACAAAAAATGGTGATTTGTGGATTTTAGTTAAGTGTCTGAAAGATAAGTCCTTTTTATTCTTTGGATATTATAAATTGGAATACTTTAAATTATTGATGTAACGTGCTTTTCAAATGGTAGTGTATTAGTGGTTTCATTTCTTCGGTTTTTTTAATCAGTTTGGTTTTATTTGGTAAAGGATGCTTTCTCCAAGTTCATTTATTGGCTTATGAACTAATAAATATCATAGTGTCCTCATCTTGTGGCACAGGTTTACTGTCATTTAGAAAGAGAGCATCTTGCTGCTTCAGAGAGCTCAGGGTCTAAGAAAATGTGTAATTTCCATCTATTTAAGATTTGGACAGGAAACTTCCAGTGTAAGATGATGGACTAAATACTCATGTTTTCTCCCTTCTCCCAATATCTTACTGAAATTTTAGTGTAAAAAAAAATGAAACATATGTCTAAAGGTGCTGTAAAAAGTGGTAGGGTATAGATTTTCCAACTCTAAGATGGACTCTGTTAGGTTATAGCGAATGACAAATGAAAGCAGAGAAATGTACATCCCAGAATAGGCAAAGAAGCGTGCACTGGAGATGGGAGCCATCTTCCTGGTATTGTCATGGAGAGGCTCGAGTCTAAGGGCTGACAATGCAAAGGTAAGAATTAACTGTTGGAAGAATCACGGCAATAAGATAAAGACTGTGTAACAGTAACTGGACCACCTCCAGATGCCTGAGCCTCTCATCCTGTCTCCACGTACGTAGCAATTACACCAAAACCATTTTGTTCCCCAGGCTAGAACTTGGAGAACTGATTGCAGGGAACAGACTGCCTGCCAGGAATGGTTTGAATCTTAAATGTCCCCCAAAGGCTTATGCTCTAAAGACTTGGGTATCAGCCTGTGGTGCTGTAGGAGATGGTGGAATGTTTAGGGGGTGGAGCCTAGTGGAAGGAAGTGAGGCCATTGAAGGTGTGTCTTGAAGAGGATAGTGGAATCACTGACCTTCTTTACTTCCTGGCCACTTCCTCGTGAGCGGCTGTGTTCCACCACTCACTCCCCACCATCATGTTCTGCCTCTTTGAGGCCTTAAGCAACAGGGCCAAGCAACCCTGGGTCCTTTGAAACCCCTGAAACCATAAACCAAAATAAATCTCTCTTTTAAGTTGATTTTCTCAGGTATTTTGTCACAGTGATGGAATGGTACTAACATATATGCCCTCAGTTGAGTTTAAGGATTTTTTTCCCCAGTACTGGGAATCAAACCCAGGGCCTTGCAAATGCGAGATAAGCACTATGCTACTAATCACCAGCCCTTTTTTGAGACAGGGTCTTGCTGAGTTTCCCAGGCTGACCTCAAACTCGCTATCCTTCTACCTCCACCTCCTGAGTGGCTGGGATTACTGGCATACACCATCATGCCTGGTGAGTGTAAGAATCTTAGTATGCCTTCCAGAATAATCTTTCCTCATACTGGCTTTTATATTTGTGGGGGAAAGATGACTAGCCTGCCTAATAGCAATTCTACCTGCTTTTGGCTACCATGGCCCCCCCATATACACAGGCATGGTTCACTCTGCTTGTGGGGAGAACCTTCTTGGGAACAGAGACTGAAACACCAGAAACCCATGTACACTCTGTGTGTTAAACAGCTAAATTCTGTAGGCATTCTGGTGCACATATATAATCCCAGTGATGCTGGAGGCCGAGGCAGGAGGATTGTAAGTTTAAGGCCAGTCTCAGCAATGAAGTCAGACCCAGTTTGAAAATAAAATAAAGGGCTGGGATGTGGCTCAGCATTTTAATGCCTCCGTTCAACCACTAGTACTGCAAAAAATAAACAGTAGTAAACTATCATGAAGGACAAAGAACAAGGTAAATAACCAAAAGACCCAAATTAATAGGAAATAGCAGTATTCCTATTAGCAGAGAAGAACAATAAAAAGAAAGTTCTAATTATCATCCTTTGAGAAGTCTGAAGTTTCCTAAGAGATAATATCCATAAAACGAAAATAGTAAACTGTGAAAAAGGAGCAAAGAAAATTCTTAGAAGTTTAAAACTTGACTGCCCCAAAATTTTTTTCAAAAAGATTAAAACATGATTGACAACAAAAATTAAAAGAAAAACTTGGCCACAGTCTAGTGTTACTGCCAAGAATAGCTAGAAAGACTGAAGGAAATACAGAATCATCTATATGAAGCCATCAGAAAGTTACTGAGTCAGTCAGAACTAGAGGGGCCAGGACTAGAAAAGGGAGAAGTTAAGGAGGGGAGCAGCTCCTCCAGTTGCTTTTAGATGTGGAGTTCTTGGCTGTCTGTGGGCAGGAGGGTGAGAATCTAGGTTTTGTATGGAATAAAGGAGAAAAATTATATGATCAGAAGATACAGAAAAAACTGTACGACTCAAACTGTACATTATTGTCATTGGCAAACTATTAATAGAAGAGATCTTAATATGATAAGACAGTTGACAAAAGTGACAGCAAATAGCACGATTGGGGTGACATCAAAAGCTTTCAACTTGGGATAAGAAACAGGAGGATCCTGTTCTCACCACTTGCATTCAGTACTATATCACTACTTAATGCAGCAAAGCCAAGAAGCAAAGTGGCCAGTACTTGTGAGTGATATGATGGTGTGCCACGGAATAAAGCAAAAGAATCTGCAAACTATGAGTTTAAGTGAGTTTAGCAAGATCACTGGATACAAAGTCCAGGGAGAAATCAGTAGAGAACTTCTTTATTCCAGCAACAGATAAAAATATCTAGTAAAGATACAAAAAAGTGTAAATCAGTTTTAGTCATCAGAAACCTGCAAGTGAAAACCACAATGCAAACAACACTAGAATGACTTCAGTGAAAAGGTGAGACGCCTTTAGGTTAGGCAGGGCGTCAGGCACCCGGACTGCTCGTACCCTACTGACGACAGCAGAAGTCTGCACGTCTTTGGGATTGGCTGTGTCTGTTAAAGCTGAGTATGCACGCAGCCTGTGACATGTCAGTCCTCCTTGTAAGTATATACAAACAAAAGTTAATGTACATATTCACCAAAAACTTTTCCAGAAAAGTTTATAGAAACACTATTCATAATAGCCTCCATGGTTGAAATCCAAGTCATGGCTTCAAAAAAATAATTAATTAACTAACTTAATTAAAAATTTAAAAAATATAGGGCTGGGGATATAGCCCAGTTGGTAGAGTGCTTGCCTCAAAAGCACAAGGCCCTGTGTTCAGTCCCCAGCACAGCAAAAAAAAAAGGAAAAGAAAAATTTTAAAAATATAATAGCCACAACTAGAAAGAAGCCAGGATCCATCTGCAGAGTGGATAAATGAAGTGCATTGCATTCATACACTAGTGAATGAACTGCAGCCATGTGAAGAATATGAGTGAATCACTCAGATAGTTTTGAGTCAGACACAAAGAGCACATATAAAAAGTACATTTAGCTGTGGGTCTCCTTTAGGTGGGGCTTGGGGTGGTTGTAACTAGAAAGGCACTTAACATGGATGACTCAGGTCTTTCTTGTGTTTGTTGTGCTTTAATAAAAACTTACATTTAAAAACTCAAGCCTAGCATGTTTGAGGCCCTGGATTCAATCCTCAGCACCACCAAAACAAGCTAGCAAACAAAAGCTCGAGAAGAAGTAAAGACATTTGCTAGGTAACTGAACAGCTAGTCTTTTAAGTCTCTAGAAGGTGGAAGAGGACTACTAAGAAAAGGAAAGCTGCTCTCCCATGCAGGAAGCCATTTTCCTACCATCTTTTATAAACTAATTCAAGTTAATTATGGACAGATCCTGAAGCACTGATTTCGGCCCCCTCAATAGAATGCCTGTTCATATAAAATGTTTTAGAATGTTTTTTTTCATCACCTGTGGATTGACTGGGTGTGGTGGCGTAGGCCTGTAATGCCAGCACTTGGGAGGCTGAGGCTGGAGGATTGCTTGAGTTCCAAAGCTCAAGGGCACCTGGACAATATTGTGAGACCCCACCTCAAAAAAAAAAAAAAAAAGTTACTGTAAAAGAAATTGTATGTAAAAATATAACTTAGATGTAACTTACTTTTTAAAAAATCTAAAGTTCATGGCCTGGGGGTGTAGCTTTGTGGTAGAGCACTTGCCTAGTGTGCGAGTCACTGGCTTTGATTCTCAGCACCACACATAAATAAAGATCCATCGACAACAAAAAAAATTTTTTTTAAAAAGTAGGCCTCAGGTCCTAAAGTACAGAAGGGAGGAATGGTCTGGAGATATACTTTAGTTGTAGAGATTTGCCTCACATCTGTGGGGCCCTGGGTTTGGTTTTCTTAGCACAGTGAAGAGAAAGGGGAAGGGGAAAAGGAAAGGAGTTTTAAAACATAAGAAATAAATTTTAAAAAGAAAAGGAGAAGCAAAAGAAGAGTGATCCTAAGCTGTAACACCCAAGTGTAAGTGTGGTCTGAGCCCAGTGCTAGTCTGGAATGCTTTGTTTCTAGTTTGTGGTGACTGAAGAACCTGGAATGGAGGTTCATAGCCTTTATAGTGGTTTGACGCTGCTCTGAGCACAGGGTGGATCGATGCACACTCGTGGCCCGTCCGACTCAGGCTGTACGCCGTCTGTGGCCCAGCCGTACGCTGGCCCTGCGTGCGGAGACTGGTTAAAGCAGTGACTACTTTTAAACAGCTTTGTGGGGTACAGTTCATGTGCTGTACAGTTTATCCATGGCGGTGTACAGTTGAGTGGCCTTGGGAATTGTCACAGAGTGTTTCATATATATGGGAACGTGCACTCTGTGGACCTTTGGGAGTGGTTCTTTCATTTGGCATTTGTTAAGGTTCATCTGCGTTATGGTATGTTGTTAGCTCTTCAGTCCCTGATTCCTGAATAACATTCTGCTCTATGAATGTACTATATTTTTTTTGTTTGTTGATAAACATTTTAAGTTGTTTCCTCTTTGGGGGCAGGTACTGGAGATTGAACCCAGGGCCCCTTAACCACTGAGCCGCATCCCAGCCCCTTCTCACTAAAATGCTGAGGCTGGCTTTGAACTTGTAATCCTCCTTCCTCAGCCTCCCGAGGCACTGGGATTGCCAGCATGTGCCCACGCCCAGCTCTTTCCTCTTTTTTGCTGTTATGTGTGATGCTGCTGTGAACATTTGTTAGCCAGTGTTTGTATAGATATATGGAGATTAGCTTCATTTCTCTTAGGTACATAACTAGGACTGGATTGTTGGGTCATAGGGTTACTTTTTGTTTAGTCTTTTGAATAATTACCAGACCATTTTCCAAAGTAGCTATGCCCTTATACATTCCTACCAGCAGTGTGTAACGATTCTAATTTCTTTACATCCATGCTAACATTTCTCAGCTTTTTTTTTGGCAGAGTGTTGGCGATTGCACTCAGGCCCTCGCACATGCTGGGCAAGTACTCTATTGCTGAGCCAGATCCACAGTTCCTACACCTTTTCTTTTTAATGATAGCAATTTCAGTGGATGTGAAATGGCATCTCATTATGGTTTTGATTTGCATTTCCCTAATGGCTAAAGATGTTGGAGCATTTTCTCATTTGCCTATTGACCATTTACATAATTTCTTTGAAGAATGTCTGTTCGTATTTTTCATTATCTTATTTCGTTGTAAGTTCTTCATGTATTATAAATTATGTATATAAATTATTAGATGTATGATTTACAAATTTTCTCTTCTCTGTAATCATCTGTGATGATATCCCATCCTTTGAAGCATAAGCTTTATGTGCCCCCAACCCATACCATTGAGCTGCAACCCCAGCCTCTTTTTTAAAATCTTATTTTGGGACCTGTCTCTCTAAGTTGCCCTGGCAAGCATGGAACTTGAAATCTCCCTGCCTCATACTCCCAAGTACCACCTTATCCATCCAAAGCACAAAATATTTTAATTTTGATGATGTTTGATTTTTTTTCTTTGTGTTACTTAAGCTTTTGGTGTCATGTATCTAATAAAACTAAAGGTTGCACAGATTCACACCCATATAGCTTTACCTTATATTTAGGTCTTTGATTCATTTTGAGTTATCTTTTATACCATGTTACATTTTAAGATTCATTTGTTAACCCCAAAACACTGAAAATCTGTAAAGAAAAGAATATATATTTTTTGACATTTATAGCATCATTTTTAAAATCACTTTACTTTTTCCTATGAATCTGTTATTAAGTTTATTTAAAATCATTAGCTAAGTTTAAGAAGTAAACTTTTTTTCTTCTACTTATTTTTGTTGTTGTTTGTTTTGTTTTTTGTGGTGCTTGGGATTGAACCTGGGACCTTGTGTGTGCTGGCAAATGTTCTACCACAGAGCTGCACCTCCAACCCCTTGTTTTCTAGTATTCTTTTTTTTTTTTTGGAACCAGGGATTGAACTCAGGGACACTTGGCCACAGAGTCACATCCCCAGCCCTATTTTGTATTTTATTTAGAGACAGGGTCTCACTGAGTTGCTTTGGGCCTCGCTAAGTTGCTGAGGCTGGCTTTGAACTCGAGACCCTCCTGACTCTGCCTCCCAAGTCGCTTGGATTACAGGCGTGCGCCACCACACCCGGCTCTGGTGTTCTTTTGATAATGTCCATCTTAATGAGTAGGAAGTAGTATTTCATTGTGGTTTTGATTTCCTCTTCTTGATTAGTGATTTTGCGCATGTTGTCATGTGCCTGCTTGCTATTTGAACACCTTTGGAGAGAGAACTATTCAAGTCCTTGTGCATCTTTTAATTGGGTTGTTTTTGTTTTTGTTGTAGTTGTTGAGTTGCAGGAGTTCTTTTTTTTTTTTTTTTTTTGTGGTGCTGGGGGTTGAACCCAGGGCCTTGTGCATGCACGGCAAGCACTCTACCAACTGAGCTATATCACCAACCCCGGGAGTTCTTTATATGCACTTTTCCTAGAGATATTGTTTACTTAACTTTCAAAGAAGTGTCTTACTGAATTGGTTGCAGGACCAAATCCCCTGTTTGCTGTAGGTGTTGATTATTCTAGTCTACTTTGTTGAACTTTTACATAGCTATTCATTGATTTTTGGCATGATGCTCTAATAACCTTCCAATGAGTACACTTAATTTCTTGATTCTGCTATTATTGACCAGAACCCTTCAGTTTTGTATTGCTTATGAAAATTCTGGTGGTCCTTGAAGAGGAAAAGTCACCTATGGTGTGCTGTGTGTTTTGAGCATGGCGTTTATTTAGTCCTTACAACAACCTGCCAGGTGGATATTTGTATTGCAGTTTTTAGATTGGAACCCTTTGGATCAGTGTTGAATGGAGTAAGCTGCCCAAAATCTATACTATAATAAACAGCTCACCAATGTCAGTATTTAGTTTCCTTCAAGTTTATTATAAATCAATGCATACAAATAATTTTATAAAACTCTTATATAGGCTTGCATCTATGTTTCAAGAATCTGGTCATCAGCATTTAGTAGATGTTAAAAGTCTAGTTGGGCGCTGGGGTTGTAGCTCAGCGGTAGAGCACTCACCTAGAGCACAGGGAAGGCAGTGGGTTCAATCCTCAACATAAAAGTAAATAAATAAAATAAAGGTATTGTGTCCAACTACAACTAAAATATAAATATATTTTAAAAAGTCTAGTTGGTCTTACGTAAGGCCATGTTTAGTTTCTTCCTTTAAATATTATCTGCGTATGACTACAGAGGGCAAACCACCTAAATGATTGCTCAAAACTACCCTGTGATTACCTTAATGCTGGCTTAAAAAAAAAAAGACCCAGAATTAGATGAAAAACAACCCTGCTTCATTCCCTGGCTTTTAGAAAGCATATAACCACCAAGTTGAAAATTTATTTACTTTAATAAGCCATTATCTACTTTTTAGCTTGAATATAAGACCCCACACACATTTTCTTTCAAAATAACTCCTGCATTTTTTTAGCAATCTTTGTTTACTTTTGTACTTAACTCATACTAATTATATAAATTAGTGTATGAAGAGCCATTTGTTATCTAAGTACACCAAATTCTAGATGCATATCAACATAGAAGAGGCTTTGTATGAAAATGTACGTTGGTGGTGTTTTCTTCCATTTATAGTCACATGAAGCATAGTTATCTTTTTTATGGCGTAATTGTCACTGATAATTAATGCCTGGGTTACAGTTAAGGTTCATTTGTCACTCCTTTCATGTAACACTTCCCCTCATCTACTGCTTGGTTTCCTGGAGGTATGATTCTTGTAGGGAAGTGGGATAAATGCTTGACTCCTCCCTTTTATTGATCAAGATGATGAATTTGTTTCTGTTTCCTCCAAAGGTGCCTGAGTCTTCTGTTTTAAAAATGCCACTAGAAAGTCATAAATTTAAACATTTGTGGTGGGTTTTATACATTGTAATTATTTTAAGTCTCAAAATTTAAATTATCCATCTTTGGCCAGGGACCCTCTTCTAGTTGACTCTTAAGTCCTTTTGACATGATGGTAATAGTCTTGAATAGTTGGTTACGTGGTATGACAAGATGTTCCAAGTTCATCTTGTGTATTTCCTGCCCTAAACCACAGCCATTTGTCTGAGAAGCCCTAGTTCTTCCAGTGAGAATGTGTGTCACACTCCAGTTTGGGGGTTAGTGGTGCTTTCTGCTACTAGGTTGCTAATTTTTTCTAGTCCTTTTAAATGAATGGAGCTAAGGTACACATATGTACAAAGATATAATATTTCGGGGGTTCATATTAATAGTTGTCATTCAAATCTTACATAGTCTGAGAGTCCTGGATTTTTAGGACGTTGGGATGGAAGGGATGATGGAATTAGTGTTAATGGTGGTCGTGCGCGGCTATGCATTGGCTCTGTTCTGTATTACATGCTCAACAGATGTGGCCACTGATGTGATTATGGAGAACATTAGGTTAAATCCCTAACACCAAAACAAGAACTCCTCATTCATTATTCATGACTTTCCCAACATGTCTTAGAGGTTATACTAGATATTTCCCACAGTGTTCCTAGAGAATCTTGTGAGTAACTCACTTGACACTTTATATTGGAATTATCCAATAGTCATGGTGTATGTCTGTCTCCCCATCATCCCCTGATCAGACTGAGGGAACAGATAGTTCTTGCCTTAGTTTTGTATTTCTGTTTTCCAGCACAGAGTTGATGATACTTTGTAGAATCAAACTGAACCTCCCACGGATGTTCAAGATTAAGTTATCAGAGTTTAGGCTTTGACATTGACCAGATTTAAAATAATTAAAGACTTACATCCAATATTAATACCAATGACCTTTCAGTTAAAAGTTGGATAGGGGCTGGGGTGTAGCTCATGGTAGAGTACAGAGCGAGCACAAGGCCAGGGTCAATCCCAGCACCTCCACCAAAAAAAAAAGTTGAATAGATAATAAACCCAATAATAATGATACTTTTAATTTCAGAAAAACCAATATACATAATTGAAAATAAGTATTGATTATTCTATGAGCTCTCAAAGGTCAGGATTTTTGTCATTTTTTACTGACTTATTTCATTGTTTATAACAGTGTCTGGCACGTAATAGTAATTCATCAATAAATATTTGTTGAGTAAATGGATGATATGTATACAGAATCACTGTATACTTTATTAGGCTCTTAAGGCAAAAATTAACTTTTAAACATTTCCTTTTATCTACTTAAAGTTTTACTACTTGAAGCAAAAACTAAATTGCTGTCTCGCATTGTCTTACCGAGTTTTGTGAAGAAAGTCTCTGGTAAGTATAATGGAATATAAATTTTGTTTTCATAATTTTTTCTCTTCTAGTAAACGAAGCAAAAAAGGAGATAAAAATGGAAAAGGCTTGAGACATTTTTCTATGAAAGTTTGTGAGAAAGTTCAGCGGAAAGGCACAACATCATACAATGAAGTAGCGGATGAGCTGGTTTCAGAGTTCACCAATTCAAATAACCATTTGGCAGCTGATTCGGTAGGTGGATCACGAACTTGTCGTGGAGTAGCAGTTACAGCAGCGGGGCTGGGTTCTCAGTGTTGCGGAGCTGAGGGCTCAGATACGCTCGCATCTTCAATAAGCGAAGAGGGCTTTTTCATATTATAAGTTGGAGGGGTTTTTGTTTTGTTTTGGAAATAATTCTTTTATTATTTATTTAAACAAAGATAAATATTTTTTTAAAAAATGGGGGTTACTAAAGGGACATGCTTTTTTTTAACATTTGGTCACCTCTTCAGTGACTTGATTACACATTTCTCAACCTTATTGTTTCTTCAGTGGCTAAGACAGCAAGAAAATCTCGCTTTTGATTGGAAAAGTCATACGTGACGTGCTTATTAAAATTCCAGTAGTACAAGACTGTATAACAAAAAATACCCCCTTCTCCCATAGTCCCCAGTCTTACGTGATGTTCCCATAGTTAATATTCACTTACCATCTTGAATGTCTCTCTAGAAATTCTTTTATGAGCCCGTGTGGTGGTGCACACCTGTAATCCAAGCAACTTGGGAGGCTGAATCAGGAGGATCGCGAGTTCAAAGCCAGCCTCAGCAACTTAGCGAGGCCTTAAGCAACTCAGTGAGACCCTGTCTCTAAATAAAATACAAAATAGGTTCAAAAAAAAAAAAGATATTCTTTTATGCATACACATGATAAAGTTTATTTCCTTTTTGTTTTAAACACAGAAGTGATAATGCTTTGCATGCTGCATTCCTTTTTTTTTTTTTTTTAATTTTTCAATGAATCTTTTTTTTTTTTTTGAACCAGGGATTGAACTCAGGGACACTCGGCCACTGAGATACATCCTCAGCCCTATTTTGTATTTTATTTAGAGACAGGGTCTCACTGAGTTGCTTAGGGCCTCGCTAAGTTGCTGAGGCTGGCTTTGAACTCGCGATCCTCCTGATTCAGCCTCCCAAGTGCTGGGATTACAGGCGTGCGCCACTGCGCCGGCCTTCCTTATTTTTTGATGCATACTTTCCTGCAGTCGTTTGTGTTCAGGTATAGAGTTCTTTGAGTTTGGGTAGTTTGTGCACCTGTGAAACCACTGCCACAGTCATGATACAGAAGCTTCCCATGACTTTCAGAAGGTTCTTTGAGCCCTTCAGAGCCTGTTCCTTCCTCTGCTCCATCCCCAAGCAAGTACTGATCTGCTTTGTATCACTAAAGATAAAAGCTTTACGTTTCACTAGATGTAACCATGGTACATGCACTCTACACGAGCGTTAGCTAAGAATGCCAACTCTAGGCGTAGGTGTTCACTTCCTTATTGTTTGTGTTTTGGGGATCAAACCCAGGACCTCGTTCATGTTAGGCATGTGCTCTACTGCCGAGCTACACAGCTTTAATTCTGAGTTCTAATATAATATTTATAGTATTTCAACCTTAAAGGTGATAAATATTTTATTTTGAGATGCCTGAATTTTTAAAATAAACATTTCTCCTTCCTTCTTTTTTTTTCTTTTATGGTTCTGGGTATTAAATCCAGACTTTGCACATGCTAGTCAGGTGCTCTACCACTGAACTGTATCTCCAATCCCCCCCCTTTTTTTAAAAACATTTCAGTTGTTCATGGACCTTTAATTAATTAGTTAATTAATTGATATGTGGTGCTGAGAATTGAACCCAGTACCTCACACATATTAGGCAAGTGCTGTACCACTGAGCCCCAGCCCCAGCCTGCCAGCCCTTTTTAAAAAGATTCTCATTTGCGACGGATCCTCACTCCATTGCTGAGGCTAGCCTCAAACTTGCAATCCTCCTGCCTCAGCCCCCTATAAGTAGCTGATATTATAGGTGTTCACCATCACACCTGGCTCTTTCTCTTTTCTTAAGAAAATATCAGAAAGGCACATTGAATTTAACCAAATTGTAGGTAGTTGATGGACCTTTATTTAATTTATTTATTTGTATGTGGTGCGGAGAATTGATCCCAGTGCCTCACACGTGCTAGGCAAGCGCTCCACCCCTGAGCCACAACCCCAGCCCTTGTTATGTACCTTGAATAGTTTCAAAAAGAAGAACCAGCATCCTCCCTGACTGCCTCCTCCTGTTATTTGTTGTTATATTATTTCTACAGTGTCAGGATTTCTAATACTATTATAATTTAGATTATTTTAAATTTGGTTGATTTCAGTGTTGTCCCCCATCCTTTATTGTCATGACCTTACATTGGCTGGAGTTTGTTGATAGGAGCTACCTGCCCACAAGATGAGGGCCTCTTGCTCCACCATATAACACAGCACAGTTTCTTCACTGAGAAAGTCTTGCTGTGAATAAAGAAAAGATCAGCTGAACTAAGTGTGTTTTATGATAATAGTAATTATATTGTGGTGCAAGTTCCTATTCTCATTGTAGACTGAAAACAACTTAGTAATCATCACTGATCCATTTTGAGTTTTATCTAGAACTTTTTATTTAGAAATGAAAACATGCTCTTTTTTGGGGGGGGGGGGTGTGGTGGTATGTGTGCTGATTAAACCCAGGGCCTTTGCATGCTAGGTAAGCACTCTACTATTGAGCTACATCCCAGCCACTTTTTATTTTTTATTTTGAGGCAGGTTCTTACTCAGTTTTGAAGCTGGTCATGAACTTTATAATCCTTCTGTTCCAGCCTCCCAGGTAGCTGGGATTACAGACACATATCCTGGATTTTTGAAAGTCTACAATCAAGGCCTTAGAATGCTTTACCTCCACTACTCCTTTCCAATATATCTACTGTTATCCTCATGTGCATTTGTTTTGTGTATATTCTGAACTCTGCAATTTCTAAAAATACAGCGAGTGTTAGTTGAGATTTATTCACATATTTACCTTTCAGGTTCTTAATTCTGCCCTACATTTCTAAGCTCTCACCTTAATTGATCTTCTATCCGAAGAAATCTTCTTAGTATTTTTTAATATAGATCTGATGGTAACATAATATTTCTTTTTAATATTATTTTGTTTTATATTGTTTGAAAGTGTCTTTATTTTTTTCTTTAATTTTGAAGGATATTTTTACTGGGCATAGAATTATTTCAGCACTTCGAAGATAATATTAATTTAGTATATTACTATCACATGATTATATCTTTACCCTTAAAATTTATTGCTCAATAAAAATATCTTTCAGCAGGCTTATGATCAGAAGAACATTAGGCGAAGAGTTTATGATGCTTTAAATGTGTTAATGGCAATGAACATAATTTCAAAGGAGAAAAAAGAGATCAAGTGGATTGGCCTGCCTACCAATTCCGCTCAGGAATGTCAAAACCTGGAGGTAAGTGAGAACATCTGTTTACGGGTAGTATTACATCAGTGGCATTTTAATTTAAAAATATAATTATTATATTAAGATATTCCCACTATTAGCTCATATATGCTATCATTTCTTTAAGACTCTCTACATAGAATTTTAAGATTAGGGAGCACTTTAGAGATTTAGTTTCAAGTTTATTTTATATAAATGGTGAAACTGAGGGTCATAAAATTTAAATGACTAGATTTAATTTTTACTATTTCTTAGAGATCTTAATTTCATTCTAATTTAATTCTACGCCCTCTAATAAATTTTAGGTGAAATGATATCTTATTTGGCTAAATGTTTTGATGCAAAGTAATGCTGTATGGATCCAAAAAATGATCATGTTGTTTATTTTCTTTGTTGATTACACAATAATCTAAATATAGCCATGACAGTTAAACTTTGACTCTGGAATCAGTAACACCAGAATGGCATTTCATTTGCCTTTATCAGAATTGGGTGGAACGTTCAGCTTACATGAATTTTGTTGGAATGATGTGCAAAAATCCTTTTTAGTTATGTTAACTTTAAATGTTATAGAAAATCTTCCCCAAATGAATATGTTCCCTGATACTGTTTCTAAATTGGCTTGACCTAGTTTTGCTATTGGGGCCACAAATGGAGTAAACAGAGGTTAACAGTGACTTGTGGAGAATAATAAAGGTTGAAGCTATGTTTTTCTCAATCCCTCGCCACCACCCCCTCACCCAGCAAAGGAAAAATAATTTTGTATTATTATACTTGTGGATGGTGGCGAAAAACCACACATTCATCACAGGGACTCTCCAACGTTATTCAGGGATAGAGATGTCACCCAGTGTGGTAGAATGTTTGCCTTGCCTGCACAAGGCCTTGGTTCCGTTCCCTAATATCACAAGTGAAAGAAAAAGAAAACTGGGTGTGTGATCCTAGCTACTCGGGAGGCCAAGGCAGGAGGATCACAAGTTCCAGGCTAGCCTGGGCAACTTAGGGAGACCCTGTTTCAAAATAAAATAAAAAGGGCTGGAGATGGAACTGTTTTAGAGCACTTGACTGGCATGCACAAGGCCCCTCAGTTCAATCACCAGCACCAGAAAAAGAGACAGAAACAAAGGCAGAGATGATCACTCATATGAAGGCAGCATGTGTGGATTCTCTGGAAAGAGCCATAGGAAGGACTTTACCAAAGAAATAATTCCTGAGCGCAGGCACACCGAGGAGTAAAATCACCACGTGGATAAGAACAGGGAAGACCTTCCAGCCAGAAGCACTGCTTGGGCTGAGACAGGCATGAGAAAGCACACTCAGACCTGGGTGTAGCCAGGGCACAGGCTTGGAAAGAACGGGACCTGTAACAGTGGAAGCCACCGATGAAGAGGAGGGTTGATGGGATGGGTTTTAAAGGATCACTCTACTAGTGGGTTGGAAGTTGAATTAACAAGGCAGGAAATGGGACAGAGAAGGGAGACTGGACGTGGTCTGAGTAAGGTCATAGCAGCCTGACCTGTGGGATGAGGGGCACGGTGGGCAGGTGGAGCTTGCCTCAGTTGCTGGGGAAACCCCTACAGCCTCTTTTCCAATGTACAAGGCCACATAGGTGTTTTGGTGGATCTGAAGTAATGTGGCGCCAAACTGTGGTCATGGTTAGAGGACCTGTGAGTGGGAGGGAGCTCCTGGTGTGGACCAGAGTTGATAGGGAGCAAGTAGGAAGTAATTTGTTGGAGTAGATAAGAAAGATGTGTTTTTGATATTGGAAAAGACCAAAGTAAAACTTTAAAGATCTTAGTTGACTTTTATGTGTGATTTTAGAATAGGCACCTCATTCAGTATTGAATGAGCACTCTGACTTGCTGAGCAAGGAGGTTGACTTTTTAAAGACAGAAAGAGGCTGAAGAAAGCAGAAATGAAGAAAAAAAAAAAAGTGAATTTCCATTCTGAAACACAGGGGCTCCCGTATCATTCTGGCTAAAACTGGCTTGTTGGGGGATCTAGTTAATATCTCTCTTGATTTTGTGGAAGGGCAAACGCACAGCTTAGTTTTGGCTTGGTGGCATGAACGTTCAGAATCTCCAACTCCATTGTGGTTTGGTCTGTTGGGCCTGATGTCAGAGCTCAGCACAAGAGCCCGTTGGACTTTTGCCTCAGACGGTCGTGAGGAACTCACCTGTGAGGACATTCACACCCTGATATTCGTTATCTAAGTAGTTGTAAGATTGAGAAAAATAGCATTTATTTGAAACTGGGAAATTTGCCTGACAGGTATGTTTCTTACTATAAGTAGGAAGTGTGCACTGAGCAGGTGGGAGCTGTGTTGGCAGCTTTGCTCTCGAGAGGCAGCGCAACTGAAACCTTAGACAAGATCTCTCTTCTTCTCGGGGGTAACGTAGCAAAGTAATTAATACTGGAGTCTCTGGAACCTCGTGGCCTAGGTTGAAATCCTGGTTCTTGCCACTCATTAGCTGTGCAACCTTGGCAAAGCTTAAGCCTTCCACTTCTGCATTTCCCTCCGTGCAAAATGGACAACAGCAATACGTACAACTTACCTCATCAGGTGTTTATGAAGATGAATTAAGATAATGTACATAAATGCTTAATTGAGTGCTGGGACATGTGACAGCCTAAGTGGTGCTATTACTTTGATTAGAACTTGAGTAATAAAAGCGGCAAGTAGCACATAGCAAGTAGAGTCCTGTGTAACCACAGCCAGTGCGTGGTTGGCTGACTTCCTTGTTGGATGAACACCCTCAAGTGTCCTTAAGAAAACCTAACAGCATAGGTCATTCGGTGTGACCTCGTGATGTAATCGATAGACATGGTAAGCACGAGGTCTGTGTGGCTGCTGCCATTAACTATTTTACAGTGAACTTTTTTTTATAAGTAGATGCAGTGCTTAAAAATAATAATAAAAAGCATAGGGCAGTAAACCAGCAGCATAGACCATGAAGTCACTTAAGGTCATTATCACGCATTACGTGCCGTCAGCAACTGTGTGTGTGATGTTGGTGCATCTGCAGCACTGGGCTGGAAGTGAGTGGTGACTGGGCTGCAGTGTCACCAGGCGGTCGGTCTTCCTCAGCTCCATTGTAATCCTGCAGGACCACCCTGATACCTGTGGTCCGAGATTTACTGAAATCTCACTGTGTGGCTCGTGACATAGTCATTAAATGGATGGATTTCAGTTTTGATGACTGTTGCCACAATTCTGCTTTCATCCCCTAAGGTCCCCCCACAACCCTCAAAAAGGGTGTGATTTGCCTTTATTTAGCAGTTATGGGTTGTTTCTCTAAGAAAAATTCTTTTTTTTGGAACCAGGGATTGAACTCAGGGACACTCGGCCACTGAGCCACATCCCCAGCCCTATTTTGTATTTTATTTAGAGACAGGGTCTCACTGAGTTGCTTAGGGCCTTGCTAAGTTGCTGAGGCTGGCTTTGAACTCGCCATCCTCCTGACTTAGCCTCCCAA
>JAJEJO010050248.1:1004906-1074483 GCA_020662805.1 Glaucomys volans
CGGGACACTCGGCCACTGAGCCACATCCCCAGCCCTATTTTGTATTTTATTTAGAGACAGGGTCTCACTGAGTTGCTTAGGGCCTTGCTAAGTTGCTGAGGCTGGCTTTGAACTCGCCATCCTCCTGACTTAGCCTCCCAAGTCGCTTGGATTACAGGCGTGCGCCACTGCGCCCGGCAAAATTCTTAACATATTAGAATAGGAACATGAAAAGTAAGTGGTGCTTTGTATTTTATGTATGTTCATATTGTTTTATAACTTATGTTTTAAAGATAGAAAAGCAGAGGCGAATAGAACGCATAAAGCAGAAGCGGGCCCAGCTACAAGAACTTCTCCTACAGGTAAGGATACAGGGTGTTTTTAGTAACCTCCCTGCCTGTATTCTGTTTCTCCACTTACTAGCTTTTAGAGTCTTTGTGGACAGGTGCAATGGTGCACACCTGTAATCCCAGCTGCTCAGAAGGCTGAGGTGGGAGGATCTTAAATTCCAGGCCAGTCTGAGCACCTTAGTGAGACCCTGTATCAAAAAACAAAACAAAACAAAAAGCCAGATACAGTGATGGCAACTGTAATCCCAGTGGCTTGGGAGTCTGAGGCAAGAGGATCGAGAGTTCAAAACCAGTCTCAGCAATTTAGCAAGGTCTTAAGCAACTCAGTGAGACCCTGTCTCTAAATAAAATACAAAAAAGGGCTGGGGATGTGGCTCAGTGGTTGAGTGCTCCTGAGTTCAATACCCAGTACCAAAAAAAACCCCACAAAAACCAAGCAAAGGCTGGGGTATAGCTTAGAATCTCTATGCTCCTGGATTCAGTGCCTAGTACCACTAAATAAATAAATAGGTTGGTGTTTTGTAATCGTGATGCATTTGGTAGTGTGATGGGAGCACACCAGCATGACCTCCCCATCCAAGCTCATTGGCAATAGAGGCTCAGCCATTCTCAGGGTCACCCAATCCCCCCTACCCCGAACCTGGAGCTTCCCTGGCCTGCATGTGTTCATCGTGGAGCAGTTCACCTTGGGTGCTCTTCCTTACCCTGCACTTGAACTCTCAGGGGGTCTTGTGTTTACTTTATCCCTTACTCAGAGTATCAAATAGTAAGGCTGATTAAATTTTAAGTGGTTGGTTTTTTTTTTTGTTTTTTTTGTTTTTTTGGTGGTACTGGCTATTGAACCCAGGGGCACTCCACCACTGAGTCACATCCCCAGCCCTATTTTGTATTTTATTTAGAGACAGGGTCTCACTGAGTAGCTCGGGGCCTCGCTAAGTTGCTGAGGCTGGCTTTGAACTCGAGATCCTCCTGCCTCAGCCTCCCAAGTGCTGGGATTACAGGCCTGCACCACTGCACCCGGCTTAAGTGTTTTAAGTTAATCAAATCCACTAATAATACCCATTACCAGTGAATGACAGAATGGTTTGAAATTATTTTGATATGAAAAGATTCACAGAAATGCCAATACTTAAAATGCATTTTTGTTTCAGAAAATAAATTCTACATTTGATCCCAAGTACATAAAATCAAAAAATAAAAAAGAAATTTTGCAGTTTAATAAAGATCTCTGTAGTCATACTTTTTTGGATAATTGCCTAGAATTTAGATTATTTTAAGAAGTATTATAGAACCCTTGTGTGAAGTAATCTGAGGCTAAATGATAGGGAGGAAGATTTTTTCTTTTCTTTTCTTTTTTGGTAGTTACGTTGGTATAAAAATCGACTTCAGCAGGAAGTACAGTTGGGCCATTTTCAGTCTAACAGGAGAGCTTCGTACAATGAACCAGAGAACCTTTATGCTTTATCCTTTCTCAGGGAGGTGTCTTTATATGAAAAACATGACCACCAATGCACTTTTTTAATTTAATTTTTTGTTTAATCCACCTTTGCAAAATAAAGGTAGCAGGTTGTTTTCAGTACTTACTTTGTCTAATGGCCAGAAGAATATGCTGTTCTTAAAGATTCCTGATGGCTTTTGTTTTTCCCTTTCCAGATACTTACATTTGCTTTTAGTTTTTGTTTTTGTACATTCATGTACAAATTTGGGAGGCAGGAGGAGATGGTTGAGTCTTTGGGAGTCTGTGCGTGATCTTTGAGGAGCAAGGAGGAGAGGGAACAGGGAAGGGTCGAGTGGCCCTCTGAGCATGGGAGGCCCAGAAACGATGTTCTGTCGTGATCAGGCCATTTATCTCTGCTCCCTCCTTCCTCCCTCCCTCTCTTCCTTTCTTGCTTCTTCTTGTCTGGTTTTCATACTGAGCCTGTGGGACCTACCAGAGGAGCTGCCATAGAGCACGGTCTTATCTATTTGTCATATTTGGATTCCAAATAAGGTTTTGCTGGAGGGAAATACTCTGCAGCTTTAAGAAAAAGTTGAAAGCTGACAGCTCATTCCTGAATTCTGCCAGGAACCACTCCTTCAGCTCTATGCTGTCCTCTTCCCTGGCTGCCTCTGTGTTGTCCCTGTCCCTTCACAGCTTCTGCAGTATTTCCCAACCAGCCCACAGTCCTAAACCCTGTGCTGGGGCTTTCCTAGATTTTCTAATCTAGGAAATAGATTAGAAATAGTAGCCCCCCAAAGTAGTAGCCTGTTTATCAGCATGCCTGTAATTATCTGTTTTTTGTATCAGGAAGAATGGTCCTGGGCAAGGTGATCCTTGAACAGATGGGGCTTCCCATTCTCACATGCCTAGCCTGAAAAATGATCTTTAATACTTTTTCCTCTGTTTATATTTGTATAAGGAACATTGGTTTTTGTTACAGTTGTTATTGTTTGTATTTTTTGTTTTTATTTTGTTTTGTTTTGTTTGCGGTGCTGGGATTGAATCCAGGGCCTTGTGCTTGTGAGGCAGGCACTCTACCCACTGAGCTACATCCCCAGCCCTATTTTTTGTTTTCGTTTTTGCAGTTCTGAGGATTAGACCCAGGGACACTCTACCACTGAACTCATCCTTAGCCCTTTTCATTTTTTGTTTCGAGACAAGGTCTCACTAAGTTTCCCAGGTTGGCCTCGAACTTGCAATCCTCCTGCCTTGGCCTCCCAAAAATCTGGGGTTCCAGGTGTGTACCACTGCACCTGACTACTTTGACTTTTTTTTTTTTTAATTAGTAAATGTCACAAGTCACTGATGTCACATAGGTAATATGACGTAGGTAATATTACCTACATACCCCACCTACCTTTTATCCTTGGTAATAGGAGGGGAGCAGTGTGAGTAAATTGTACCTGTCATTAACCTCCATACCCTACTTTGCTGTGTGGGATTGTTCTTCCAGCCCTTAAACCTTTGGCAGAACTGAACACACTGAAAGCTGTTCAGCCTCTGGAAAAGATGTTAGTGAGTCTTGAAAGAATAAAAGGCTGAAAGAAGTCAATCAAAGGGCAGCAAATAAGGAAATCAGTCCAAAGTTAATGGGGCGTGATTTTTCTTTTTTTACTGTGAAAATAACAATACTGGACTGGGGGTGCAGCTCAGGGGTGGAGCGCTTGCCTAGCAGGCTCGAGGTCCTCAGGTTGGTTCCCCAGCACCACAAAACAGAAACAAAATGGCAACATGTTTCTGCTGCCCCTTCACCTGGAAATCTTTGATGTCATTAAATAGTCACGGTATTGAATAGTGAGTCACAAAGGTATGGTTTTGTCACTAGTATGTCCCCCATACCATGAGGCACTCCTCTTGCTCAGGGTAACAGTCTCCAAGAGTTTGTTCCAGTAGAAGGAAAGGGAAACATTCAGCAGAAACGTTCAAACATTTCATTATTTTTCTCAGTTCTACAGTTTGGAGTGTTTTTTTCCCTCAATATTAAATGAATTTAGCAATGAATATAAACTAATTTTAGTTCTATGGGAGCAGAAACTGAGAAGGAAGTATAATTTAAGTAATGCTTCATAATGGTACTGATAGTTTTGTTTTGTATTTTTTTGGTACTGGGGATTGAACTCAAGGGCACTCCACCACTGAGCCATCCCCAGCCCTATTTTGTATTTTATTTAGAGGCAGGGTCTCACTGAGTTGCTTAGGGCCACACTAAATTGCTGAGGTTGGCTTTGAACTCAAGATCCTCCTGTCTCAGCCTCCCAAGCCGCTGGGATTACAGGTGTGTGCCACCGCGCCTGGCTGTGATAGTTTTTTTATAGTGATTGGTATTAATAGTGGATTTGGGGACACAATTAGGGCCAGAATAATTGGGTGCCCAACAACAGCAGCAAAATTCAATGTAAAGACTTAGGCCTTGGGGCTGGGGTTGTGACTCAGTGGTAGTGCTCGCCTAGCACGTGTGAGACCCTGGGTTCCGTCCTCAGCACCACATAAATATAAAATAATGGTACTGTGTCCACCTACAATTAAAAAAATACACACACACACACACACTCTTAGGCCTTGATTTGTTTTATAATCAGTACTATGTTTCAGTTCCCTTCTCAGGAGTGTCAAGAGTGGGGAGGCTCAGGCTGGACTCCAGTTGTGCCTCAGCTGACCATGCGGTCAGGTTCCATCTGGTGCCCTAGGAACCACCATGGCAATAAGCGAGGGCAGAGTTGGCAGGGCTTGGGGCCCTGGCTGCCCAGAGCCAGCCAGAGCAGTGCTGCTTCCATCTGTCTTATGGTGAGGGTCCCAGCAGATATTATCTGAAGAAGTTCTGGGACTTTAAAACACATCCTTAGACTAGGCAGTCTAGAAGGTGTGTCTGACCTGGGCACATTGGCACATGGTTGTAAAGAGGATCACAAGTTCAAGGCCAGCCTCAGCAACTTAGGAGGCCCCCAGGAACTTAGTGGGATGCTGTCTCAAATTAAAATATAAAAAGGGGGTAGGAACTTAGCTCTCTGGTGAAGTGCCCTTGGGTTTAATCCTTGGTGGGGGGAGGGGGAGAAGAAGAAAGAAAAGGCTACAAGGTGTAATTAACCTTAAGCTCCTAGGATCTGTCAAGTAAATGGAAGACACACGCTCAGTTGGTGTCACTCTTGCTGTGTCACCCCAAGAAGAGCTGCGTGTATCACTGGGCTCTCCCGGATCTGTTCTACGTGATCCTGTTTCTGTGGGTGATGAAAACCGGGGGCCCCATTATTTACATTAGGAGGATGTTAGTCATTCTATAAGTATATATATTTTTCCCTTGAAATGTATTTATTTGGTTAAATCATTCTCATTTTTTTTGATGTTTGATTTTTTTTTTTCATTCATCAGTTTAGGTGGGCTGGCTCTTTAATTTTAGACTACATTTTAAATATATTATCTTAATTCATTTAAATCCCAACTCGTCCACATTAAATGACCATCTTTTCTTCTTGAACATTATAGCAAATTGCTTTCAAAAACCTGGTACAGAGAAATCGGCAAAATGAACAGCAAAACCAGGGCCCTCCGGCTCTGAACTCCACGATTCAGCTGCCATTTATAATCATCAACACAAGCAGAAAAACAGTCATAGATTGCAGCATCTCCAGTGACAAGTGAGTGGGAACCGGGGACGGGGCAGGGTGGCCTTCTGATGCCATTCTTCCATCCTTTGCTCCATTCCCTGGAGCCTTCCTAGGGCGACCCCCTGGGCGGGTACACGCCTCTTATATGGGTGCGGCTTCCACACCATCCCCTGCCCTGTGCCAGGCACTGTGCTGCCTGTGATATGGGTGGTGTGGCACCTGGGCCGCAGCTGTAGTGTGCCCCATGTGTGGTGACTGAGCAAGTCCCCACACTGAGTCAAGCTGTCACCGAGGGCTGCGACAAGGTAGGTTCAGTGGGATTATAGTTTTTTATGAAAATGTGTTAGACCTTGGAGCAATCATTTCTTCATTTATTTTATCATAGTAATGTGTGCTTCTGTTTATCCATGAATGGACATTAAAATACTGAGTATGTTCTTTTTTAAAATTTTTCTTTTTTTACATTTTAATCGAAATGGATGCTAATATTCATCATAGCAAATGAGAAGTAACACCTTTCAAACTAGAGAATTCCTTTCTAATTTTTTCACCCTTCATGAAAAAGTTTGTATCAGTAGTCTGCAGGCTATGACCCGCACCATGGGGAAGTTAAGGGCACCTGAAGGTCAGAATGAGACCGGAGCAAAGCTCTGCTCTCTAGAACAAACAGGAGCAGGCCAGGGCCTCTCTCTTCCAGCCTCCTTGCAAGGATTAAGTGAGATCATGCCTATAAAGGTCTGATTCAAAGAAGCACTTCAAAATGTTGGCTGCTGTTAGGACAAGGGGTCAGCAAGTAATTTGTCAAGTTTGGAGACTTGTTATAGCAAAAGGGGGCTCTACTACTAGTTACCTCAGTACCACAGCCATGCCCTGGACTGTGCAGGGAGCCCAGGACTTCTTTTCTCTGGCAACATTTCTTTCCCTATCTGTCTCCTTTGCATACAGAGATTCTGGGGGATGCTCCACATACAGAGGAAGAGGAAGATTGAAAAAAAAAAAAAACCAACAGGAATTTAAAACTGTTTGATAATTGAGATATAAATATGATATTAGAAACTACAGGCTGTGAAATCAGCCAGACACATTTTTCAACCTTTTAAGTTTCTTAGCCTTTCTGAGCTCTCACTCCTTCCCCTGCAAAAATAAGAATTAGGCAGGCGCAGTGGCGCACGCCTGTAATCCCAGCAGCTCAGGAGGCTGAAGCAGGAGGATCTCGAGTTCAAAGCCAGCCTCAGCAAGGGCAAGGCGCTAAGCCACTCAGTGAGACCCTGTCTCTAGATAAAATACGAGATAGAGCTGGGGATGTGGTTCAGTGGCCGAGTGCCCCTGAGTTCAATCCCTGGTTCCAATAAATAAATAAATAAACAAACAAACAAACAAACAAACAAACTAAGAATCATGGTATTTATCTTGCCAGTTTGCAAAAGCTGTGGATAAATTCATATAAGACCGAGCCCCGTGGTCAATAAAAGTCGTGCGTGGGACCCGTTATTCACACACTTGCAAATTGTTTCAGAAACTTCGGTCTCAGAGGCGGCCCGTGCGTTCTCAGGCACTGGTACACTGGTTTGTTCTTAGGAAAGCAGAGCTTTGGAGCAAGACAGTGGGGGAGCAGCAGTCCACACTTGGGTCCTGTCTCATGCCACTTGTCATCATCTGAATACCACTGATAAGAACTTCTTCCTGAAGGGTAGCCTGAGGGATAGAGCAGCAGAAGTCTGGAAAAACGCGTAACATCTTTTCAGGGAAAAAGCCCCAACTGCACTGTAATTGCACTGAAGTTAGTTTCCTTAGAAACAAACAAAACCCCATGAAGTTGGACCCTTCATTGTGAGGAGTATAAAATTCTCATCTTAGGTTAGTCTTTTAGCCTAAAAGGGTGTCAGGGAATCTGGGAGCTGGCGGCCTGCAGGCTCCCATGCGCTTCGCTCAGGCAGGATCTGCAGGCTCTGTGCCCGGGGTGGCCACTGACTCATGCCCAGTGGGGCCGCCCTGACGGAGCAGCTTGTGTGCACTTGCTGTTCCAGGTGGGCCGCAGACCTTTCTGGCGGTTTCTTTGGTGATGCAATCTTGCCCTTCATTAGCCGGGAGGCTTTCCCACGCTGAGGATTAGATTCACAAAGCCATCTGCTTTTAACGGATGCCTGAAATCATCCCCTTGGCAGGCACCCACTTCACATTTATTTTCCCCTAAAAACTTGTTCATGTACTTTATTCAAATCCATATACTTAAGGTTATTTAGGTGTCCACATGTGGTGATTTTTAAGAACACTCAGAAATATTATGTATTTATTACATGTGACACTTTTTTTCTTAGGATGTTTCACTTCTTAGTCCCTTAAGGCAGGATTTAGACATTGGTTTAATTTGTTACAAGTCTTCCATTTAGGGGTTGGGAATGTAGCTTATGGTAGAGTGTTTGTCTAGTACTTGTGAGGCCCTAGGTTCTATCTCCAGTATCACAAAAAAGTGAAAAACAAAAACCATTTTCTCATTTAACCCAGGCATGCTGGTATGTGCCTGTAGTCACAGCTGCTTGGGAGGCTGCTGCAAGAGGGTTCCTTGGGCCCAGGAGTTCAAGACCAGCCTGGGCAACATAGCAAGTCCCTGTCTCAATAAATAAATAAAATAAAAATCTTCCATTATGCTTAACTAAATTGTATTGTAGCTAACACTTGAGTCATGAAGGTGAAGGAAGCACTCAAAATCTTTTTGCCAAAGCTAATAAGCCAACTATAGTAGAGATCATATATCAAAGTAGACTTTTGTGGCAAAGCCATAGAGAACTTTGAAAAGTGTTAGGTTTAAATCAGAATTTTATCTCCTGTTTGCAACAGCATTACAGCTCAAGTTTATGGATTTCTGTTGCTTGTTGGAACTAGGAAAGTGGTTCTTGAGGTGGCACCCCCTGAACATGGTGGAAGGGATCAGTGTGCTACATGGCACAACTTCGAGGAGAGGCTGAGCTTGGGCAACCTCGTCCTTTATAAAGGTACTGGGTGCAGAACGATCGCCTCTCAGAACCGCGGGAAATGCACCTGCCTTTCTTCCCTGACGCAGGTTTGAATACCTCTTTAACTTCGACAACACCTTTGAGATCCACGATGACATAGAAGTCCTGAAGCGGATGGGCATGTCCTTTGGTCTGGAGTCGGGCAAGTGCTCTCTGGAGGACCTGAAGCTTGCTAAATCGCTGGTGCCGAAGGCTTTAGAGGGTTACATCACAGGTATGCTGACCGATGCTGTCGCGCCCGACTAACAGTCTAACTGTTAAAACCTTCCTCATAAAAAGCTGCAAAGTTTTAGAAAGTTTCAAACATTAAAGATTATAATATTGTCAACTGAGATTTCTATAACTCATCATATAGCTCTAAATTGCCTGACTCACGCTGGACTAGGCTCTTCAGAAATTATCTGTAATATCTATTGTCTATTCATATGATAAATATCATTTGATGAGAAGTGAATTCAGAGAGGAGGAATATAGTAAAATTCACATTACCAGAAAACAGGGTCGGAACTGGGTGAACATGCCTCAGGACCCTCGCTCCTGCTCACAGCAGAGCTCCTCAGGGTGGCCGTGTCCACTGCCTCCTTGCTCTCTCCCCAGTCCTACACTGTCTTAGAGTCTGAAGTCACACACAGTGGACACCCCCGAGCCCACCCCCAGTGTAGGGGAGGAGCAATGCAGCTGCCCTCAGCCATGCCCCCCTCCGCCTGCGTCCTTCCTGTCCCCTTAGGTGCCAGCACTCTGTGTGACACAGGTGGTGAACCAGAAACCGCTCATCGTTCCATTTTGCCCACTCCTGACCTTTGTGTGAAGACGGAAGCGCAGGGATGTGTTCTTTAGTGATTTGACTTTCTTTGATTCACCATTACGTCCTTAGATTCATCCAGGTGATTGATGTAGCAGTAATTCATATGCTTTTACTTCTGTATACAATTTCATTATACGAATATAGGAGTTTGTTTATTTTGTTGATAGTGAACCTTTTGTTGGTTCTAGTTTCTTGATGCTTTGAAAGTTCCTGTTCATGTGTCGAGCGCTGTGTGCAGACTTGTAGATCAGAATCATCAAGTCGTCTTCTTGCAGCTTCACGAGGGGAGACCAGCATTTGTCAAGTGATTTTAGCAAATCATACTCTTAATCTGCAGAGGAGAAGTGTTCTGTTTTCCTAGTTAAGTGGATCTGAAATAATATCATTGTAATTTTTTAAATTAAGTTTTAATTCACGCAACATAAAGCACCATTTTAAGGTGTACAATTCAGTGGTGCTTTAGTGTATTTACAAGGTTGTGGAATCATAATCACTAGTTCCAGAACATTTTTATAATTGAAGAAAGAAACCCCCTGCCCATTAGTAGTCACTACCTGTACCCCTACCCCCACCGTCCCTGGAAATCATTAATCCTTCTTTTTTTTAATATATTTTTTAGATGTTACTAGACCTTTATTTTATTCTTTTATTTATATGTGGTGCTGAGGATTGAACCCAGTGCCTCACACATGCTAGGCAAGTGCTCTACCCCTGAGCCACAACCCCAGCCACCATTAATCTACTTTCTGTCTCTGTGGATTTGTCTGTTATAGACATTCTTATAAATGGAATCATACAGTACGTGACATTTGTGTGTGACTTCTCTCATGCGGCAGTGTCAGGTTCATCCATCCTGTAATGAACCAGGGTGTGTTGGGCATCTCTTATCTGAAATACTTGGGACCAAAACATTTTCAGATTCGGGTTTTTTTTTTTTTCCAGTTTTGAAATATTTGCAAATATGTAATAAAATACCTTGGAGATAGGATCTGCACCCAAACACGAAATTCATTTGTTTCACATGTACCTGTCTGTTTGCATAGCCCTAAGGTCATCATGTAGTTTTAGTGTGCCTGTGTTTTGGTTGTGACCCATCACGTATGAGATACGTTGCAGAATTTTCCAGTTGTGACATCATGTCAGTGCTCAGAAAGTTTTGGATTTTGGTGCATTTCAAATTTGAGAGTTTAGATTAGGGGTGCTCCACCTCATTCCTTTTCATTGGCAGATAATATTCCATTGTGTAGATGTATCACCTTCTGTTTAGTCTTCCATTCATCAGTGGCTGTTTTGAATGACGCTACTTTAGTGTTTGTACAGGTGTTTTCATGAACGTGTTTTTAGATCTGTTGGCCGTATACCTACCAGTGGAATTACTGGATGTTTAACATTTAGAGCAAATGCCAAACTGTTTCTAATGTTATGTATGCCCTTTTATAATCACATCAGCAACATAGGAGGGTTCTAGTTTCTTCACATCCTTCCCAACACTTGTTATTGTTCATCTTTTTATTTTTTAAATATTTGGTGTGAGGGATCAACCCCAGGTCCTTATGCGTGGTGGGCATACATTCTGCCACCAGCTCTGGGCCCAGCCTGTCTGTGTGTTTAATTGCAGCCATCCTGGTGGGTGTGAAGTGTCACTCACTGTGATGCTTCTTTGCCTTTCCCTAATGACCTGTGAGGTTTGCCATTGTCCTAATTCTGAGCAATATTATTATACATTCTGCAAATGCAATTTTAATATTTAAACAATGCTGCTTTCACCTAAAATTTATATCTTTTTGTTGTTTTTTTTATCGTTTTGTTTTTGTGGATGTGTTTATTGTTGTCAGCGAGGTAGGGATTAAACCCAGGGCCTAGCACATCTTGGAGAAGCACCGAGTACCTCCCTACCCCTTTTATTTTGAGACAGGCCTCACTAAGTTGCCCACTCTGGCCTTGAACTTGTGATCCTCCTGCCTTGTGACTAGCATTGACTACAGGTGCATGCCACCCAGCTCCACATGACTTTTTTTTTCTTTTTTTAAAGACAGGGTCTCACTACGTGGCAGAGGCTGGCCTTGAACTTCCAGGCCTCTTGCGTCAGCCTTCTAATTGTCTTGAATCGCAGGCATGTGCCACCATGCCAGGCCACGTCACTCTTCAACAGCAATTTAAAGTTCTAGAGTATAAGTACATCAAGTCTGATCAGAATGGTAGATTTGATTTTGGGGCTAGCCCTTTGCTCACAACAGAAGAGGTTATTGACGGAGATTTGGTTTCCGTTGGGTCTAATATTTAAGTTGTTCCCATCGCCTTCTGCCCAGCCCTCAGCCAGCCGTCCCAGGTCTCTGACCTGCTGCCATCTCCCATGCTGTCCCACATGGGTCCTGCTGACTCCTTTGCAGCCCAGTCACACTGAAGTTCAGCAGGGTCTGAATAAAGGGCTTACTTGATAAATCACCAGAACCTGACTTTAACTTCTTCCCAGCGAGAAGGCTCTGGGTGATCGGGCGGCCTCTGCGGTTTGGTCTCCTTGTGACCTCATTTGCAGACCAGGATACAGACTTTCTGGTTAGTTCAAGGGAAGAAACGTGTGCCTCCAGGGTGGAAAGGGACAGAGTGGCTTTGGGGCAGGAGTGTGAGAACCATTGTGTGGATCCAGTGGTGATGTGAAAGAAGCGTAGGCTTTTCAAATCCATTGTGAAAGGAAAAGTGATCTGTTAGGCTCGCAAACAAGTAAATAGCTGTGTTCTGACAGAAGTTTCCACAGTTCCATATACTAGTTAATATTCAGCACAGGAGTCTGGCTTTAATTTCATCTTCTTATACAGACTTGTTCTTCCTTAATGCATTTAAAGACTGCTATTCTTCTTAGAATGGAAGTCCTTTTTTTCCCCCTTTTTTCTTTTTTCATTAGCTGCTTTAGTTAACTTTGAAGAAAAAGGTTAACAAGGCCAGACTAAAATTAATGTAGTCATTTAGTTTCCTCCTTTCCTACGTGAACAGCCTTCCACTTGATCAGGCAGGACGTCAGAATTTCCAATTTCAGTACACATAGTCCATTTTTATACCCAGTAATTAAAAAATACTCTTAATAAATAAAAACTTATTTTGGCAAATTATGTATTCTACATGTGTGTTGATCCTACTTACAGTGATAAGCAGAATTTCTTCTTAGGAGTGTTTATCTGCTGTTCCTACCATGCATTTCTTCTTTTCCTGCCACACACTTCTAGTCTCTGTGGAGAGCCCCAGCTGTAACGTCTCCATCTTCCGTGTTCTGGTTCCTGCCCTTTTCTTTTTTTTTTGGAACCAGGGATTGAACTCAGGGACGCTCGGCCACTGAGCCACATCCCCAGCCCTATTTTGTATTTTATTTAGAGACAGGATCTCACTGAGTTGCTTAGGGCCTCGCTAAGTTGCTGAGGCTGGCTTTGAACTCGCGATCCTCCTGCCTCGGCCTCCGGAGTCGCTGGGATTACAGACATGCGCCATCATGCCTGGCCTCCTTCCTTCTTTGAGTTGCCCATTCAGATGGGGGATGAGTGTGCAGTAAAACCACAGTGAACACTGCCCAGTCTTAGAACAGGAGAAATGTGGCTTGTGCATCGAAAGTGAGGAACAAGGATTTGCCCAAAATATGTCTCGAGCTGAAACAGTCATGTCTGTCTCACCTCAGTGAACGCATGACTGTGTTGTACCTCCTTCACTGAAAAGAGACCTTTTAAAATAAGGACTGGTTTGAATTATAAAGCAAAGGACACCAGGCGCCAACCTGTCAGGAGAAAGAGGAGCAAGTGAGTGATGGCCTGGAGCTCCCAGTGGGCCCTGGCAGGTGGCCTGGCAGGGACTCAGCAGAAACCTGCTGGGTCTGCTCCGTAGCTAGTGTCCCTCCCTGTTTCTAGCTTGACTGTCTCTTATCCACTCCTGGCTTTGCCTGGTTCCCCAGGCACGGTCCTGCCTGGTGAGGACAGTGAGTTTCAGAGATGATCCATCCGCGGCCCCGGGCCCAGGAGCCGCGTCCTCAGGTCCTTCTGAGAAGGCTGGGTGCGAGCTTGTTCACTTGAGTTCTTTCTGTCGTCTGTCTTCCTGCGTGTCTGTGTGTGTGCTCCTGTCCCCTGCCACTCTTGAGTTACAGAATTGCTTTTTCTCCTTCCAAGAAGGTGACGAAGCCTGGTCCTCGGGCAGGGAGTGGTGGCGCGGTGGCCGAGCAGGCTGCCCTGGCTCGGCTCGGCTCTGCAGGGCAGCGGCGGCCGCAGAGTCTGCAGGGCTGCATTTCTCTTTCTTCTTCCAGATATCTCCACAGGGCCTTCTTGGCTAAATCAGGGACTGCTTTTGAACTCTACCCAATCGGTTTCAAACCTCGAGCTGCCCACTGGTGCCACCTTACCCCAGTCCAGGTAGGTACCCTCTGGCAGGTGAGGAAGGCGGCCGCAGAGCCCTGGCGTGAAGGGCGAGCCCCGCGTCCCCGGGTCCGCGCAGCGCTCTGGTCATTCCTGTCACCGAAGCTCCCGCCGCATTAACGAGCCTGTGTTCTTCACTGTTTGCTAGCGTGAACCAGGGGCTGTGCTTGGACGCCGAAGTGGCCTTAGCAACGGGGCAGTTCCTGGCCCCGAACAGTCACCAGTCCAGCAGCGCGGCCTCTCACTGCTCCGAGTCCCGCGGAGAGACCCCCTGCTCCTTCAACGATGAGGACGAGGAAGAGGACGAGGAGGACTCCTCCTCCCCAGAATAAAGATGGGAGAAACCCACGTTTCCGCGTTGGGTGCTCCTGTGTGTTCTAGTGTGAGCTCCTGTTTTCGAGGTGATTGCTTCGTCTTTGCCTTTGCACTGTGTTCAGTGAGAACTCGAGAAACACAATCAGCAAGTCACACGGAGGCCGGACGATTGGGATGAAGTTGACACAGTGTGAACGGACGCTGCCGGCAGAGCACCGAGGGCACCGCGGACAGGCGTCTCCCAGGAGAGGGGAGCCATCCCCGAGGAAGGGAAGGAGGCGGCTCTGTCGCCACCCCGTGTGATCATTGTAGAATTGAGACCCTGCCAGGAGCAGCCCTCTGATGATCGTGTTTCTCTCCTTCCTGGGCCGCCCTGGACAGGCGGGCGGGAGCGTGGAAGTCCCCAGGGAGGTGTTCAGTAGGGTGTAGGTGGCAGTCCTGGTGGCCCAGGAGCACAGATTAACTGCTGAACTAGTTGGGAGTTTAGTTGAGGTGCTTTACGCATCTGCTGCCTTAGACAGCTTCTAGAAAGGAGCGAGCGCTCACCCTGAAGTACTTAAATGACATTTAGAATAATTTATAGTAAAACTGAAATTCCATTAGCCAATGCGCCGGTGCGTAGGATTTCCTAGGCTCCTTCCGGAAGCCAGCCAGGACGGCGTCCCGTGTGCATTAACCTCTCCGCCAGCACTGCCTTGGCCAGCGTCCTGAATCTGGAGTCCACAGAGGAGGACACGAGCGTTTTGATCAGAGCTGTGCGTTTCATGCAGCTTTTTCATTCACAGTGAAACAGCAGCAGGTCCTGCCCCACGTGGCTTGCCCGCAGCTCTGCAGTCAGTGTGTGACTCACCCCGTGTGCCGCTTGTGAAAATGAACCAAATGTCTTTACTTTTGCCTTGAAAGAAAAGTCTGTTTCAAGAATATGAACAACTATGTTTTCTTGTACACGTTACATTTTTTCACATTTTATTAATCAAAATGACCTTCCTAGATTTATTCCTGGGTGATTTGCACTTCAGACTAACCCAGTGTTTCTTGCAGATGTTGAACTGCAGTTGCGGATGCATGGTAGCGAGGGGCGCAGCGCGGGAAGTGCCGCTCCTCTGCGGGGAGGAGTGTGGGACTTGGGCCTCGGGGTCACAGCCCCCAACCTGGTTACACATTAAGGTGTTGAAACGCAGCGAAGAGCCATAGAACTAGTTCCTGAATCACAGGCATTTGTTCTGACAGCGAGCACCTAGCAGCCTGGGGCCCAGCACCAAATGTGGCCCAAACGGGCTCTTTCCTCAATCCCAGAGGGCAAGGGCGGGCTCCTGAGGTGCCTTTCTAAAGCTCTGCCACCAGGCTCAGTGACTGGAGCTGAGCTGTGGCTGGCTCAAGTTTTTTATTCAGACCATGAACACTGGTAAACAAGAACATGCAGCCTTAGCTTAGCTGCTCTGAGACAGAGCTGTCGTTCTGTTAGAACCAAGCCTCAGTGCAGACCCGAGTGTCAGGGGACAGGAGACATCACAGCTGCAGGGGCCTCTGCCTCGGCCGAGCCGGACAGCACCGCGCTCTCCGTCAGGTCAGCAGCATCCAGGTGCCACTCTGACTGGAAGACCTTCACTTGACAGATCAGTGACATGGGGTTTCCCTCCAAAACATCCTTTCAGGGGCTGCCTCTGCCTCTCCCTACTGGAAGGAAAGGGGGCGCAGCAGGGACCTGGACAGACCAAGGCCACAGCTAGCTTTTCAGAGTTCAGAATGTTGAGCTTCAGGTTCCAGACTGCAAACATGGAAGAAGGTAGATGAATCATGTCATCCCTTTGCCAAGTGGCAGCATTCTGGCTAGAGTCCTTGAGAAACTGTCCCTTCTCTTCTGTCTCAGCTGCTGAAGTGCTTTAAGTCATAAAGCATGGGCTTAAAAAGGCAACCAAAGACTGTCCTCCTCATTGTGCCACCGCCGGCCATCCTAGCCAGCGCTGGCAGGGGAGGTCCCAGCTCTGCTCCTCAGGGATGTGTTTGGGGCACTGCTGAGGACATCTCGCAGAGCAGCGCATGGGACCAGTAAGGGCTGATGCTGGAAAGGCCAGTCTGTTCCTCTGTCCTGCTCCGGAGCACGTCATCTGGGCCCAGATGTCAACGCTGAGTCACAATTCCACACAAGAATCAAAGTGAAAAGATGTCAGGAAACAGTGGTCACAACACCCAGGCTCCTGCAGGAATGGCACACGGGGTCACGAGCATAACCCAGGCCACCCTTTCCAGGTGCTGGTCACATTCTGCTTCTGGGGAGCTTCTGAGGCTGCCCCACCCCGAGGGTCACTGTCTTCTTGAGGGTACAGTGACATTCTGTCAGTGAATGCTTCCTGACCTTTGTGGGAGGAGCGTCACTGCCAGGGGACATGGCAGCAGTCCCCACTGCAGTCTGTCTCCCCGTGTGCCCCTCGTGTGGGGAAGCAGCTTCAGGAAGATGGTGTATGTTGTACCTTTGATCATGGAGGGGCCCACGGTGGTCGTCCAGACAGCAAGAGCCCACCACCCCAGAAAATCAGGGGTGGAGGGCACGAGTGTTGTGTTCTTCCGTTTGAGTCTTTAAAGAAGTTGGGGGGGGGGTTCCTATGTAGTTTCTGCCATTTTACCAAAATGGGAGAGGAGAGCGCTTCCCATTGGCAGGATCTGTCATAACCGTGCTCTGCTTATTTGAAAAAGTATATGCCGGGTTCTGACCCCAAAAAGAAAGTGGCCCTTGTCATATAATTCAAATGGAGGTAGTTCCTGAAGGAGCGGCCCACCGCAGCACCGCAGACAGCTGCAATTAAGCTATTTGCTAAATCAAAGCTCTTTTTGGTTTCTTAGATCATAGAGCAGAGTATGTGACATAGGCCCCTGGGACACTCTGTATGTGTGTTGGGGGGTTAGCAGAGGACAGAACGGCTTCAGCTGGTTCAGCCACAGCCACACCCAGAGATAGCAGTGTTTATTTAGTTTTATAAATGATTCATTTCTAGGACTTTCACACTCAACCTCTCTCCCCTAACAAATATGGGGCTATTTATTGAACGGCCTCCCCGCCCCCACTCAATAAACCTATGTCAGAGACCTTAAAACTGTGCTGTATTGGTGGTGGTATGGGGCAGGGCTTCCTTCTGCCCCGCAAAAAAGAGATTTAAAAGAATACTGGCCTCAAGCCGGGCATGGTGGCGCATGCCTGTAATCCCAGTGGCTTGGGAGGCTGAGGCAGGAGGATCGCGAGTTCAAAGCCAGCCTCAGCAAGGTCAAGGCGCTGAGCAACTCAGTGAGACCCTGTCTCTAAGTAAAATACAAAATAGAGCTGGGGATGTGGCTCAGTGGCCGAGTGCCCTGAGTTCAATCCTGGTTCAAAAAGAAAAAAAGAATACTGGCCTCAACTCTGGGTGGTGCCCATAAACCAAGAGAAGATTCACAGACTCACCAGGTTCTCTTGGTTTTGTTCCTTCCGGTTAGCCCTACGCAGATGGATTAGAGGGAGAACTTTTCTGTGTGTTTTCTGATGTGTCCCGTTGGATACATGTGGGCTGGCTCTGGTGACAGTCAAGACTAGACCCCTGAGAACCGCTTTTCCATTTTTATGCACCAAAGCAGTGCCAAGCGCTGGAGGTCCCTAATGTGCAGTGTCTTGAAGACCCAGCGCGTGTGAGGAGCCCGCACCCTTGCTGTTTGGTGGACCCTCAGGAATGTGCCTTTCTGCCCCCAGCTCAGAGTTGATGCCCCATTCTGTTAGGTCCCGCTCAGGCCCAGCACTTGCTCACAGGAGAAGCCTGATGTTTGCTTAAGATTTTGCTTTTCTAAAAAAAATTTTTCAAGCAAAATGCCCACCCAAATGTTAGCATTCTCAGGAACCAGCCCCTCTCTAACCAGCACGTCTGCAGAGTCGGGGGAGGTGGGGTCCCCGCAGGCGCTAAGGAAGCTGGCGGCTGCAGAGCTCAGCTCGCCCTGGGCCCAGACAGGAGGGCAGGCCCGGCTGCTGTTCCCCAGCGGGCAAATCCTGTCCTGTCCTCACACTGCCCCCCTCAAAAGCGGCCTGTGGGACTGAGGCTGTCGTGACCCTTGCTGCCGCGGAGGGGAGCCGGGCCTCCTGCTCGTGGCCGAAGTGCAGGGTCTGGACTCTGGTCTCCACCAAGGGCCGAGAGGGGACAGACTGGAACATGCGGAGCCCGGCGCCCTCAGCCTTGGTGAGTCTGCACAGGGCCCGCTGTGCCCCCATGGAGGTCGCCTGACTGCAGCGCCTCCAGGGGCTGTGGACGCCCGGCAGTCCTGTGTCACCAAGCGCCAAGCGGCCGAGGAGCAGAAGCCGGGCCTCTCCCGAGCCCAGCGTGCTCTCAGCTGGGGGCTCTCGACTCGGGGACCCCAGGCTTCGACAGTGGCAGCCAGGGGAAGCCTCGGGTGGTGGGGCCTGAGGTGGAGAGCCAGCCGAGCCTTCTGGGCCACACTGGCTTCTCTGCGTCCCATCTGTCACGGCAGCGTGAGGCGACGCCCCCAGATGCCACGTGGTTGACGCGTAGAAGCCCCCTCGGTCTCGGCTCACCACGCCACGCATCATCCCATCACAAGTGGCTTGTCCAGGCGGAGTCGGAGTCCTCACCCCGAGTCTCATGATCCTGAGTCTCATGATCCGGCGACTTTCCTGAGTGGCGTCTCCGGGCAAGTTGCAGTTCCCTTTCCCACTTGTACCGTGACAGGTTCAGCCCTCCAGTGTCCTTTGAAATGGAGCAACCAGGTGACCAATGCACTGCTGCCCGGGAAGCTGGCCGGGCACTGTGTGAGCCCCTGGTTCCTCCGAGTGGTCTGCTGCCGACACGTGGGCCTGGTGGGGCCGGGAGGCTGCGAGCCCCGATCTCCTCCTCTTCACCCTTTAATTTCAGGATGCTTCGTTCTGATCATGTGCTGTTAGGTTGTTTCCAGAAAAATAGGGTTCTGCCTTTTTCTGCACGAAGGGTCCACCACGGTGCCACACGCTTTGCCACGTGTAGACGCTCCTTAGATGGAAGTACCCGACCCGACGTGGTATATTATTTTGTAGTATCAAACTTTGTAAATAAATACCCTTATTTTTATATGGAAATTTTATAGAAGAGCTATTTCTGTATACTTAATTATTCCTGGGTTTTCTGAATTGCCGCGGACAGGTCAGGGACGGGTCCTGAGCATCCTGATCCGCCCGAGAGCCACCTGCAGCAGCCTGACTCGGGGCTCGACATGCTGCGCCCGGACCGCTGGGTCCGCGGGGGGCCTGGCGCCGTAGTTTTAATAAGCTTCGAGCGATGATTTGTCAGTGATTACTTGAGTGAGATTAAAAGAAGGAAAGAGACTTACACTCCGAAGTGAGTATAAGTTGCGCTTGAGAAAAAATGTATGAGACTGTTTTATGATTTGAGATGTATTATAGAAAAAATAAATAATTTAAAATAATCTCGGTCTCATTCTTAGTGGCTGATGAACTGCGATGCTGAACACGGGGCTCTGCCCACGGCCGCCTGCTGAGCACACGACCCTCTTCCTAGCGCAGCCCCTTCCCGGGCAGCCCACAGGCAGCCCCGGGGACTCGAGGGCGCAGTCTCCTCGACTCAGTCTGGGTGTGTGCAGGGCCCCCTGGGCCCCATTCCCGTGTCGTTGGCTGAGGCCTCTGGCCACAGCACCGGCGGCCCCAGGGATCTTGCCCGGTGCTCCGTGCAGCCCACCTGTGCCACCTGGGAGCGGGAGGCGTGCAGACAGCTGTTCCCCGATCGTCCCTCAGTTCTCAGACTGTCCTCAGACTTCTCTCTTCTCAAAGTCACTTGAGACGATTAAAAAGGATGGTTTTTATTTATTATTTACTTATTTAGGTCCTGGGGATGGAGCCCAGGGTACCTAACCGCTGAGCCACACCCTGGCCCTTTTTAGATTTTATTTAGAGACAGGGTCCCGGGTCTCACCGAGTCGCTTAGGCCTCGGCCTCCCGGGCCCCTGGGATGACAGGTGCCCCACCCTGCGGGCTCCGAGAACCCTGTCTTCAAAGCCCCAGAAACAACTGGCCTGAGCACAGAGTTCAGGGACGAGGGACAATGCTTTCTCATCCTGCCTTTCACCCAGCCAGCGGCAGAGAGGAGTCCCAGGCAGACAGCCATGTCCCAGGCCACCAGTGGAATGTCACCTGGCCTCAGGAACCACAGCAGCCCCTCAACGCCTCCCGCTCCAGCAGTGTCCACCTGCTTGGGAGAGTGGGAAGCCCAGGTCACACGGCGTCCTGCATGGCAGCAAGCTGGCCCGGGGACAGTCATGAGGCACAGGAGCGGTGGCGGGCCCTCACCTGGAGGTTAGCTTCTTCCTGCGGAGGGACGGGCATTCAGGACGCGAGTGCCTGCGTGTGGACGGAGGCCAGTGCCTCCCTTCCACCATGCCGCACTGAGCCCAGCTGCTTTGTGTCACCTGTTCCTTCTGTGGCAGTCCCTTGGTGTCCAGGGACTCGTGGTGGCTACGCCTTCCTGCAGTCTGGGGAGTCTGATGGAGCACTGGGGCGGCTCGCACACAGCACTGGACATGCTGATGACAGAGATGCAGAGCCCGGGGGCTGTCATCGGTGCCCACCTGCAGTGACGGCATCGCACGGGGCCCACTGGGCACCTGCCTTTTCCCTCCCTGTTTCTAAGAGCTGCGCCACACACCTGGGAGCCCGCGGCCCACCTGGAGGAGGCCTGCCAGTCTCCTGCTGAAGTCTCAGGGTGTGACAGGCCCTGAGGAAAAGGAAGCCCCGTTGTCGCGGTGGCGGCCAGTCCCGCTAATGCGGAGCACAACCTCCTGCTCCTGCTCCTAATTCACCTTCTGGCATGCCTGCCACCTGGGTGCAGTGACCATGGCCACCCACCTTCCTCCCTCCTGACACTCAGAGGTCGGGAGCTTTGCTTTTTCTTTCATGCCCAGCACCTGGCCGAGGCTCGCAAAAGCAGAACTGAGGGCATTGACGTCCCAACACCAGGCTCATGGAACGTGTCACCTGCGCCGGGATTGGTCAGGCGCTAATAAGCAGGCCAGGCAGGGCCCACCGCCCGCCACAGCCTCCCCGCCCCCCACTGTTTTCCGATATTTTAAACCTCCGACAAATGAAGGGTTATGTCAGCTCCCCAGTCTGAGAACAGCAGAAAGCACTCTAACCTCTGGGTGTCGTCTGCCCTTCGGGGACAGGTCACTGGATGGAGGAAGGCTTCTGTGCCACAGAACGTGGGGGGCCATTCTGAAGGGCGGGCTCTGGTCTGTCCCACCACCATTCAAAAAGCAAACCTCCCCTTTCCTTCCACTTCCTCCAACATTCAGTTTATGAATCACTATTCACAGGAGAAGGGCTGGGCGCGGTGGCAGACGCCTGTCACTCCAGCAGCTTGGGAGACTGAGGCAGGAATAGCACAAACCCAGGCCTTGGAGACTAGCGGGGGAGGGGCTGGGGCTGAGTGCGGAGCGCTTGGGGACATGGGGCATGTGCTCAGCCCTGCATATGGTGAATGCAAGTTCATCAACAACGGAAAATTATATAAAAATAATTTGAAAAACAAAAAGCAGGGGGTAGAGTGGGGCGGTAGCAGAAGGTGGGAACGAGGGGGACGGATTTTTATTTCAGTGAATGCTTTTGGAAATCACTTCTAAGAACAAAACCCAGAGCACTTCTGAAGTCAAGGGCTGTGAACAATGGCCCCTGGACAGCGCAGTGGCCTCCCTGAACGCGTGGGCAGGCTGGGCCGGGCAGAGCTGCTGACTCAGACCCTGGCTGCAGGCAGAGGGGGCAGGCGGGCAGCTGGAAGAGCCCCAGGCCCTGCCTCCAGTCCCCTCATGCAGGCCCTGGGGAGAAGGCCCCACCCTCAGGGTGCTGGTGGCCAATGCGGGTTCCAGGGCCTCTAAAAGCCCAGGAAACATTTTCTTTTTACCAGGGATTGGCCGGGGGGGGGGGGGGGGGCCCTTAACCACTGAGCCACATCCACAGCCCTTTTTTATATTTTACTTAGAGACAGGATCTTGCTAAATTGCCGAAGGTGGCTTAGAGCTCTTGATCCTCCTGCCTCGGCCTCCGGAGCCACTGCGCATGGCTGCAAGAAACACTTCTGCAGCTACTTAAGGATCACGAACTCCAGGGCAGCTGTCACTCCCCGCTGGGCCTGTGCCAGGAGACATGTCTGCTCGTTGACAGTGCAGGTTGAAGAGGCCTGGCGGAGAAGCACGCCTGCCCGCGTGGGAGAGTCTCCTCTCATTTCCTCCACACCCTGACTCCTTTCTGAACAGCTCCCCCAGCCCCGAGGGCAGCAGAGTGCAGGGTTGGGTTTGGCGAGCGAGGCAGGTGCCTGCGGGGGCAGGCTGTGACACTCCCAGTCACCACCGCAGACCCAGGCAGATGGGGGAAGGCAGGGGAGTAAGCACAGAAGGAAAGGCTGGGACTCTGGCTGTGACCCCTGAGGCGATGAGGCTGGGTCCTCAGCCAGCTCTGCTCCTCGGGTGCCAGGGAGGGGCGGCGTTTCGATTGAGGTTTTTGTTTGCAAGACTGAACACCAGCTGCTGCCGAGTCCTGGATTAGGTTAAACCAGGCTGCAAACTAGGGACTGGGAAGATGGCTCTTTATCTGCTCCTGTGATGATCTTAGGTGGCGGCCCTTTGAGAAATCTTAGTTGACGTCTAAGTACATTACTTTATATTTTGCAAATCCCGTCAAATAATTCCCATGTATCCCACCATTCCAGTTTTTCTCTAGAAGTGTCATGTTCCTTGACAGTTAGTAGAAAACACCCTCCAAGTGACAGTCTGTGGCTTTCTTCTTTTGGATGGGGAAGGAAGGGGTCCTGGATGCCAGGCGGTGGCCCTCCGCTGTCACAGCCTGCCCTGCTCTCTGGACAGATTTACTGCCACCCCTCCACCCCAGACCCTGCAGGCGCCCTGGGGTTCTGAAGGGCTCTGGACCTCTGTGGCTGGGACCCTCACCTGGAGGGGAGGAAGGAAGGTCACGGCTGCCTACAGGATCACACCCAGCAGGAGTCTCAAGTTCAACTCCCAGTGTCAGGGAGGAAGGTGAAAATACTATTAGAAAGTCTCTGGCACCACAATTGGGGACCTGTTGGTTACACCCCGGTTTCCACCTTTGTACAGTGTGAGGCCCGGCTCAGTATCTGGTGCTGGTTCTCAGTTCCTACGGAATGAATGAGTGCGCATTCTCCGCGGTGGGAAGCGTGTGCCTGCGCCTGGGGCTGGCTCAGGGCGGGTGCCTGCCCAGGCCCTGGGCGCAGTTCCCAGTTCAAACAATAGATATACAGACCTTTCGTTTCGTCTCAAACAACCAAATCATGCCCTGACCTTTAGTGCGATGACCTGGGCAAGTTTCAAAATCTGGCCTCCTATGATCCTGTCCTTGTCCCTGTCCCTGCCGGGTTGAGCTGAGAGAGAACAGGACGGAGAGGAGCATCAAGCTGCCGAGGACGGTGCTGCCTGGCCTCACAGGGAACTGGCGGTGGTAGCAAAATAAGCGGATCCAAGGGAGAGTGGCCTCATGGGAAGAGGACGGGCCAGCTCCTGCGCGGCGAGCTGGCCCCCGCCACATGCCAGCACCCCGTCCTGCATGCGGACTCCTCCCCCTGTCCGAATGGGTCAGTTCATTTTCTATGAGCCAGAAAGAGTGTGGGGACATGAGGGCTGCGCATCTATAAAGCCCAAAGCCCAGCCCACGGCCACTGGCACGGGCCAGGCTGACCCGCAGCCACGGATGCCTCCATCCTCGGGCGTGGGCAGCTGGAAGCACAGAACACTTGCCCAGAGAAGCCGATGGGCAGGAGGAAATGGCCAAAGATAGTCAAAGCCAGGTGACTCAGATCGGATCAAGAAGTCCCCAGAAGCCCCAGCAGTAGAGGAGGTCAGCGACTATCCCAAGGACGCAGACCCAGTCCCGGCCAAGGGGATCCCCACTGGGTTCTAGCCAGCCGGAGTGCAGACGAGGTAGGGGTGGGCCACCAGCCACCCCTCCCTGGTGACAGGCTAGGCAGGCAGAGCCCACGACACCCATTTAAGCACTGCAGTTTCGCGGAGAACTCTGAAGAGCAAAAGCATTTGTGGGCTAGCCAGGCATGGGGGCGCACGCCTGTAATCCCAGCGGCTCAGGAGGCTGAGACGGGAGGATCCCAAGTTCAAGGCCAGCCTCAGCAACTCGGTGAGACCCTCAGCAATGAAGTGAGGGTCTCTAAAAAAAGGCTGGGGATGTAGCTCAATGGTTAAGCGCCTGTGCTCAATCCCTGGGACCACAGAAGTAAAGAGGAATTTGTGATCCAGCAGCAACGGTTTCTAAGAGTGCCACTGTGAGAGTCACCCCCCAACCCGGGAAGCCAGACGCTGGGCGGGGTGCGGGGCGCGGGGCGGGCAGAACTGCTCAACAGCGAGTGCAGAACAGAGGAGCGGGGGCTGGGCTCAGAGAGGGGCGCGGGCCTAGCATGGGGGGCACTGGGTTCCATTCTCAGCCCACACAAATAAATGTCCATCAACATCTAGAAATAAAACAAAAAAACAAAGGAATTGAGGGGACAGCAGGTCCAGAGCATGGGACTGAGTGTCTGCTGCTGGCTCCGCCGGACGGTCGAAGGTCCCGTGCTGTGGCGCCTGGCCACCCGGGATGGCAGCGTGGGCTCGACTCTCCCTGCCCCTCGGGTGAAGGAAGCTGGCGCGCCCTGTGGGATCGGCGGGCTCGAGGGCGACGCCCAGCGAGCTAGGGCCATCTGGCCAGCCAGCGACCCATCACAGCGACCAGCAAGGGTTCGCAGTGCCCCAGGCGCAGAACATGACAATAGGCCCTCCTGGTGGCGGGGCAGTCCCAGGCCACCAGAGCCCAGGTGGCCAAGCTCAAGGAGCTGACAATCCACAGCGGAGATGACAAGCACCAGCACCAGCACGGGCGCAGGTCGGGCAGCACCAGCACGGGGGGAGGTCGGGACCCGGGACAAGCGCCTGTGGCCCCGGGAGGCCACAGCCCTGCCCTGCGGCGGGCGTGCGCAGGGTGGAGAGGGCTTCCTGGCAGCGGGGCTCAGGCCAGCGAGGTGCTCACCTGTAGGAGGGACGGTGGGGACAAACCTGATGGGATGGGGCGCACACTCTGCCTCGGTGACGAGGGCCATCTGGGGACAGACAGGGCCTCCTCTGCCCTGCACACCTTCGTCAGGGGCCGAGGGCTGGGAGCAGCCCAGCGGCAGAGCCCGGCTAAGGCCCTGGCTCCAGCCTCAGTGGGGCAGCAAGGGGACAGAACCCGAGGCACCGAGGAAAAGCACCACCTTTGAAAAGGGCCCGCGTCTCCTGCTCAGCCATGCAGGCCCGAGGAGGCCACCGGCTGCGCTTCCTCCACCGCGGCCGTCCCAGGAGACCCGGCCTCCTCACCTGGCTGGCCTGGGGTCTGTCACTGTGGTCACCTCGCACACCAGCTGGGGACGGACCTCTAACACGCAGTTGCTGTCCAGGGACCCACCCAGCCCATGTCAAGCACGTGAGGCTTCCCAGGAGCCCTGGAGCTCGAGCCCCGGGACAGGCCTGTGACCAGCCCCCTGGGTCTCGGCAAAGGCTCCACAGCCCGCCGCGGGGCGCCCTACCCGCCACAGCCACGGGGACGAGGTGAGGTGTGAGACGCTTGCCAAAGGGACTCTGCCTCAGAACTCACTTTCCCCAGGTCCCCTCCCTAGAGGGCAGGACAGAAGACAGCCACGGCCCGAGGGCTGAACAGAAGTGGTTATGGCCCAGCTGCCCGTCTGTAAGCTCATGAGGGCATCTTGCTTTGACCAACGTACCCCAACTCCCAGCACAGCGCCTGCCGCACAGGGGGTGCAAAAAAACTGTACTGAGGATTGAACCCAGGGACACTTACTACCGAGCTACATCCCCAGCCCTTTGTGAGGCAGTCTACATAAGTTGCTGAGGGTCTCACAAAAATGATGAGGCTGGCCTCAAACTTATGATCCTCCTGCCTCAGCCTCCCAAACTGCTGGGATTACAGGCATGTGCCCCGGCAGTTTATTTTTTTTATATATTTTAAGTGACATGACAGCAAGTTAGCAGTTTTCTTGGTGATGAGGTGAGTTCCCTTTATCTTTAAGCCACTGGCCTCCAGAAGCTTATCTCATTCCGTTAAGAACAAGGGTGTACTGACAGAAACCCTACTAAAGGTCCGGCATGTACCTTGCTGTCCCCAGGCTGCTGAGCCCACAGCTGCGGCCCCTGCCATCCTGACTACAGAAAAAAGCAAGGGAAATGGAAATGGCCTGGGCACAGCCAGCTCTGCCCGCCATGCAGGGCAGCCCTGTTAGCAGCAGGCCAGAAACCAGCACCTGCGAAGCCAAGGAGCCCGAGAGCAGGGCTGCCAACACCGGGCCTCTGCTCAGTCTTGGGGGTCATACCCATCCTGGGCCTCCCTCTCAAATCCTCCTTCGCCCTGGCTCTCAACTGCCAGAGCCTTGGGCTCACTGTGACTCAGGCCCAACCCAAACCCTGAGGAACCAGCACCCACTCTGACCAGGCCCACAGCAGCCAAGTGGGTGCCAAATCTCTGCAGACGTTTCGCTGCAGCAAGTCACCCCGAGTGACTCGATGGTCCTCAGTAGGTCAGCAGTCTGGGCGCCATGGAGCCCAGCTGGCTTCTGTTCAGGCTGCAGGGCCAAGCTGGGCTTCCAAACTCGCCAGCAGTGGGTAATGTCCATTTCCTTCTCCCGATTTCCACATGGCCCCTTCAAAATGGCAGCACGGTGGGCAAACCCTCCTGGGCTGAATCTTGCGTCTGCTTCAGGTGTCCATGGTTACACAGGAGTCCCCAGTAATCAAAATAATTGACTTTAAGGTTGATTAATTCCATCTGCAAAGTCCCTCTGCCATGTGACGTCACCGTGGCCTGACACCAGAAGGTGCAGCCATGCACACCTGAAGTTCTGTATGACCACACAAAGGGCTCCTCAGCATGGTCACCAGGACGCATCTCTCCAGAGGTGCTCTGCGTACTGGAGCTGGACTCTGGTTCTTCTCTCCTCCTCCCTTGGTTCTGTTTTTCTCCCTCTGGCTACTGCCACCTATCACCCTGCCACAGTGTCCCTCAGGACAGGAAACCGCAGCCCTTTGCGCATCAATCCCAGCCACCCCTGGAGAGAGTCACAGAACAAGGCTAACCTGAAACCTCCCTCTGCCCCTGCCCGAGACCTCTCAGCTGTGACCTGGGCCAGGAAGCACAGCCCCTGTCTGAGGGCCAGCGTCCCAGCCTCCCAGGATACTCAGCACCATCTTGCTGAGGCAGGGGCCAGACAGCAGGACGGCACACTCTTCTGATCCCGGCCATTTCTATTTGAGTGGACAGAGGGGCCATGTCTCCAAACAAATCTAGGAGAGCCTGTCACCAGCTGGTGGGTGACCAGTCAGACGCAATTTGTTCTCCTGAAAGCCCTTCAGTCACTGAAGACCCACAGGTAATCTGCAAAGACTGACAGTCCTTCACCAACTCCCGTGCTGGGCTCTCATGCCTAAAGTACCACCACAACCAGTCCCACCGCCCGAGTGACTTCCGGTTGTTTCTAAAATGCAAGTCCCCCTCAACGGACAAATCCTATCTTTGCTGATAATGGTCAAACATTGTGCCCTAGCTTGCTGAAAGCAGGTCAGCCCATGTGCCAGATGTCCTGAGGGCTGAAACAGGACACCATGGTGGCATGAAGGCTTGGCTGAAGGACAGCAATCACGGGAACGTGAGCAAATTTTTTGTTCAAAAATCAGCCACTGCCGGGTGCAGCGTACACGTGTGTGACCTCAGCAACTCCGCAAGACCCGCTCTCAATATAAAGAGGGCTGGGTGGTGGCTGAGGGGTCAGGCCCTCTGGGTTCAACACCTGGTACCAAAAATAAAAAAATGAAAATGAAAACTCGGGGACCAACTTCATTTTCAAAGACAACACTTCTCCTTAGTGTGGGAACTAACGGATCTGGGAAACTCAAGTCCACTTAGCACTCTATTCAGTTTTAATTAAACTCCAACTTGACTTTACTGAAGCAAGAGAAGCCAAATGAAAAGAAAAATTCCACGTGGTCTGTTTAAGAGTCACATAGACGTGGCCGACTCTCCCGCAGGGCTGTCCACAGAAGGATTTCAACCTTCTGTTACCACTTCCCTCTCTTGGGGTGACAGAAAATTGCTCAAACACAGCAGTGGAACTGCAAACACTCCTGAGAAATTGTAAACTCAGAGTTAGCACTGCCGGGCACGGTGGCGCACCCCTGTAATCCCAGCACTCGGGAGGCTGAGGCAGGAGGATGGCGAGTTCAAAGCCAGTCTCAGCAACTTAGCGAGGCCCTAAGCAACTCAGTGAGACCCTGTCTCTAAATAAAATACAAAATAGGGCTGGGGATGTGGCTCAGTGGCCGAGTGCCCCTGGGTTCAATCCCCAGCACTCAAAAAAAATAAAAGTAAAAGTAAAATAAAAAACCAAAAAAAAAGTTAGCATTAAAAACAGGTTTATTAAACATCTACTGTCCTCATTTTACGCAGTCTCTTGCAAGCCTGAAGCCTCATTTTGCAGGTAACTGCAGCGGAGAAGTTAAGCAAGAGATTTCTAAGCAATCAAATGTAAATGGGATTTAAAGCTAATTCTCCCTCATCCATCCAAACGAGGGGCGAGTGATTCCCTTTGAACGTGATGCTGCCAGCGGACGGTAGAACCTGCGTGGTCTTCCTCACAGGCCTACTGCACTTGGAGCTTGCAGAGGGCGACCACCCCCACTGTGTGGGGGGGAAATGAGTGAAGTACAGCAGGGTTCAAGCATGCAAGTGCTACGGAAAACTCCACCGTGAGACACCAACACAAGAAATGCCCAGGGGACAGACTGAAACATACAGTGACATATCCACAAGTGACCAGAATGGAACATTCAGACTTCAGTGTGAGAGTGCATGTGAAACAGCTTAGAGATCTAAGAAAACAAGTCCACCACTTCCTTTGGCTAGGAGTAGAACATACTGGTTTTAAATACCCCACATCAGCCAAAGTAACTGACAGCGGAATATTCTCTGTCGGCTACATCAGACTGTGCTATGCTCACCCGCCATGGATGCAAAAGCTGGCCCTCCTTAGCCCCGCAGTCTGCTCTTGGTCAGGCTGTGGTCTAAGGGGACAGCATCGCACAGGTGTCATGGATGAGACTGTTGGATGCACAGATCAGAATCCACACGCCACTGAGACATCTGGGCAGAGAGCACAAATCCTTAAGTTCTGACAAAAACCTGAAATGCAGCGGAAACAACGCCAAGGTGCCTTTTTTTTTTTTTTTTTTGGTACTGGGGAGTGAGCCCAGGGGCGTTTAACCATTGAGCCACATCCCAAGCCCTTTTTGTTTTAAGATACGGTCTTTTCTTTTTTTTGGAACCGGGATTGAACCCAGGGGCACTTGGCCACTGAGCCACATCCCCATCCCTATTTTGTATTTTATTTGGAGACAGGGTCTCACTGAGGTGCTTAGAAAATATGGTCTTATTAAGTAGTTTAGGGCCTTGCTAAGTTGCTGAGGCTGGCCTTGAACTTTTGATCCTCCTGCCTCAGCCTCCTGAGTTGCTGGGAGTACAGGCATGTGCCACCACACTGAGCTCTAGTCCAACCCTTAATCCATCCCACAGACCCAGCTCCTGGCTTCCCCTCCCGATCCACAGAACACTCCAGGTGTCCTGGGTCCTTATACTGAATGAAACCAATTTTTGTAACTTCTTATTTCTCTTTGAAACCCACTGCCCTGTTTTGGAGGACATCTCCACCCCTCTTTCATGTTAGGGATCTAGTCTGCTTTTGTCTGAGTTTATAAAAACAAACTCTATCAACATTATATTTCAAAAAAATCCCAAAGTACAAATCAAATCCAACAGTAGCATGAAGTGGACAGGAGCAAGTGGACGGCCACCGAGGACCCGCTCACCCTGGGCCAAAAAGGAAGGCACCTCACTGGGGCTCCCTCCCGGCCTCACATGCCTGAGAACAGCACACGGGGAAAATCCCAGCTCAGGAAAAACTCAAACCGCTGCCAGAATCGTTTTCTTCAGCTGCAAAGAATTCTAAAGTACAAGCCAACGCCACCATGACCCGAAGAGCAACCGCAGAGCCGCACTGCCAAGGCACAGAGGTGCCACCAGGCCCCCGAGGCCACCCTGGGCCCTCACGACTTCTACACTGCCACTGGAGAGCCGCTGGGCTGCGCCCGGGTGGTCCCAACTGCGGCCACACAGAGAACCTCAAGAAACACATCTGGGTTGTGTTGTTTTGTTTTGCTTTAAGCAGAAGCAAAGTCAAAATAAGAACAGGGTTTTTAAAAAACCCACGCATCAAGTGGGAAGCACCTTTCTCCAGAGAAAAAGGTAGCTCAATGACAGTGACACCAAGAACACACCCAGAGCCAGCAGAGGACACACCCTGACACTAGCCAAAAATGTGCCATAGAATTCTTCTTTGGTTTCAAGCTTTGATTAAGTTCCAAGTTTTTATATCTCACAATTTATATATTTTATTAGAGTCCATAGTCTGCTAAACAGCAGTAGTAAGATATTTCAAAATTATTATACAATTTAAGTCTTATGAATTTAATTTCATAAAAAGTCAGCTTCATAGTCACCCTGGCTACCCTAAGGATGCCGTGTCCTCTATGGTCCGAGAAACATCCATCCACAGGAGACTGAGTTCCAGCATGAAAAATATTCCCCTCGGTACTTTTTTTAAAAACAATGGCTTACAACAAAATGTTTGTGCTCTTAAAAGATCCACCGCCTAGTTCAGAATGCAAATACAATTTTACAAAAAAATCCAAGATGTAACACTTTTAGATCCACTTTTATTTTCTTTTTTTCCTCCTCACATACAGAACTTCTCCACACACATTGCTTGTAGCTATAAAGTCACTTGATGTTGGCCAGGTACCATTTAATCCCTAAAACTTTGTTGGCATCAAAATATGACAGTTAACCAGTGTTAAATCCATAAAATATTTACATAGCACAGCACATTAAGCTTTAGACACTTGGCAATTTAACCACATAATAAGAGGGCAAGACCCCATCCTACGTGCTCGGATCAGGTGCTCACGGTCCCTATCAGGCGACTGTGCACTGGTTCAGGCGCAGCAGAGGCAACAGGCAGTTACTTCAGAGGACACCGCACACTACGATCTGGAAGCGCATTACAGTGTTACCCCAGTGTCCTGGACCACACACCTCCTCCAAGGCGGTCTCACAATTCTAGAATGGCAGGTCCAGCTGATGCAGAATGAAGACAGACAACACAACATTTATTCTGTGGAGACACCTACACATACTATGCACGTGCTGTGATTTTGAACACAACTCGTCCCAAAAACTTGTCACGATCATTCTCGTTTTTTAGGTTGGGTGATCCATCAATTTTGCACTCAACTGTCACTTCATTCCTGGTACTATTAGATCCAAAGACGACCTGGACAGCAACTAAAGGCTGCAGATAGCCCACCTGGCAAATAAAGGAAAAGACGTGAATTCAAATTCTACAGTGACGTCATCTACACTGTTAGGAACGGGTTCCTCTGCAAATTTTTAAAAATCTATTAACTAGCCCCGTCGTCCTGTGTTCTTTGCCTTGTTTACTTTTTAACTGATGAAGTGTTTAAGATCAAGAATGTTCCTGAGTACTGCTTTGAGCGTATCCCATAGGCTATAACTATTTGTTGAGATATTCTATATTCTTCATTTGAATATACCTTTTCATTCAAGAGTTGTCTAATAAAAGGCTTCTACTTGCCTCCACTTGTCGGTCTTTTTATTTTAATAATTTCTAGCTTTATTTTGGGTTCAGAAAGTGCCAATACATTTCTATAATATGAAACTTAAACAATGTATTTTTATGCCAGTCTCTCTGACTGCTCCCTGTGTGTGCTGTACGCTGGTCCAAAGGCAGCAGAGGCACCCGAGGCTCCAAAAGCATATTATGATTCTGCCCCAGGAAGCAAAAATCAACTTGAGAAGACTCGTATTCACTCTGGTCTCACATACCATGTGTGGTAAACATCAGAAGATCTCCCTTACTGACTCTACTGAGGTCCACATCCCAGCTGTAGTGCAGCCTGACTTTGAGTCACTGTGCAACTTGGTGCAAATATACTCCTAATTATTTTAGCTTCATTGTAGGTTTTTTTTTTTTTTTTTTTTTTTTTTGCAGTGCTGGGGAGGATTGAACCCAGGGCCTTGTGCTTGCAAGACAGGCACTCTACCAACTGAGCTATATCCCCAGCCCCTCATTGTAGTTTTTAAAGACAATTCTTCCCTAAAAGGAACCAGAGGTGATTCCAGGGCTGGAGCAGGAAAAGCACAAGATGAATCTGGAGTACCCTCTGATACCAGACTATAAGGAAGTGCTCAGAAAATCATGGGAACATATCAAAAGGACACAGAAGCCTATCTAAAGATTGGCTGGCCAAATCTGGGGCAATTTTAGTAACAAAATAGCAATTAGAATTCATGAGTCTATAGCGACAGAAATAAATGGAGAAGGAAAGGCTCTTGGTTACAGCAGAATGCCAACTATCAAATGGGAAAAGATGAAATTGAAAAGACTGGCATTTAGGAATAGTTCTCTTGATAACTGATTCAGGCAACAGACAACAAATGCTAAGGTTCTGCCCGAAACAGTAATGTACAGACTCTCAAATGATACTTATTGATGAAAAGGTACAAAGATAACTTTACAGTGTAGACTCCACCTTAAAAAAGCAAACACATTAACATCACCATCAATGGGATTAATCGACAGCCTGTCCCTTCTGTGTCACCTTTTGAGAACACATTTCTTCTCAGGCACCACTGATGAAAGTGCACAGAGGAAGGAAAGGAGGGAGGGAGGGAGGGAGGGAGGCAGGCAGGTAAAATGCCGGATGAACTCAAACTGAAGAACACAAAGTAAACCAAAAAGGCCTGTCCCCACTCAAGGGCACAAGGACAGAAACCAGAGGAACTGAGGACCTACTCCAGGTTCAGAGACGACAGCCTGCTGAAGAAGCCCTTAGTGCAAACTTCGTCCCAAATGGTTCAGATGGGGAAATGTGCACTTAAAACATGGTGACTGCTACGACAGATGAGAAAAGATACTAAAATCTGGTGGAGAGCTTACAGAAACCTCTGTACCATGTACTATTTTAACCACTTCAAGGATGGAAAAATTTCAAAATACAAAGTTGGAAGGGGCTGGGGGATTGGCTCAGTGGCAGAGCACTTATCTAACAGGCTTGAGGCCCTGGGTTCAAGCCCCTGCACTGCAAAAAATAAATAAAATAAACAAACACATAGCACATGTGCAGCGTGGTCCAAATTTTATAAATGACTCTCTATATATGCATATATATTTCTAGAAAAATATGGAAGAAGTTGTACTACAATATTGTTATACCTGGGTCATGAGGTTTTTTATTCCTTTAGTACTCTTCTTTCTCTAAGTATATACTGAAATAAACTGAATAAACACATAATGAAAGAGAAAATTGTATTTTGAAAGTAATCGCCCTTTAACTTGTCTGCTTGGCTTTGTGTTCTTACCTGTAGACACGGGAGCACCACTTGTCCTCCCCATTTGTCTTGAAAAACCCAAAGAGCTGATGCACAAACTTCACAGAATATGTGTCTACAACCCCAGACAGGGGATATTCCAATTTCCCAAAAGAGTAAGTACAACAAAAGAATGTCTAAATACTTACATGCAGTTTTTTCCCATAATATGGAAAATACTTTAAGTCTATAACTCCAAGATTAGGATATGTTTCTACAGTTGCTATGTTTTCATCCTAGAATTGAAAGCAAAGGAAATCCATTTTAGATCACAAAAACAATTTTAAAATGTGTTTACAGTTAAAGCAGAACACCACGGAGAAAATACAATGCTACTCCAACTATATTAATTACAAGTCTGTTTTCTAGAAGATACTTGCTTGTCGTGGTTGCAAGTATTATGTGATTAAAACCCTTTGACACAGACTATCCCGATTCTTCAAAAATGGCCTGAATAACCCAAATCTTAGATCAGGGTCCCTTCTAACATACAGACAGTTCTACTCATGTACAATTGCAGAATCTTATCTGCACTCCAACTGTTCAAACGTCAGCTCTTTGGCCTCTGACAGCAGGAACACATGTCCAGGTTTGGTACTTAGATGTTTTCCTCAGATGAATAAAAATACTGTGCTTTCAGAAGGAAAGCAGTGGCCACTGCGAGCTGCCAACCTAGAAAGCAGCACTCAGGACTGGAAGTTAGGCTTAGTGGCCATAATGACCACAAGCAGGTGAAACCATGATGCAACTGACAGAAATTTATCCATATTTCCCTGAACAAATCTTTGAGCACATGAAAATCACTAAGTATTTTGAGCCTACTGGTATTCCAGGCCTTTAAAAACTTCATAACCTTACTAAACACTTGAATTCTAGAATCAAGTAAACCAGTTCTATTTTGTGTGGTCTGGGATTGAACCCAGGCCCCATGAGTGCCGAGCATGTGCTCCACCACTCGCTCCACCACTCTCTGCCTGTACTTTCTTCTTTGCTTTTTTTTTTTTTTTCCTTTAGTGGCACTGGGATTGAACCCAGGGGTGCTCCACCCTGAGCCACATCCCCACCTCTTTGTATTTTTTGAGGCAGTGTCTCAGTAAGTTGCCCAAGTTGGCCTCACACTTGTGATCCTCCTGCCTCAGCCCCCGAGTAGCTGAGATTACAGGTGTGCACCACCACTTCTGAAAGCACACATGAAACAGCAGAGCAAAACTAAGAATCAAACAAGAAGTTCTACTCTGCATACATCATCTCATGATCACGGAGGACACGTGTCAGGGATGAATACACACACAGATAGGAGGCACGAGCAAGAGAGTATAAGCAAGAGTAATGGCCTCACCGCCCAGGAAGGACAAGTGCTAACGATCCACATCAAGAGCACGTGGAAAGAACAGGAGACAGCAAGATGAAGAGAAACAAACCGCAGAAGTCATTTTTAAGTCATGACACACTGTACACTGGTACTCCTTAAATTAAAAAAAGAAGTTTGGGGCTGGGGATGTAGCTCAGTGGTAGAGCTTGTGCTTGTCAGCCTAAGGGAAGCCTGGGGTTCAGCACACAGCACCCCACCACATACAAAAGTAACATTTTCATTGAAGGGGGAAAAAAGTCATAAATATATTGGTGAGTAGTTTTTCTGCATTGTTTTTGTTGAATCTATTTTACCTTAATGTGAGCTTCCTTCACAGAAAGAGATACTCCCCCAAATTAAAAGAGGTTCTTTGAATGGTATTTTGCCTTGAGTTTCCTGACACTTAACTCATATTCACCGCATTTAGACCCAGCCACCCTGAAGTGGATAGGATCCATTACAGAAGGGAACTAAGGCCCGAAATTTCAGCCCTGTGCTGAAAATCACTCAGGGGCAACAGACATTAATTGTCCTCTGGGTTTGGGCCTAACCATCATCTTGGCAAGCTTTTTGTTACACTTGTATGTTATGCCTTTTGTGAAAGTAAACATTTTAGAAATTGTGAAATACTGAAACAGATTATCCACATCAGCTAGCTTAGGGTGAAGCACACATGTCCGGGTTTGCTTTCTCTTCTTTTTCTTTTTGTGGGGGTGGGTGTACTGGGGCTTGAACCAGGGGTTCTTAACCACTGAGTCACATCCCCAACCCTTTTTGTATTTTATTTAGAGGCTAGATCTTGCTAAGTTGATGAGGCTTTGAATTCAGGATCCTCCTGCCTCAGCCTCCCGAGCAGCTGGAAGTACAGGTGTGTGCCACTGCACCTGGCATGTCATAGTTTTGTACATATACGAATGGTATTCTTTTTTTCATGGCAACATATGTACATACTAATTTTCAAAATATGTAAAATTCGAGGAACTTTTAAAATACAAATTTACATTTTTTTTTCCCACCATTCTGGACTACTTTTTTTTTTTGGTTCAACTGAAAGACACCTGACATAAGACAATTCTAACAGAAAACAGCAGTTATGATATTCCCACCCTACCACACCTCTACAAATGGAGTACGACTATCATTTTTCTAGTTGTACACAAAGTAGAATCACACAATTTGCGTACCCATACATATACATAGGGTAATGATGCTTGTCTCATTCTATTATCTTTCCTTCCCCGCCCCCTCCCCACCCCTCATTTTCCTATACTATCCATCCCTTCTCCCCTGCAATGTGTCATCAACCACTTATGAGAGAAATCATTCGGCCTTTGGTTTTCTGGGATTGGTTTATTGAATGGTATTTATCATCTTGGAAACCATGAGCAGCCAACCCTAAGAAGGTATTAATGGTCAGCAAATTCCAACGAAAACAAAACAGAGCTAAAAATTTAATGTGTTTGTTTCTTTCATGTATCATCATCTGTACTTGACGTCCATACACCAAATGCTCTAAGTAGGGTTATCATTTTTTCCCACTCTCCTCCATTTTTCTCAAATGAACTTGAAATACTGAAAAAACTGATGCCATAATACAAACATTACATCCTTTGCAGGAATCATCCTTAAATTAATGTAAACTCAAAGTCCAACTCTAATTAATGTTCTATCATCAATGTTTCTGGGTTTTATACAAAAGCAACTAAAGCAGATCAAACTTAAGGACACAAAACAAAATAAAAGACATAGGCACTGCATAAAACATATGTGCCTCGACTAAGGAATTTAAACTGAAGGACACCTGACATAGACGATTCTAACAGAAAACAGCGGCTGTGATCTTCCTACCCGGCCACATCTCTAAACTGAGCTCTACCTGGCTCCTACTGAACTAGCCTAGGAATCACAGGTTTACAAGAATTTCTCCTAATGTTGTTTTCTTAAGGACAACTGTTAGAGCTAGATTTTTTCAATAACATGATTCCCATCTATTCTAGAAGCAAAGGGTACACAATAGATACAAAGGAGAAAACTTTAAATAAGTTTTAAATAAGCCTTTAAATAAGCCTTAAGGGCAGGTTTCCATGGACTTATTTATGAGAGCCAAAGACTTAGAAAACGAAAGTCCTTGGGAAGAGTGCGAAGCTTCTGCCCTGTGGCCTGGGTGCCTGTTTGCTTCTTAAGGGGTCCTGGCTTCAAGACCCCCGTTCCCAGCGTATCTACGTGTGGAGCCTGTTCGTATGTGAAGACAGCAGCCCACGTGCACACTGCATGGAACTAGCCTTCCACCTGGGTCAAGCCCAGGCCCAAACCTCAGAAACTCTCCGCTGGAAAGATGTACAAGCAGACCCTGAGAACAGTCACATGACACTTTTCCCAATGTGTCTTGTGAGCCACGATGTTCTTTTGTCTTCAGAACTGACAGCACATGCTCACTAGATTATTACACGAACTTACCACAGAAAGCTCAGCTTAGATGTGGCATATGCCTTTAAGTGACATTCTGGCATTTTAAATTGCTCCTGGTGCTGGGGACTGAACCAGGGTTTTTAGAATGAGATTCTGGCTTCTTAAGTAACTGGCAGAAGGAGGTAAGGTGACTTGCTGACAGTCACGCATGCAGACTTCTACCCAGATGAGAGGACACAGACTTCCTGGCTCATTATTCTCCTCTCAACAGTGATCAAGAACTCACAAAACTCCAAAGGCTACTCTGAAGCAGGGTTCTGCAGTGTGCGCCTCAGACCAACCAAGTCAGAGACTGTGGGGATGGAAGCCAACAGACCCAAGGGATTCTGACATGGGGACGAGCAAGCAGTTTCTGCCCAAATAAGAAAACCACCGGGGACTGAAAGAATTACAATGTTTTCCCACAACATTAGAAGCAATTTCAATGCAACATTTTAGGTAAAACACTTCTGACATGAAGATGATATACAGGTGATCAACAAATACATAAAAAAGTGCTCATCATCTCTAGTAATTAGAGAAATGCAAATTAAAACCACCCTAAGATTTCATCTAACTCCAATTAGAATGGCTATTATCAGGAATACAAGTAATAATAAGTGTTGGCATGGATGTGGGGAAAAAGGCACACTCGTACATTGCTGATGAAGTTGCAAACTGGTGCAGCCACTCTGGAAAGCAGTATGGAGATTCCTCAAAAAACTTGGAATGGAACCACCATTTGACCCAGCTGTCCCACTCCTGGGTTTATCCCCAAAGGTCTTAAAATCAGCAAAGTAAGTGAAATAAGCCAAGCCCAAAAAACCAAAGGCTGAATGTTTTCTCTGATCAGTGGATGCTGATATGTAACGGGGGTGGGGTGGTGTTAATGGGGGGGATAAGAAAAGAATGGAGGAATTATGGCTGGTGTAGAGGAAAATGGAACGGGAGGGGTTGGGGGAAGGAAAGATAGTAGACTGAGACAGACAGTATTACCCTATGTATATGTAAGATTATATGAATCGTGTGAATCTACATTGTGAAAAAAAAAGATATATTCCCCACTGTATAATGATATCAAAATGGGTTCTACTGTCATGTACAATTAAAAAGAACCAATAAAAAAAGAAAAAAAAAACACTTCTGACAGTTGGGGTTGAACTCTAATATATTAGCACAATAACAAAATTAAGTTTACAAATGAACAGTTTCTCCTCAGAACTCTTACCCATCTTTTACATATTTGTCTGAGTTGGATTCGCAGCATGGAGAGAAAACAAAAGAAGTTATGAAATGCAAACTGCACAGCACGCTGGAAAACAACGTAGGGATGGGGAGAAAAATGACCCTCTAGTGAAGGGAAACATACCACCTTCCATCAGGTCTCAGATGGCACTGAGGTCGGCACACCAATTTACATGGCAAGACAGAAAAACGTGACACAGAAGAATCTAAGACGAGAAAACGTGAACCTGAGAACGAGGAACATGGTGCCCCTGAGAGCAGGGCGAGAGCCAACACAGAACAGCTCGGGGAACCGCCACCAGCAGAGAGAAAAAGGGCAGCTACCCCAGAGCGCGGGGACTTAGGAATGGCATTAGAAGATTTCTACAGTGTGGTGAGAAAGAGAAAAGATAGCTAAACCCACTAGAGTGAGGTTACTTAAAATACAAAGGCAGTTTAAGAAACATCAAAGTTTTAAAAGTTGAGATGTTTAGAAACTACTAACCTTTGGAACACAGTCTATCCGTGGATCTCCTTCAGGCTTTAATCCAATTATCTAAGGTGAAGAAAGAAACATTGATGAACGCAAACATCATACAAGCGCAAGGAACCACCCTCCCTATGGCTGGGGACAGGGGACCAGGCATGAGGGACCAAGAAGTTGAGATTAACTCTACTCTGCATTAAACCCTGTTACAACCACCTTTTACTTTAATGTGATTTTAGGGCATTAAAATGAACCTGCCAATATAATGATCACCTTGCCAATTAGCCATCTTACTGCTGTACTGAAGCGATGCTGAGGCAGGATTGCAAGTTCAAAGCCAGCCTTAGCGACTTAGCGAGTCCTTAAGCAACTTCGCAAGACTCTGTCTCGAAATAAATACAAAGGGCTGAGGATATAAATCAGTAGTAAAGCACTCCAGGTTTAAATCTCCAGTATCAAAAACAAAAGAAACAAATTCCAGAGGCAGAATAAACTATCAACCTGTGGTGCCAGACCCAGAGCCGTGCACACCCCAGGCACGTGCTCTCGGTGTGAGTTACACCCTAGCTCCCCTTCTTTTTAAATTCTGAGACAGGTCTCTCCAAATTGCCCAGGCTGGCCTTGAACTTTCAATCCTCCTGCCTCAGCCTCCTGAGTAGCTGGGATTACAGGCATGAGCGAATATCCTTTATGAGAATAAATTAGGTCACCAAGTGTCCCCATATTTCAGTTATCTGGTTCTACAAAAGCACACATGGGAAAGAATCTACCTTAAGACACTCCTGGCACAATTTGGTACTATGTACCAAAGTACTTCATGTATGTCATGTTACAACCATGTGAATGGTAACAGGTATTTATCCATCTATTTTGTAAGAGGACTTTTTGGCATTCTGTATATGCAGTTTACATGTCAATGCTTCTAAAATGCAAATATTCCTCTTAAAAAAAATATCGTTGCAACTTATATAAAATAATACCAAAAGCTATAACTAGCCTTGCCCAGGCAATGACTTCAGGACTACAAGTAAAATTGCTACCTTAGGGCTAGGATTATAAAAGGCATCTCTATTAAAACAAATTTAATTCCTCTGACAAACACATCACCTAGTTTCGCATTTCTTTTGGCTTATTTTGTTAACCTTAATTCTTGTTGAAATGTCTCACTAATCATTTACCGGCCGTCTGCCATGCTGTCAGGCAATTTTTCAGGAGATCTCTAGAATGCTGTAGGACAAAATGGAAATTGTCATTGTCCATGGTCTCTCAAAGGGACAGGTGGCGAGGCTGCAGGAGGATCAGTCTGGGCACTTCAAGGCCTTGCTGGTTCTCTGCACAGGGAAGCTCCTTACTTAGCAGTGCCAACTTCAGAACTCAAGTTTTATTTTTACTAGGGTGGTAGCAATCTGCTTACCAATGGTGACTGCAGTGATACACAAACATGGGATCTTGAGAGGTCTACATCTGTTTAAGAAACCACCCTTTCCTGAGTAAAGGACCAGGATGATCCCACTCTTCAAGGGAGACTTTGAAAGGTCTCAGAAGGACAACTCCATCAAAGCAACTCTGCACCATGCCATTTACAGAGCAGCCAGGCATCAGGGTAGGGGTCACCTCACCAGAGAGGGATAGCAGCTTCCTTTGCATGCTGCTCTCACATCATGAACATTAGCTCCTTAGCCTGCTAACAGCTGTGATGCAGGCACCCCTCTGTAACAGTAAAATGCTGTTACCACTGCAACATCCAGGGAGCTCACCTGCATCTGATTTTATTCTTATTTCCACCATTTCCATCGTACCCACATATAATACAAAATTATGCTTTACTATTAAATATTTTAAAAAGCTAAATATAACCCATGAATGATCTATGAACCAATCTTTTTTGCTGGTATTTTTGTTTTGTTTGTTTTGTTTTGTTTTGTTTTGTTTGGTACTGGGATGCTTAACCTCTGAGCCACATCCCCAGCCATTTTTATTTTTTACTTTGAGAGTGTCTTGCTAAATTTCCTAGGTACTTGCTAAGTTGCTGAGGCTGGCTTTGAACCTGGAATCCTCCTGTCTCAGCCTCCTGAGCTGCTGGGATTACAGGCATGCACCACTGTAGCCAGCCCTGTTATATTTTTTTCAAAAGAATAAATCTCACTGCTAGTCTTTTAAGCAAACTACTCCCCCATAAGGTAACATTTAATAAGAAGGCATTAACTCAAATCAAAATGATCTAAAAATAGGTGTCAGCTTCTTAACAGATGATATTAGAAACAAGCACCGGCAAAGGCAAATTATGTACGTACTCTGTTCATTTTTACAAGAATACAAGGTTTTCCTTTGGAATAGCCAAAATCAGGATCAGCTACACCACTGCATTCTTGAAGTAAGGCAAGAGGAAACTGACAGGCATCATAAACTGGACCCTTCTGTTCAAAAAGTACTCCATCAGGACAGGCTCTGAGATTATCCTGTTCTTCTACAGAATATGCTAAAAAAGAAACACAGTCAAAAAAAGATTAGATAAACCAGGAATACACATCTTCTGGACAATGTTCTTCAAAGATAAAAACGGCAATGCTAATTACTAGATGACATTAGAGGAAGAATGCTAACTTTATTGCATTCCATCAACTGTACAAACTGGATTATAGATCAATCTCTTTTGTCACCATTAGGTGGCACCAGCCATGGTTATTGCACTACCTGAAAGTCTTAAGTGCTTGGACAGAAAAAAGAAAGTCCAACAGTGAGGACATAAAAATGGCATTGCCACTCCAGTTTACAATCTCACAGGGAAGATAAAGGCCGAGTATACAATCCTAAAGGCAATGGTATGAAGATACGCAGCCCCAGGCCAGTCATCCTAAGGCAAAGCCAATGAGCTGAGGAGAAGGGCATGCATAAATCAAGGAGGCTGAGGAGGCCCTTCAGAAACAGAAAGGCAGAAGCAGATCACAGAAATTCTCGTAAGCAGTCTTAAAGAATTAGGGGGTGGGGAGCATTTTACCAAAGAGCCCAAGACAGTCTCCTAAATGTTTTAAACCAAGGGAAGTGGTAAGGACGGCATGACCATATTTATGTCATGCAATATTTATGTTATGGTGGCTGTGATGTGGGGATCCAAGCAGAAGGAGAAACAGCAAGGACACTGAAAACTAGGCAGGAGTCTGTTAAAGCAGCCCGAGTAAGACAGAATATTACCTTATAGAAGGGTGTTTTTAGTAAAGACGGAGGAGCTGGTGGATTCAAAAGTATAAAAGAATAAAATGGTTAGAACTTGGAAATGGGAAGGAGAGGAGAAGGAGAAGTACACCATGCGCAGTGAGGTGTTCACTCTGCAGCCGGAGCACCGTCAGGCGCTCAGTGGCAGGACGTGAACCAGGCTGGCCTGGTCCTGGCCCTCAATCAACTTAGTCTAATGAAACATACTAAGAATTAACATATGGTATAATAATGCCTCATAAGAATAACCAGTACCATAAAAAGTCACCTAAAATGAATTCAATAAAAACAGAAACCAAAATTTCAAAGTAACTGCTTTTAAAAGAAACACAGATCTTTTTACTTTGGGAGAAAAAAATATATCGTTGGTCAAAATTTTAGCTTCATCAAATAAAAACTAGATTATTGTGGGAACTATGTACACACAGGAGGAAGGGGAGTTTGCTGGTGACTGAACCCAGAGATTTGCATGTGTTCAACAAGGTTGGACTGCTGAGCCACACCCCAGTTCTATGCACTCATAAAAAGCAAATGAGGATCCAGGTATTTGGAGCGAGAGGTAAACACTGCCTGGGAACAGCGCCCCGCTCCCATCACTTCAGCTCCCCCAAGGGCGTCTACTGTGCACCGTGGGTCCAGTCAGTTCGTCCGGGATTGTGTTCTATAATGGGGACTTCAACTGCCACACAAAATCACTGCAAATGTAAGGAGATGGATGGGAAGTGGTCAGATTGTGACGTCCCTGCAAAGGGCATGAGGGAGATCTTTAGAAGGGTCACTTATCTCAGCTTAACCAAATGGCCCCCCAAATATCTAAGGAAAGCTTCAAAGAAGAAAGACTAAGATAATCAGTGAAAAACAAATAAACCTAAAGAAAAGAGATAACCCTCATCAACCCTGCAAAACGATAGTTACGAAAGTGAAATTCAGACAAATTTAAGAACCCTAAAGAAAGAAATTGAAAAACAAAACAAAAACCTTTCGGAGAAAAAAGAAGGCCAACATAAAAGCACGTTTGAGAGCCTGGATTCAATCCAGCACATCTCACACAAACAAAAACACCAAAGGAGGATATAAAGAGTAAAGAAAAAGAAGGCAGGAGCAAAGAAAAGTGCACCCAACTTAAAGCAAGTGGTAAAAACAAGTCCCTAAAGACAGATAACCTCAACTGCAAAGGCAGAATTAGGTCACTGTCAGAAAAAAAGGGCTCAAAATTTACATTTCCTGTATCCTTTCTTACAAAGTTACTTGAATATGTATTCCATCAAAACTGGGGAGGGGGCTAGGAGTAGCTCAGTGGTTAAGCACCTGCTTATTAGCATGCTCGAGGCCTTGGGTTCAATACCCAGCATCAAAATAACAAAACCAAACAAAACTGGGGAGTAAATTGAGAATAAAGGAAAGAGTGGGGCACAGTGGTGCACGCCTGTAATCCCAGCAGTTCAGGAGGCTGAGGCAGGAGGATCTTGAGTTCAAAGCCAGACGCAGCAAAAGCAAGGCACTAAGCTACTCAGTGAGACCCTGTCTTTAAATAAAATACAAAACAGGGCTGGGAATGTGGCTCAGTGGTTGAGTGCAGGGGCGAAATGAAGTCCCCAAAGATGCCAGAGTGGAAGGCCTACACAGCACTAGTACATGGGCAGCAGGAGAGAGGGGTATACAAGATTTCCAGAAAGGGGTACAAATGAAAGTTACAAGTAGGGGAGTCAGAAGAGAATGCCAGACAGCAGAAGATGAAGAGGAAGGATGAAAAAGTAACTTATGATGAAACCAGACGGTAACAGTCACTATGGAATCGAGAAGGTGAAGTCAAGTGAAGATAATGTATAGTGAAACTCATAATTAACAACAATAAATAATATATCAATAAGTGAACATGACAAATCAAGAACCAGCAGAGACAAAGTATATTCAGAGATGCATTAGAAAAGCACCACAAGAGTAAGGTCAAAAGCAAAGAGGCATTTCTTATTGGAAATGTATCCACAGTCAGACTATTTCTCCTGTATCTGAGCTACCATGTAGTTCCCTGTTTAACCCCACCCCCCCCCCCCCACCCCCCACCGGTCTTGGTCACTACAGAAGCCGAAGAACCTCTACACATCTGCACGATCAGATCCTCCTTTACTCCCTGACCTCAGTCTCCTACCACATTTCCCTTGGTTCACTCTCCAGCCCCTCTCCCTTCCCTGATGAACCTGGCCCACATCAGACACAGTAAACCTTAGGGCCTTTGCAGCTATGGCTTCCTCCCTGGACATTTCCATTGCTAGCTCCCTTTCCTCCTTCAACTTTTCAGGGGTCCGTTCACTGAGGCCTCCCTAGGCCACCCTGTTAAGCCTGCAACCTTCCCGTCTCCCCCTGCTTTATTTTCTCTCTAGCACTTATTAGTCCTTGGGTTTTGTTTTTGTTTTTTTTTTAGTTGCAGATGGACACCATACCTTTATTTTTATGTGGTGCTGAGGATCGAACCCAGTGCCTCACACATGCTAGGCAAGTGCTCTACCACTGAGCCATAATCCCAGTGCACTTAATAGGCTTTAATACACTACAGACTATGAGCTCCATGAAGACAGGATTTTTCTTTTATTCATTGATAGAGCCCAGATGAGTGCTTGCCACAAAACACTTGCTGAATAAACAGGACCAAAGGTACAGGCTTATCATTTGATTTCGTTGTTATTGAACACAAGGCCTCATGCATGCGAGTACCATCTGATTTTTAAACCACAGACAATACTTTCACAAAAATGTCTTTAACTTAAATAATAAAACACATTTAACTGGCAAGGCAAAGATAGGAAGATAGCTAGCAGACCATGTGGGATCAAAAGTAGCTTTGGAGGCAGGGGATGTGGCTCAGTGGCAGCACATTGCCTGGCATGCATGAAGCTTGGGGTTTGATCCCCAGCACCAAAAAGTTTTGGTTTAACAAGAGAGAGTTGAAGATTTATGCCAGGTGACAGGAAGAATCCAATGAAGAGATGCCACATATTCATGAGAAAGGAGAGTAAATAGTACCCTGTGTGAGAGACTGTCAGGGGGGTGACAGCTAAAGCAGCAGTGGCATAGGTGGCCTCAGATGGGAGGAAGAGTAACTCCCCATCAGAGCAGGAAATGTCTCCAAAAACAGCTACAACCACATGATTGTTTTACCAGTAACAGGGAAACTCAATTTCCCATCGGAATTAAATTGCTTTTTTTGTACTGGAGACTGAACCCTGAGGCGCTTTACCACTTAGTCACATCCCAGCACTTTTTTCATTTTTATTTTGAGATAGGGTCTCACTAAGCTGCTGAGGATGGCTTGGAACTTGTGACCCTCTTCCTCAGCCTTCTGAGCCACTGGGATTACAGGTGTGTGTCACTGTGCCCAGGCTGTATTATCTCTTGAATTAAGAAACCAGGTTGTATGACGAATGTGAGGCACAGAGAAAAGGTAAGGAGTGGGAAGTGCCAAGCAGAGGTTGGCAACGAGCCCCTTCAGAGAATCGGAGACAGCAGGGTGGTCACCAGGCAAGCGTGTCCCCCTGAGGGGAGGGATCAGATATCCAGCTGCTCAGGCGGGCTCAGAGGGGACTTCCATGGAGAACTAGCAGGTTTACCCAGCAGAGCTCGGCCGCGAGGCTCCGCAGATGGACTGGCAGCACACTGAGAGGCGGAGATTTCAGAGGACCAGCAAAGGAAAGATTAAATCAAAGTCCACAGAATTAATAAGCCAGGTAAGAATGGATGGTGGGGATGGGAGCTGACATACAGAACCAGCTACTGAAGCCCCACTGAGGCGGGACAGGCTGGAAGGGAGCTGAGCAGGCAGGCTAGAGACAGAGGTGGGAGCAGGGAAGCTTGCTCCATCAGCGCTTTGGCCAAAGAAGTCCGCCCACGCTCCAGGGAGTGCGTGCATGCATCTCTGTCGGAGAAGATGAGGTGAGTGATCAGAAACCCCCAGGCCAGGGCTCCTGATGATTACTCATATGAATGATTTAAGTCAAGCAAAAGAGGAGAAAAAAGTGGGCCAGGGTAGCTATTAAAGAGCACTGTGAACTGGTAATTGAAAAATTCACAACTGATATCAAAAATTGGACACAGGCTGATTTTCTTTAAATGATAAATATCCTTGTCTTTCACACAAGTATTGCACTAGACAAAGACTCAAATACTAGGCTGGGGGTGTAGCTCAGTGGGAGAACACTTGCCTAGCATGCACAAGACCCCTGGGTTCATCCCGATCACCATGAAAAATACTCATGGGCAAAATTTTGTAACACAGATTTGTTCTCTTAATCATTTTTAATGCGTAAAAATATTTTTATTAAATATTTAATTTTTTTGTTTTTAACGTTTCAATAAACTTGGTGTATTTATTATAGGACAGATAAAAAATCAAATCAACTGTACACCAGGCTCAGGCCCCTATGTCTTTCCATAGATTAGAATATTCTTATAATGGATTATAAATTTGACCTGCAAATCCTCTCAGTTGTATTTAAAAAGGGGAAAGCATTGGGTAAGGGTAATCCTAGCAGTTCGGGAGGCTGAGGAAAGAAGATCACAAGTTCAAAGCCAGTAAGCAATTTAGCAAGGCCCTGTCTCAAAACAAAAAATAAAAGGGGCCGGGCATGGTGGCGCACGCCTGTAATCCAAGCGACTTGGGAGGCTGAGTCAGGAGGATCGAGAGTTCAAAGCCAGCCTCAGCAACTTAGCGAGGCCCTAAGCAACTCAGTGAGACCCTGTCTCTAAATAAAATACAAAATAGGGCTGGGGATGTGGCTCAGTGGTGGAGTGCCCCTGAGTTCAATCCCTGGTTCCAAAAAAAAAAAAAAGAATAACTTAAAAAAAATAAAAAAATAAAATAAAAATAAAAGGGGCTACGGATGTGGCTCAGTGGTTAAGGGTCCCTGTCCAAACCCTGGTACTATGAGAAAAAAAAAAAAAAAAGGGTGAGGCGGCAAAACACACTCTAAGAATGATACTTCTAAAGTCATCGTGATTTGGTGAGAGGTTCTGTAACTTAAAATCTTTACCTTACTCTAAGATACTTACATTTTAGAAACTTCTTAAGGTCTTTAACGTACCCTTCATAGGAACTTGGATCTGATACACTAAATGTATATTCCAACGCAGTCACTGGTTTTGGAAAAACCATAAGTCCTAAAAAGAGATTAAAGAAAAAGATGGGAAATGAAATATGAAATTCCCCTCTCTCCTTCTCCTAATTCTTATCCATAAAAAGCAGAAATTGTACCCCCAGGTATGCTAAAATGATCAACAACTTCCTACTTCTCTTCAATTATCAAAGTCAAATCACCTAAAATTAAAAGAAACTTCAAATCTTCAAACCATCTCAGATGATACCAATTAGAAATGTCTCCTAAATTTGATTATTTTCAGTTAACTATATTCTCTTCCTTACTGTAAAAACAAAACAAAACAAACAAATTAAAAAAACCCACAGTTTTACTTTGATTTTTCATATTCATTTTCCTTTTTTTAAAAAAATGTTAGGGCCAACTGGGTTGTGGCTCAGTGGTAGAGCACTTGCCTAGCATGTGTGAGACACTGAGTTCAATCCCCAGCACCACACAGAACTAAATAAGCAAAATAAAGGTATTGTGTCCATCTACAACTAAAAAGATTAAAAACAAAACAAACAAAAAAATCAGGGTCAGCAGAGCCTGATGGCATACACCTATTAAAAAAAAATATTTAGTTGTAGATGACACGATACTTTTATTCATTTACTTATTTTTATGTGGTACTGATCAAACCCAGTGCCTCACATACTAGGCAAGTGCTTTACCACTGAGCTACAACTACAGCCCTCACATTCAATTTCTATCAAATATCTTTTTAGGCTGTGCCAACTTGCCATTAATATACAAAGAAAATTTTTAGCAAATCAGTCTAAGCATTTTTGCCATTAAATTATAAACTTTATGGAAACATAATGATAGCTTACCTTTTTCAGTTAAAGAGGGCTATTTATTTTAAACTCTATGGTAAATTTTCTTCCTTCAATAATAAACATTGCTCTATATTTAAAGTGTGCATTACACATACTGAGTTTGAAGTATAACCACCAACAATTTCATATCAGGAACTAATTCCCATGTACACAGAACATGTTAACAATCACAAGCTTAGAAATGCAAACATATTTATCTGTAAGAAATAATCAGGCTCCCAACTTTAATATAAACATTCCACATATCTAATCACCTTGTACTTTAAACGTACCTGTGTGTGTACGTACATATGGACTTATTTGCTTGCATTACATAAGAACCACAATACACTGGATAAAAAACTTTAAGGAGCTCATTTAAAAACACTAAACACTTTTTACTGCTTACACACTGTGCAATTATTAACAGTTTAGTATTTCTAAAATAGTCTAGGAAGAAAGAAAATGGCTACAAGGAGAGATAAGGAAAAAAGTGTGGAGCTAGTCAAATAAACAGACTTAAGAGAAATTTATTCAGAACACTTAGACAAATATTAGCTATGAACAAAGGAGATCACTAAATTGTTCTAGGAAAAATGGTTGGGGCACTGGGCATAGTGGCACACGCCTATAATCCTAGCGGCTCTGAAGACTGAGGTAGACGATGAGTTCAAAGCCAGCTTCAGCAAAAGCAAAGCACTAAGCAACTCAGTGAGACCCTATTTCTAAATAAAATACAAAATATGACTGGGATGTGGCTCAGTGGTCAAGGGCCCCCAAGTTCAATTCCAGGCACCAAAAAAAAAAGAAAAAAAAAAAGTTGAGGAAATTGGTTCAGTTTGGCTGCTAATATGCTTGAAGTCCATGCAGCAGGTGGGGATCCAGATGAGGCTCCTGGACCTCAGCACTAGCCCAGCTGCGATGGACGGTCTTTGCTATGGGCTGGCCTATGCACTGCAGGATGCTTAGCAGGACCCCAGGCCTCTATCTACAGTTGTACCTCTTTTGTTCTAACAATCAAAAATATCTCCAGACCTCGCTGACTGGCTCCTCGAGGACAAATGACCCCGGGTGAAAACCCAATGCTCCAGTGAGAAGCCTCCAGCTGGGCTCCCACCTTGCTGGCCTGCCAGCACACCCACCTCCCCCTCCTTTAGGGGAGCCTTTCCTTCCCAGTCACCATCTCCAGCAGCTGTTTATGCTCTGGGGAACGACATTCACAGGAACTCTACACACGATCGCTTCCTACTCTCAAAGCTGCCAGCACCAGGGTGAGGGTGCCACCCAGCAATGCAAGATGTGTGCCAGGCGTCCTGAGCCCCAACTCTAGCACCTCGAGTTAGAAAACACTGAGAGCACCTTGAGGACTAGGGACATGGCCAACCACCAGGAGAGAGCTGGCAATCAAAGGCTATTTCAATGAAGAAAATAGTGTTTCAGATGAGTTTTTACTTTAGTTTTTACTAAAGTATTCTCTGTCATATGGAGAACTTTTAAGAAACAGAGAAGAATCAAATATGTATTATTCTCTAATGATATCACTATTTAACCTTTTCTACCACTTTCTCAGTAGCCAGTTAGAACCACAGAGCACGAATTTTATGAGACTAATGGTCTAGCCCAGGCCAAAGCTGAATAAGACTTCACATGAAAGTTACTCAAGGTAAAATGAAACTGTCACACAATATTCACATGTCATTCATAGCTGTGACTTCACCAAAATTCTCAATAGTCATTTCTGTTCATTCTTGACAAAGGACTCAAGAGCTATCAGGGGAAAAAATGATCAGAAAATGAATGTGAAGGTCTTAAATCAGTATGTAAACAACAACAAAAAAATTATTCACATTAACAACTCCAAAGTTTTATTATCTTCTATCTGCTGCAAAATAGAAGAGATTTATGGTGAAAATAAACTATAATCCAATTTTGTTAAAAATTACAACTGCAACATAATTACCTGGACTAGGAATCTGGTCACGATATTTTGGAACTTCATCGTTCAGAGTCTGAAGCATAACCCACATTGTGAATGAGAAGAGTGCAGCCAAGAACCCATAAAAAACTAGGTAGAAGAGCAAGATCAAACCTGCAAAAGAAATTAAAACCTATGAAATGTGAAGATAGACATGTGCACACACATTTGGCCAAAAAAAGGAACAAAACCAAACACGTTTATTGCAGGGCTATGAGCCCAAGCACAGCCATGCACACAGCCAAATATCCCCCCATTCAGGACGCAGGCATTTGCCCAAGCAAGGGTACGTCGGCAGGCAGCACCCACTCATCCCACGAGCCCTCCTTTCTTCTGGTCCATTTAAAATAAAGTAGCTTCCACCACTCTTACTCTGGTCTAAAGTCAGAGCTTTACAATTCAGCACGTGGGGATGTTTCCCAAAATGAACTTTAATGCCCTCTAAAAAGAAGAAATTTGATTTTGGCTGGGACGACCCTCCCCTCCAGTATATCCACATGTTTAAGTAACAAGCAGAAAAGAATTAGTAAATTAAACCTGTATTTCACAGACAGTATTTGTATAAATTTGTTTTTAAAACAGTTGATTTAAAGAACAATAACCAGGAAATGGGTAGGGAAGGCAAGACCATGAAGATGGCACTCAGTGAATGGAGCTTAGGAAACCCTGGTGGGTGGAAGGGCTCATACAAAAGTGAAAGGAGGGCAAGACCAGAGAAGGCACGCCAGTGGAGGGACCTTCTTGGCTCTACTGCTAGGCACAAAGCGAGATCTGGCAGACACGTTAACACTGAGGGCCTGATCCCTTCCTTCATAATTTGGAAATGCTCAAATATATCCCAAACCAGTACTTTATTTTGGGAACTCCTAAAATCAATAATTTTTCTTGATATGTATATCCAAAATTCTAACATCAGAAGTGATCACCAAGATTATATATCAGAACATGTTATGTCACTCATTTAAATGTTTAAAAATAAGTTGATCAAAGACATTAAACTAGATACAGCGATAGTGAACACTGACTTCACAGAGCTGGAACCGCGTCAGCTTTAGTTCCCAGTCTTACAAGCTACTTTTTCTGTTTGCCAGACTATGTTCCTCAGAGGGGATAGAGCAGGGCTTCCTAAGTGGACCCCACTACCCCACGAGGAGTAACTTTAGAGGGTTTCTAAAATTTCTGTAATGACAAATTTCTGAATAGATTCATTTTCCCCTGTGGGGAAGCACTACACAATTTTCTTCTGATTCTCAAATGACCCCATGACCCCAAAACAGAGTAAGCCAAAAGGTACATGACTTTCTCAACTGTAGGTCAGAAAACTACTCCCAGCCCCCTTTTTTCAAGTAAAGGGCAAAAAGTTAAAACAATTTCATTTTCATCTAGACTAGCATTCCACCCTTCCCCCCAATTACCAGGAGGCCAAGAGAGTGAGGGAGAGAACACAAGGAAGAGGAGGACAGGATGTCACCTTCAGGCAGCATCACCCCCCACCACACACTGCGATCCTGCTGCAGAATAAGAGGAGGAAGACCCATCTCAAAGGAGTGATCCATCTGCTGCAGAGGGAAATGAAACAGAGACCACAGGCCACTTCGATGAGACACAGGTAACAGCGCTTCTTTCAGATCTAGGTGAGTGTAGGAAACATGGGTAACTCCTCTGCCCGGCAAACAGGGTCAACAAACACATGAGAGTGAGTGTGGCTGTGACCCAGCAAAACCTCGCTTGTGACACAGGCAGTGTGTCGATGCATGCAGTACAAATTAAATGGGAGGAATCTGAAATAAAAGTACTAACAGAGTTTGATTATTTAGTAGTATTTTTAAGTCATCTCAAAATATTCTTATACCACTTTCAGAATTTTGATTTTAAATTTACAGGAAAAATAATGTAAATGAAATTCGTAAGTTATAAAATAGCTAAATATAAGGCAGACATGAATAAGTTGGATCCAAATCTGCTTTCAAAAGAACTATTATAATGGGTGAAAAAAAATGACTCTCAGAGCTTCCTAAAATGAGTTACATTCATAAAACTCATACACAAATCCAAAACAGCCCCATCAAAACCTGACACCATACACTGGCATCCACCTGTAGTCGCTTTAAGCCAGTTCTCCCCATTTGACTGAAAAGATTCGTAAACCTAACACTTAAAAATTAGAACTGATCTCCCGTAAATATATGGAAGACCATTCATAAGCATAGTGATTTTGTCAACTTCAACTCCTCCTTCTTTCCTATGAAGAGAAAAAAATACCAGAAAATAAAAAAAGAAGTTGCAAATTGCTGCTCTTAATCCCAGGGTGAACGTGCAGTTCAGTCGGCGACTCAGATGCACGGGCTCTGTGGGGATGTGAAGGCTGGTGACAGACCTGTTCAATGTGCAGCACGCCTGCCCCGGTGCTACTGAGGCAAGGAGGAAACAGCAACCAGCAGGCAGTGCATCACTTACTGATGCGCCCTGGTTTAAAACCTCCAAACTCCCTCAAGTCTTTACCCAACAAAAGAAAGGAACGCAGACTTAAAATCTGAAGAAACACTGGTAATTTAAGTAGTCTAAGGTCAACAAGAATCACAACCAAAGATGTTCCAAATACTGCAGGCGAATGCTGTTACCAGCGGTGTTCTCCCGCCACATTGTCATTTCTACAGTACAAAGCACAGCAGATGCTACTTCTTTATTTTCACTTGGAGATCAAGAGCACACAATAGAAGAACAGCTGTCCAACCACTAAAAATGTCTTCTCTTTCATATGCACGGACCCTCCTCCCTCTTCACGGCTGTTCTCGAGAAGCCCTAGCTTTTCAAATCCCTTTCTGCTCTCAGGCCAAGGTTTACCCTGTGTCATCCAGGGGAAGGAGAAACAGGGCCGGTCCTGCTACCAAGCCTACCTGCCTGTACAATTCAATCCTGGCACTAACCACTATGAAAAGCAAGGGCTCATCCTTCACTGCACAGGTGCCCGGCAGCCAGCTACCAAGCTAAGAGGGGCCTCATGCCGCTCAGGCTGTATCAGCACTAGAGAAACATGAGAATTCAGCAAAGAGCTGGATTTAGGATTCCGATTTTACTACAAAGGAAACACGGCATAAGGTCTGGAAGACATTACAACTTTGTCCTTTCTTCATGAAATCAGGAGAAGTCAACCTCCCAGCACAAGTGTCCCAACCTGGCAGCTAAGTATCAATGTGACTGGGGTCTTACCATGTAGGTCTGATAGACCTGACTTGAGGGCTACGTGAATGCCTCAATTTCCAGTCCCCTTGCCCGCCCTCCCTGGAGGTCTGGTTGGCTCAAGCACCCAACCCTACGGGGACTTGGTCTTTCAGGGGACCAGCCTCGATCTTGAAGTAAACTAGGGGCCCACCAAGAGTCAACTCATTAGCAAAACGAAGACAGACCTATTACTCAGGAAATTCTGTTTTTAGAAGTGTGGGTTTTACCTTCCTACCAGCAGGGTGCCAATTTCTCCACATCCTATCAATACTGCTAACAGCTAATGATTTTGAACATCTTTTGAGGAACCTATTGGCATTTGCATACCTTTTTTTGAGAAATGTCTATTCAGACCCTTTGCCCATTTTTAAATTGGGTTATTTATTTTTCTATTATTGAATTCTTTATATATTGTAGAGGCAAGCCTCTTATCAGATACATAATGGACAATTGTTTTTGTTTTCCCCCCTTGGGTGCTGGGGATCAAACTCAGGGCCTCACATGTGCAAGGCAGACTCTCTACCAATGAGCTACATTATGCCCCTAGCCCTTTTTAAAATTTTATTTTGAGACAGGGTCTTGCTAACTGGCCGAGGCTTGCAGGTGTGAGCCACCCAGATCATTTTCTCTCATTTCGTGAGCTTTTCATTTTCATGATAGTTCCTCTTAAAGAAGTTCTTTATTTTAACGAAGCCCATTTACCTATATCTCTTTAAATTCCTTGTGCTTCTGTTGTCAAAGCTACGGCACCACTAACTAATCTAACACCAGGGAGACTAGCATTTATGTTTACTTCCAAGAATTTAAGGTCTTAACTCTTAACTTCCTAACTGATCTACTGAGTTTGTTTTTGTCTGTGGTTTGTGGTAGGGGTCCACCTTCATTGCTTCACATGTGAATATCCAGTTGTGACATCACTCATTGTTTAAAAAAAATGAATTCTCCATTGAAAGAAAGCATGTATTTAGTAGTGCACATGTACTATTCTTATAAAATATATGTAGATACACAGATGTATGCACACACATTTTATTCATTACAATTACTAATTCAGAAAAACCAAAAAAAGATTACTTCCCTAAAATTAACCCACCAATAAGAGAAATAGCGAAGCCAGTACCTCTATATGGTACCTCACCTGGCCTGCTCTCCCAGGAAGCTCAAGTTGTGTTGTCCTTTTTACTCAAGAACTCTCATACTGCGTTATTCTTTGGTGACAGACATTTAAATGAATGAGATCTGTTCCATCTGTCCAAAAGCTCAGGTGTCACAACTGACAGATGCATAAACAGAGCATTGCAAATAACAAGTGGAGGAACGGCCTCTAGCAGGGAAAAGGAAAGGGATTTCATCAGAGAAGGCCTCCCAGAAAAAAGTAAGTTGGCTGGGCTGGGCTGTGGCTCAGTGGTGGAGCGCTCGCCTAGCATGTGAGAGGCACTGGGTTCCATCCGCAGCACCATGTAAAAATAAATAAATAAAATAAAGGTACTGTGTCCATCCACAACTAAAAAAATATATAAGTTGGCTCACCAAAGATGGAGAGCACAGGGAGCTCCAGGTCTAATAGCAGTGAGCAGGCAAGGATAGCGAAGCAGCCAGGTAAGAAGAATTCTGCTCCTCCCGCAATCCTCCTGGGCCAGCAGAAGCAGGACTGTGTAGGAAACAGGAATAGGGCACTTGGGCTGAAAATTAGGCAGCGTCCTGGATGGGCTGGGAAAAGCTAGCAGAGCACCTCCACGATGAAGCCAGCTTGTGGCCACCCAGCTCCAGTCATCACTGAATGCTGCCAGGAAAGGCCAAAGAGGAGGACTATGGAATGAGCCTACGATTACCAAGCATTCGAGATAAAATTCTGTGGAAAAAACTACCCAACTGGCCTGGGGATATAGCTCAGTTGGTAGAGAGCTTGCCTTGCAAGCACAAAGCCCTGGGTTCAATCCTCAGCACCAAAAAACAAAACAAAACAAACTAACAGAAAAAAACACTACCAAACTCATTAAAGAGCAACACCTCCAAAGACTGGATGGTACGGATATAGCTCAGTGGTAAAAGGCTGCTTGGAATGCACGAGGCCCTGGGTTCCACCCCGAGCACATGGGTGATAACAGCAAATGGAACAAGGAAAAACAAAATGTAGACTAAAAAGTGTAAGGTTAATTTCTTAAAATCAGATGTCATGTGGATTATTAAACCTATTGGCTAAGCTAAATTGAGAAGGATTGAACTAACACTAACATATAATCAAAGAATTTTCTTGCATCTAGAACATATGAAGAATTTTCACCAAGAAAGAAAAAAAGAAAAAAATAATTTTTAAAAATGGGCAAAAGATTTTAATAGAAACTTTATCAAAAATAAAAGAATTGGTAGCTGGGCGCAGTGGCGCACGCCTGTAATCCAAGCGACTTGGGAGGCTGAGTCAGGAGGATCTCGAGTTCAAAGCCAGCCTCAGTAACTTAGCAAGGCCCTTAGCAACTCAGTGAGACCCTGTCTCTAAATAAAATACAAAATAGGGCTTGGGATGTGGCTCAGTGGCCAAGTGTCCCTGAGTTCAATCCCTGGTTCCAAAAAAAAAAAAGAATTGTGAAAATAAGTTCATAAAAAGGTTCTCAACATCTTAGTCACCAGAGAAGGGGCATACAAAAATCACAATGAACTACCACTATACACTTACCAGAATGACCATCCCAAGCACCAGCAGAGAAGTGGAGCAACTTTAACTCTGGTACCTTGCCAGTAGGAATGTAAAAACAAGACAAATCGATTTTGGAAAAGTCTGACAATCTTTTGAAAAGTTAGCAACATACACCTACCACAGAATCCAGTCAATATCCAAGTTGTTTATCCAAGAAAAATGAAGGCAAATTTTCACATAAGGAGGATACATAAATGTTCAGACACTGTGTATGATCACTACTAACTGCAAACCACCCAAATGCCATCAACAGATGAATAAATTCAAGTACATCCATAAAATGGAGTATTAAGTAATAAAAAAGGATGAACTATGGACACACATAAAAACATGAATAACTCTAAAAATAATTATGCTAAGTCAGCACCTTCCCCTAAAGAGTATACATTACATGATTCCACATATTTCAAATGCTAGAAAATACAAACTAAAGCGTCAAAAAACCTAGATGGTTTTGCCTATAACTGGAGGTGGCAGGGGTGGCGGGGACAGATTACAAAGGAGCAAGAAAAGTTTGGGGGGGGGTGATGAATATGTTCATTATCTTGATTACAATGATAATTTCATGGGTATAGTATAGGTATGCTCATATTCCTGGGTGTCTGTCAAGACTCATCTAAGATAAGTAAACTTTATTTTTTTTAGATGGTGTCTCACTATGCTGCCTAAGCGGTCTTGAATTCCTAGATTCGTGATCCATGCATCTCAAACTCCTGATGAGGGGACAGAGGAGAGCATCACAGTGCCCAACTGCATACAGTTTATTACATGCTAACTGTACCTCAGTAAAGCTGTTAAGAAAAAGCTGAAAGAGCAAGCTGAAGTATTGTACAGCACTAGGCAGAAAGGAAATAAATGGAAAACTGTTCAGAAATGGAGCAGGGGACACACTCCAAAAGCAGCGACAAACCTAATGGGAATTCCACAAGAAAATGGGGAAGGGAGGGTACTAAAACACAACAACAACCAGACACATTCTGTGTCTAGACTGAAAAGTCTGAAAAATACAGGACAACATCCTACACCTAAGTACAAACAGGTGAAAATTTCAGAAAACCCAAAAATAAAGAGAAAATTCAAAAAAAAAAAAAAAAAAAGCGAGAGAGAGAAAAATCACTGAAAGCTTCTATTAAAATAAGATAAAACAGGTTTCCTAAGGCCGAGAAAGATAACTGACATCAGATACAACACAGGTCAAAATTCAAACATAGCCGGGCGCAGTGGCGCACGCCTGTAATCCCAGCACTTGGGAGGCTGAGGCAAGAGAATCGCGAGTTCAAAGCCAGCCTCAGCAACATAGCGAGGCCCTAAGCAACTCAGTGAGACCCTGTCTCTAAATAAAATACAAATAGGGCTGGGGATGTGGCTCAGTGGTCGAGTGCCCCTGGGTTCAATCTCCAGTACCAAAAAAAAAAAAAATTCAAACATATTCCAATTTGGAGGGAAATGATTGTAAATTAAATGTCAATCAACTATGAAAAAAAGGCATTTCATACAAGAAACTCAGAAAATGTGCTATCCTCAAATTCTACCTGAATTAGTTATGCGATAGAAGAAACTGAAGAGCAGCAGCAACAAATTGTTAACAACCTAAGCATCCACAAATAAGAGAAACAAAATGCCATACATAATGGAAAACTATAAACAGCAATTTTGAAAAGAATTTGAAATAGGTTTCAAAAACCCCAAGAGGAATAAAGTAACCTCAAGACTGATACACAGCCACATGCTTAGGTATGAAACACTCAAGAGAGTTGCAGAATTCTATAAATATACTATATATAAAGTGTTGATGGACCAGAAACTTACTAATAAAATTCATATACAGTGGTTTCCTCTAAATAAGGGTGCAAAGGATTATGTTCCAGGATATGGTCAAAGATCTGAGTTTGAGCTACACTGTCTTCATATCCTTTTACTGTTGTTGAAGAAAAACATGACATTCACTGAGAAAAAAAGACCAAATTCATGGAACAAATTCCAGAAAAAAAGTTAATGTAATTGTGTATTTTTCACTTTTAAAAGTTTTCTTGACAAGTCTAAGACAGAGCTAGATGGGTGGCACTCACCTGTAATCCTAGTTACTACTCAGAAGGCTGAGGCAGGAAGATCACAAATTCCAGGCCAGCATGGACCCTGTCTCACAGTAAAAAATAAAAAGGGCTGGGGATGCAGCCCAGTCGTAGAGCATCCTGGGTCCAATCCTCAGTGCTGGGGAAAAAACTCTTTATGATCTAAATAATAAGTCATGATGAGCAAGACACTGTAAAGAACATTCAGAAGGACAATCAAAGATTAACATCCAAGGCATATCGAAATGTCTTTGAACCTATGAGAACATAATTCAAAACAAAAACAAGCAAAAGACTGCAGGCATTTCAAAGAAATGGAAACTGAGCAAATATAAAAACATGCTTAGTTGTAGATATCAGAGATCATGCAAATTAAAACAGCCAGATACCAGCATCTCATCAAAATGGAAAAAATGTTAAAAAGAGTGATCATATCTATTACTAAAAAAGTTGAAGGGAAAACAGATACTCCTATGCACTACTGGTTAGAGTTTAAGTTTGTATAGCTTTTGGGAGTACAATCTACTACTAATAAAAATAAGCATAGACTGTAAACTGGAGATCCCTTTTCTCAGTTTATTTACCCTAGAAAAGTCATATATTATGTATACACACACACACACACAGCAGTATTTAAGAGAAAATTGGAAATAATACACACACACACACACACACACACACGGTAGTGTTTAAGAGAAAAATTGGAAATAATATCCATCAAAAAGAAATATATAGCAGGAATAGTGACACATTCCTGAAATTCCAGCTATTCAGCAGGCTGAGGCAGGAGGACTACAAGTTTAAGGCCAGCCTGGGCAACATAATGAGACCCTGTCTGAAAATAAAAAATAAAAAGGACTCAGGATGTAGCTTAGTGGTAGAGTGCCCCTGCATTCAACCCTTAGTGCCATGTGAGAAAAAAGGAAATATCTGTATATACGTGTATATGTGTGTAAAGTCTTCATACTGTGAAATATTATGTAATTATTCAAAGGAATGAGGCAAATCAATTCAATGACACGGAAACACAGCCAAGACATATCAAATGAAAAAGAAAAGCAAAGTTCCAGAATATGTAATTTTCCTGTTACCCATGTAAAAATGGGGAAAAATAAAACTACTTATTCCTACATATCTCATATACCCATTTATAAACATATATATGAAAAAGGACTGATGGAAAAATTGATAAACTTATATGTAGGAGAACTAAGATTGGTAAAGATAATCAAAAGAAACATGAATGTGTTCATACATTCCTCAATTAGCAATATTTACGAATGCACAGAAAAGCATCTGAAAGAAATTTAACAGTGAACATCCACAAAAGCGTTTAGATTCTGTAAACATTTTACTATACTTGTGCCATTTTTGGGATGCATTTCAAGTTGCAGATGTCAGTATACTTTACCCCCAAAACAGTTCAACATGCAAACTAACTAAAATTGAGGAATAAACTTATATACAGTAAAATACACAAATCTCCAACGTATCATTCAATGGGTTTTGACAAATGCATCCATTTATATGATCAAAACCCCTTCAAGATACAGAACATCATCACCTGAAATTTCCCTCACATCCCTTCCAGTCAGTCCCCATGCCCGCCACCTTAGCAGCCACCACCATTTTGGACTTTTCCCCAGGACAAGTTAAGTGTTGCCTGTTTCATAATTTCACAGAAACGAAATCATCTCTTTAGTAAAGCTTTCTTTCCATTCAGACTGTGAGAGTCAGACATTGCTCTGCCTATCTTTTCTTTTTACCATTGAGTAGTATTCCAATATTTAGACATACCAGTTTGTTTATCCATTTTCCTGCTGATGGAAACCTGGGCTGTTTCCACTTTGGGGCTATTATGAATAGGGTCACTATGAACATTCTTGTACAAGTGTTTCTGAGGACCTTTGTTTTCATTTCTCTTGCATAAACACCTAGGAGTAGAAATGCTGGCTCAGGGAGTAGGTGTATATTTGCTTTTACAAGAAACTGCCAGGCCTCTATCTACAGTAGATACCCACGTATTACTTAAAAAGCACTACACGTTAACAACGTTACCCAGGAAAGAAGCTGAGATGACAGTGGATTTAATGGCTATTCACATCTGTATTTGTGAAACTTCAAAAACTGGTGTTATTTCTGCTACATGATTTTAAAATGCCGGAAGTCCACATCCCATTCAGATCAGTTCAGATTTCTTCCATCTACAGCTACTTCAAATAGAGGGTGAAGGCGCTGCAACAGGCATGATGTGGCCAACAAACCTGAGATACTTATATCTATATCTGATCCTTTAAAGTCTGCTGCCTCCTTTCTATAAGCCTTGTTTTTAATTCTGAAGTGACATCTGAAACTACATACAACTTTTCTCTTTTACAGAGGAAACCAAGGCCAACAGATTTTAAGTGACTTATCTAAACTTAGATGCACATGTGGACTAAAATTTAGGTCTATATTCTAGGTCCCAGGCTGGTCATCATCTTAACATTTTAGTGTACTTCTAAGATGCATCAAGTAAAAATATGTATACTGACAGGCTCACTTTTACTATAGTGTTCTATCTGGAAACTTCAAAATGAATCAGAAATCAAAGAAAACAGTTCATGATGATCTGAATGACAGAATTATGCCTTCCTATATAATGAACTCTATAAATAAAATTGTCACAGTTAAGTCAATTAACCCAATGCGCTCAAGTTTGACCGAAGGACTAAATGAATCACAAGTTGAAAATGACTAAATGACATCAAAAAAATATTAAGTGCATACTGTGTGCTAGATGTAGTACGGATATAAAATGCAGATGCAAATCCCGCTGAGAACACCTAGTGCTCAATGTATGTATGCCTGTACACACACACACCCACAAACACAACTGTGATCTGAGATAGAAAGATTTGGGAGTGCTGGACATGGCACAAGATTACAATCCCAGCACCTCAGAAGGCTGAGGCAGAAAGAAATCGAGCCTTGGCAACCCAGGAAGGCCCTGTCTCAAAAAATAAGAGCTGGAGGCATAGCTCAGTGGTAATAGAGCCCTGGGTTCAATCCCCAGTACTGGGGGGTGGGGGGATGTTATAGGACATAAATGGTATTATTTTCACTTATCAGATAAGACTTACAGCAGAGCTGACATTCAAACCAGTCCTGTGAAGAAACAGGGAAGAATTAATGTGCAGAGAATAAAGGGGATCAGGAAGGGAATAGGTGGCCCTTCCAGACCCAGGGCATTAGATACACCTATTTGGTTGCTACATGGGGTGTGTGATGGGGAGGGAGTAAGGTGGGAAATGACAAGTTATAAGGTTGGAATCTTATCTCCAAGCCAATACAGAAGAAATCTTGAATGTCACACTGTCTGGAACTTGTTTAAACTTAGAGAAAGCAATGGGGATCCAAACAATTTGGGGATGTGGGGAGGAGCATGATTAAAGCTTGAGCCTTAGAAACAATTTGACAGCAGCAAGGTTACACTGATTCCACCTGATTGCTTGGATGTTACACACACACATTTTTAGTTGTAGATGGATGCAATATCTTTATTTTTTATGTGATGCTGAGGACTGAACCCAGTACCTCACATGTGTGAGGTAAGTGCTCTACCACTAACCTCCAGTGCCAGCCCTGCTTGGATCTTTTTGGAGATGCATCAGGAGTTAAGAGTCCTCCTTCCCCAGAGTCACCAACATCACAGTTTTTTAAAAAGCAGAAGATAAAAGTCAGAAAGTCACTTATCTATTTGAATTGAAACAACTTTGAAAAAAGATCTTCATCTCATGTTTTCTTTTTCTTTCTTTTCTTTTTCTTTTTTTTTTTTTTTTTTGATACCAGTGATTGAACCCAGGGGCACTTAACTACTGGCCACACTCCCAGATTTTATTTGGAGACAGGGTCTCACTGAGTTGCTTAGGGCTTCGCTAAGTTGCTGAGGCTGGTTTTGAAATGTTTTAAGATTTTTAAGCAGGGAATTTACAAGAAAATGCACTATCAGATCCTGGTAAAGTGGGGACAGGGTTAATGGGAGTGTCACCTGAAGGGTTGATCTGAAACAGGTAGCTAGGGTTATGAAGCCAGGGAAAAAAATGAGCATCCCAAGCATTCTCTGAATTTATGCTTTCCCAACATGGGAAAAAGGAGGATGATGAAAAGATCAGGGAAAATTAATTCTTGAATTAACTGTAGTAAAATTAATGGGGGTATTTGGTCACAGACTGAAGAGATATTATGGACACAGAACTGGCACAACTTACCCAGGTTAGAACCAAATAACAGAAAGGATGGTGAAGTTATTATTTAAATTGCAAATCCAGGAGCAAGACAGAATTTCAATGAGCCTTGATTATCAGGCGACATATATGGTACTGGAGCTGCAGTTAGCGAAGACATCTAAGCCTCCCTTCCTCCCTCACGGCTGTGAGGTATACAGAAAGCAAACTAAATAATTGGGGGCCTAGAATCTGAAAGAGATGTCAACCAAGAGGCCAAATTTGGGAACAGTGTTGGCAACTGTTTTATGAGATTGCCAGGAGAAATGGAAACAAGACCCAAATCAGCACCTGAGAATCAGGTATTCGGGAAACAGAAGAGCAGAGAGGGAGTGGGCAAGGAATGGCTAGAGCAGAGAGAGCAGGGAGGCATAGAAGTATGTAAAGCATCATGTTTTATGGGCCACATACTGCTAACCAGACTAGAAACCATGACGAGCAAAGTACTTCATGCCTTGAAGGAAGGTCAGTCACCATGGCGCCAACGAAACACTAGGAGAAAGTCACAAATGAGAGTAAGCTGCACAAATGACTCAGTAACAAAGTCTGACAGGTATGCAGGAGCTATTAAGCTAGAATTCTTTTCAGAATGATTAGTAACAGCACCCTGCAGGGGAGAGAAGGACACTATTAAATAGCCCCTATTAAATTTGAGATCAGTTAACTTAAGGGAAAAAAATAAAAAGGACTTTATGAGGTTCCCATAAAAGCAGCAGAAGCTGAAGAAAACAAGAAAGCACAAGCAGGAGACCTGGGCAAGAACCCTGGTTCTGTGACTCCTACCAGATGTACAACCAGACATGTCTCAACCTCAACCGAGTCTCCCCGTAATGAGCAGAGTAGAATTAACTCTCAGCTCCCTGTCCCTGCACCCCGAGTGCTGGGGAGGGAACCAGAGCTCTTTTAACACTAAAACTTCCATGAAAATCCATCAGTACTATGGCAGTGGGGGCAACTACCCAAACATTGGGAGCATGATCCTAACATGGGACGCAGTACCATCAAACACTAAGAGCATGAAGAACTACTGGAATGGTGGAGAGAGGTGACGGTTTGTATGTCATGCTAAGGAGCCCTGAGGACAATGGAGATTTATATGAAGAAGTACCTATGAAACATCCACTGAATATTTCTGATAGGCAGTTGGATTCAGTAATATAAAAAAGCGATATGACTAGACATGCAGATTTGGAATCTTAACAGATAGTAACCAATCACGAAAATAGGTAACTTTATGCAGGAAGTCTAATAAGTCAGCACAAAGGTTATGAAAAAACCTAATATATCAACCTCTAAGCAAAAGGCAAAAGAAAACTACTCTCCTTAAACATTAAGTGATAAAGCCAGCTAACTATATATTTTAAAACTATATAGTTTTAAAAGACTATTAAAGACTATAGTAAGTGATTTAAGATTAGAGGTGATTTTACTTCAAAATCAAAATAATGGATGCACAATTAGAAAATAACAAATTTATCCTTCAAAAGTAAATGTTTTTCTCCTATTATACTATCAGCATTAAATGATGGTCCTTAGTGATGATAAGTTATGGAAAAGTTGTTATTATAGATAGCAAATTTTCAAAACTCCTTTTAGTAGAACTAGTTTAATTCTATGCATACACATTAAAACGTCAATTTTAAAAAACTGAATTACTTTGGGGGTGGGGTGAAGTTGTATATCAAGGTACATACTCACATACTCTAATTAAAATGGTATCTACAACACAACACAACACACAAACTTACCCCTCTCCCTCCCTTCCACTACAAGACTACTTCCTGTATAGTCCAGGAAGTATTGTCTTGCTTCTGCTGGGTGATGGCTCAGGACATGCCCTGCCTCACTCTGCTGCTACCACCATTCTCCTGCATTCATAACCTGTACACAAGGTAAGGCAAATCCTGTTACTTTCCAAACATTACAATATCTAATGTCACTCTTAGAGGACAAAGAATACCACCTTATAAAACAAGGTGATATAGGGAGAATAAATACATTTGTCTTACGCCGGGCGCGGTGGCGCACGCCTGTAATCCAAGTGACTTGGGAGGCTGAGGCAGGAGGATCGCGAGTTCAAAGCCAGCCTCAGCAACTTAGCGAGGCCCTAAGCAACTCAGTGAGACCCTGTCTCTAAATAAAATACAAAATAGGGCTGGGGATGTGGCTCAGTGGCCGAGTGTCTCCAAGTTCAATCCCCGGTTCCAAAAAAAAAAAAAAAAAAAAATACATTTGTCTTCTCTACTACAGTTAGACACCCAAGATGAGATGGAGTCTGACCCCCGGAACAGAGTATTACTGAGGCATGACCCAGATTGGGAGCAAAACGGCACTTCCATGGACCTACAATAAAAGAAAAGGCACATAAACAAAATATAGGTGCTAAGTTTTGGTCCAGAATCCTGACTATGCTTGGAATTCAGTACCTCAAGTTTTAAGTTAATGTTAACCTAAAGCATTTATTGAAAACCTTAATTAAGATAATAAACTCCAAAGAACCCTCGCACAAGCAAAGGTCATTAAATGCTATCACCTCATGGCACAGTTAAAAAAAGAGTCAAAGGAAAAGGTCTGGCCTTGGAGTCTGAAGGTCCAAGGATCCTATTGTATCACTAACTCACTGGGTGAATTTTGGCAAATCTGTAGCCTCAATTTTCTTACCACTTTTGTACAGACAGATATCCCAATGTAAATAAGTGTGTTTCTTACCTGTGGCTCACATGAGGGCACTGGCAGTATCAATGGCTTTGAAGCTTTTTTGACTGGGAGCCACAGTAAGAAATGCCTTACATTAGGATGTCTGCATATAAAAAACACACAAACATTTCAGGAAACACCACTTTTCCGTGGCAAATTATTAGATAATAAACTGATTTTTTACTATTTTATTTCATCATTAAAAAAATGTTAATTGCAACACATGGCCCCCTACCTAGTTTAAGTAACACTAGATGATCTCTAAACTTCTTTCACTACTTTGACTATGATTGTATTTCATGCACCAAAGTTATTTAATATTTGCAACAGAAGCCACAAAGTGCTAAATTTTCTTTGTCCTGGGTTGTCATAAATAGCAACTCTTTATTCCTGATGTGTACTAATAAGTACACAATAGTTCAGCTTGAGAAGCCAGTTCTTAGTGTATTTCCATCACTCACCGAGTAAGCTTTAGAGGGCTGTTGTGGAAATTAAATGAGGTGACATAAGTGCACATAAGCACTCTGCAACTAAAGTAACCAAGTATAATTTATCAGCCAAATATATAACTACACAAAACCTGTACAGAGTTATTTTAAATAAGGCAATGTGATATAACATGCAATATTTTCACTTTATCCAAAATGTTTAGAGCAAAATTGATTTTTCATGTGTGCTTTGTAATGTGTCTAATGTACATGAAGGGAAGATCTCAGATTATAAATGAACACATTTATAAAATTGTGGGGATAGAAGACCTTTCTCTATATACCAGCAGACCTGGCAATTTTACAGTTTAAAAAACAAGAACAACAACAAAACACAATTTTTTCCTCCTACCACCTACATTCAATTTAGGATTTAAATTTTTTTAGAAGGGCCAATGACTGGGGATGTAACTCAGTGATGGAACAACTGCCAAGGACGCACTTTAAAAACAAGATGAGCATGAAGGCAAGGTGAGCATTATCAAATTTATAGTTTATCAAATGTCTAATTTAGCATTTCTTGGATGACCAAATCAGAATTTTTTTAAATGCCAATAAACTGTAACATTCTGATAAGAAAAATATAGATAAGTACAAAGTCCTACCAAAAAAGACTAAAGATTTAGGAAAGCATGACCTTAAAAATTGGGAGGTGGTCCACGCCTATAATCCCAGAGGCCCCCAGCAGTTCTGGAGGCTGGAGGACTGCAAGTTCAAAGCCAACCTCAGCAACAATGAGGTACTAAGCAACTCAGTGAGACCCTGTCTCTAAAGAAAATATAAAATAGGGCTGGGGATGTGGCTCAGTGGCGGAGTGCAGGAGTTCAGTCCCTATTACCCACTCCCCTGTCAAAAAAATTGGGAGAGGTCTAGAGTGGCTCAGTGGAAGAGCAACTGCCTAGCCTGAACAAGGACCTGAGTTTGATCCCCTGCCCTCAAAATAAATGAGGCAAAAGACAACTAGAATAAAACACTGGTGCAAATGAAAAAGAAGGCTTTCTTATAAGTTTTTTGTTTTGTTTTGTTTTGATTTTTGGTACCAAGGATTGAAGGGGTGTTTACCCACTGAGTCATATTCCCAGATCTTTTTAATTTTTGATTTGAGACAGGGCCTCACTAGCTTGCTTACAGCCTCACTATGTTGAGGCTGACTTTGAACCTGCCTCAGCCTCCTGAGCCACTGGGATCACAGGTGTGCACCACCATGCCCAGCTTTCTTGAAAGTGTTTTGAATAACACAGATAAGAATACCTTCCTTGCTGATGAAGGTGTAAGACACCACTATATATTCAGTGGGAGTATAAATTGACAGAGGTCTCTAGGAAGGCACTATGACAACATGGATGCAAAATATAAAAGGTACACATGAAGGGCGAACATATCCAAGGACATAAATGTGCAAAAATGAATCGCCCAGGAGGAAATAGAAGCAGGAGGGCCAGCACATACAACAACAAAGGAAAAAAATCACAGTGTATGCAACTGTGCAACAGGACAGTGTCAGCTAAATTTTTAAAAATTATCAATAAAAATGGTGATATACAGCCAGGCACAGTGGTGTACACCCATTGTCCCAGCAAACTGGGAAGCTGAGGCAGGAGGATCACAAGTTTGAGGTCAGCCTGGTCAACTCAGCAAGGCCCTAAGCAACTTAATGAGAACTGGTCTCAAAGTAAAAAATAAGGGCTGGGGATGATAAAGTCAATGATAAAGTAAAGTACCCCTGGGTTGACTCCCAGCAAGAGGAAGAAATAAAAAAAAAAAAAGTGATGTAGATCTTTAATAAAATAACATGGGAAATGCTCATGTTATACTCAGATTATACTAGTGACCTCTTTTGATTTAAAAAAAATCTGAAATGTTAAATGCCTTTCAGAAAGACATATGCCATCAGGCAGCTAACTTGCACCTCCTCTGGCAGACAGTCCCCCAGATGCCTCGGTCTCCCAAGTGACCTTGTCTTTGTGAGAATTAGAACCCATCATGCTCTAGAGCACAGCCTGGCAGACTGAGGATGGATTTCTATCTCCTCACCACTGGCCATCCTTTGAGGGATGCCCTTGTGTTGGGAATGGATTATGGATAATTTTTACCTTTTAAGCCATTCTACAGTAGTTTAATATTACTGTTATAAACAGAGATTTACTATTTGTTATTAAGAGTAACAAATTTTGGCCAAAGGAGATGGTGCACACCTGCAACCCCAGCAACTTGAGAGTTTGAGACAGGAGGATCATAAATTCAAGACAATATGGTCTTCTCTCAAAATAAAAGTTAAAAAAGGGCTGGGGGTATACAGGATGTAGCTCAGTGGCAGAGCATCCTTGGGTTCAAACCCCAGCATTGCAAAACAAACGAGTATCAACTCTGAAAAGAGATCTTGCCTTAATCCTTCTAAAAGGAATCCCAATTTCACTCGTATGAGCTACTACAGCACTCACACCTTGCCCTGTACTTTGAAATTTGTACATGTTATTTATTACATACTCCCAATGAAATCTCTACCTCAAGATCATATAATACAAAGGTTAAAGAGCACTATTAATTAAAAAAAAAAAAAAAGTCATTCTAACAAAGTGAAAATAGTGCTAGAAAATAAGGTGTTGAGGACGAGAGAAAAAACAAAGGTAGCCTATGAAAATAAATATGTCTCCACCACTCAAAATTTCTTCAGGATAAAGTTCATACACTCTAGAAACAAGCTTTGGAAGTGTTCATCATTTTCTTCCCACTTAACTCCAGATGCAAGATTTATTGCATCACACGAGTGTGTTTCCAAAGGAAGATAGCAATTTAAATAAAAATCGTGAGTGATTACTATGCAGTTAGGCAAGGCATCTGTAAAATAATACAACCGCTGGACTAGGATTAAAGGAGAACTGGGTTCTTTTCTTGGCTCTGTGGAGTATGTAATTTTGCCGCAGTCAAAATCACAACCTCGCTGGGTCTCATTTTTCTCATCTCTAAAGTGAAGGTTGGGCTAGAAAACCTCCCAGGCCCCTTTCAGCTTCTGATAGAACTTCAAGTCGCCTTTCCACCCTGGAGGAGGTCATTTCAGTCGGCAGCCAGTTTACTTTCTGAGTCATAGCTCATTTACTGTCTTCAAGCTTGTCTTAGAAATGTGCAAAAGTTTTCAACTCTGCAACGTAAAGGTCTGTCAAGATCCACTAGCCAAATATTTTTCAAAGGGATTTAAAAGGTCAAATGAGTTACTTTAGTGTAAGCCCCCCCCCCAAAAGGCACTTGTCCATCTTCACACAGCAACACTTTAACAAACAAAAAGGCACCCTAAGGCAGCATTTCCCTAGTCGATGGACTAAATATTTCTTTTAAAACAAAGAGCTCACTCGGAGAACAAGCTAACATACGACATCACTCACATGTTTTGACCGCACAGAAAAAAAAAAAAATCGTGCTGCTCAGACAGGATTTACTTTCCTCCAAAGAGCCAAATTTACAAGAAATCCGCAGTCATTGAGGAGGAGGAGGAACCGAGCCCGCTGGGGGCCTCTCCCCGGCGGACTCCGAGTGCACGCTGGCGCACACCGCCCGGTGCCATCGGCTCGCCGCCACATGTCCCCGCAGCCCACACACTCTCCGCTCGCACTCCTCCGGCCCGTCGGGGCGGCGGCGTGGACGAGTCACAAGATAGCGGCGGGAGTGGAAATTTCCTCTCCCCAGGCGCCGGGCGGCTCCGGCTTCCCCGAGCCGCTCACGCGCCGGCGCCTCGGCCTGGCCCCGCGGCCGGCGGCTGGTACAAAGGGGGACCGGCTCGGCCCCGCACGCCCGCGGCCCGGCCCGGCGGGGACCCCGGCTTCCGGCGCCACTCGCGGCGGGAAGCCGGGCCGCACGTGCGCCCCGCTCCGGCGGGCGGAGGGGACGGTGGCGGTCGGGCCGGGCGGCCGCCCCGGCCCCGCCGGCCCCGCGAGAAATGAATGGGGCCGCGCTGCGCCGCCGCCCAGGCCGGGGACGCCCGCGGGGCCGAGC
>JAJEJO010050248.1:1074883-1100488 GCA_020662805.1 Glaucomys volans
AGCAGGGCTTAGGGACAAGCGCATTCATAACACGCGGAAGGTGGGCGTCCCCGTCCCGCGGGCTCCTCGGGGGGACGGCTGGGTGTCCTGGGCGCTCCCAGCTGCCCAGGCTCTGGGAGATGCTGCCTGCGGCGGCGCGGGACCATGAGAGCACGGAAGCGACTCCCGCACGCCCGGGTCCTCCTCGCGAGCAGGGACGGCGCCTCCCCGCCGACCCCGCGCCTTCTGCCTCCGGCTCTGTGACGTCACCAAGGGCACGGGGCGGCGGGACCGCCCGAGGCTGCTGTGGGCGCCGTGTGCGCCGCGGCCCCGCGAGTGCCCTGGCCTGGCGCCTTCCAGGAGTGACCAGTGGGGACTCGGTTCTTAACAGGCCAGTAGTGTGGACACCGAGTGCAGCCTATCTTTCCTCCAGATTTGATTGAATTTCTCAATGAAACCAATATACGTGCTTTCCTGAGGTTCCTGTGAACTAAAGGACCCTCTGCTCTTGCTCGGACCCTCCAGTTCTTAGCCTACGGGAGATCGATTCTTGGTTTAGTGTCAAATTCCAAAATAACGTTAGTGGCCCTGCTGCTCTTTCGCCGTAGTGGACGCTGCCCTAGGGCGGAGCCGGGGTGTAACCGCGTTTGCTTACGCGAGGTGGAGCTGGAGAGTCCACTGCTTCAGCGCTGTCTGCAGGATAAACTTCAATAGGAGTCTGGGCAGAAGGTGCGGGGTGTTTTGGAAAAAGAAATGGAGCACGGTCTGTTTTATTAAATAAAAATTACGAATTAAGAAATGCAACACGAGGTTCTGGTTTTTTTTTTGCATGTAGGGTAACTAAGTTTATAATTATGATCTAGGGCAAGACAACCAAAATCCAGTTACTTTCTAAGCTAATAACAGAAGATTTGCAGCATTTTGTAGAGTTTGGCATTAAATTGGTATTAGAAATAGCAAAACCCTGTGCTAGCAGACTAGAATGTATTTTTTATAGGCAAAGTTGAAACAACTAAGGAATGGAAAAGAATTCACTATTATCTCAAAAAAAAAAAATCTAACTACAAATTAGAGGCAAGCTAACATACCGGTAGCGTTGATTGCAGGATTTGTAGTTTAGGTAAGAGGAAGATAGAGTCTGCAATGAAACAGAAACCCCATCTTATTGTGTGGTGTGTGTTAAAAATAACACTTTGAAAAATACCTGGCATGCACAAAGAAAGCATGGTAAACAAGAGCATTATGGAACAGTGTTTCAAAGCTATGCCTGAGATTTGCAGTTTGAATGTTAAGAAGTCATTAATATAACTTTCATATGGAGTGCTTTGAGGTTTTCCAAATAAGATTTAAATACAAACATAATTCAGTAAGCAGTTTCAAAACCCATGACTAGTTCAGTACAGTAATGAGAGATCCAACAGATTTCAACTTGGTAAAATTTTTACATTTTGCTGCAATAACATGAGAACTATTTTTGTTTCTCTGATATGTGACACTTGAGCATTACCTGGAAGAGAAAATACTAACTGTATTGGGGAATACTGGCCTACCAAATAAAAGCAAATGAAATATCAGATTTAATTACAATTATATTTTCCCATAGGTTTATTGTACTAAACCTGTTTCTCTTTAAAAAAAGAGAAGTTACTTGGCCAGATAAGACATAGGATACCCACTTAAATTTGAATTTCAGATGGATATTTTTTAGTATAATATTTGGAACATAGTTAACTCTAAAAGTTTTTGTCTATTTGAAATTCAAACTGAACTGAATACCCTGTATTTTCATTCGCTAAATCTGACACACTTCCTGTAGAGAATACTTATGAATCCCACAGTAATAATAATGATCATTTATAAATAACTAAGGCCCAGGCCCTGTACTGCTTGCTTAGTGTGATATATTTCATAATCTTTACAAAAAAACTAATCTAGAGATGTTTTTCCCTTCGTTTTGTAAATGAGGAAACTGGTCTTTGGAGAAATGGAGTGATTCAGCAGGGGTGATGGAGCTGAAGGGGCAGTACCCACATTCACACGCCCATCTCTCCTCCACACCCAGCACCACCCATCAACAGTGCAGAGCTGGGGAAGCTTCAGGAAGCCGGAGAGGCAGGAGGTGGCTGTGGGCAGCTGTCTCTAAGAGCAGCATGCTCTTTCTGCCTTCGGTGGGCATGCATAAGACAGTGTGGCTCTTAATTAACTAAAATCCTTATTTTTATTCCTGGATTTTAGAAGCATATGTACAGAAAATATCTTTCAGTTCTTACAGCAGTACTCTGTAACGGGGTGTTAGAACAGTGTTATTTTGATAGCACAGTGGCGCACGCCTGTCATCCCAGCATTTCGGGAGGCCGAGACAGGAGGATCTCAAGTTCAAAGCCACCTCAGCAAAAGTGAGGCCCTAAGCAACTCAGTGAGACCCTGTCTCTAAATCAAATACAGAATAGGGCTGGGGATGAGGCTCAGTGGCTGAGTGCCCCTGAGTTCAATCCCCAGTACCAAAAAAAAAAAAGAACAGTCCAGCCCCAGGAACAGCAGCTCTGATAGCGTCGGCCTTTCACCCTGAGAAATAGTCATGAACACACATTCCTTTTCACGGAGCAATGTCGTTTTCCGCACAATTGGTTTTAATACTGAATGTTTTTAATAATCCACCAACAAATGGCATCTTACCTCCTTTTCAGGTTAGACACTTGCATTTTTTGATCATCCTAAATGATCCAGTGTTTGTAAAGCCTGAGAATGGTGTCTGGCATGTGAGGCGCCCTAGAACAGGTAATTGTTGTAACTTGTTGTTATAGTTTTATGTGATCTGAAGATAAACTTGGGCATATTGTTGTTATTATTTTATTTTGATTTTTGTGGTGCTGAGGACTGAATGCAGGGGTGCTTTACCACCGCTGAGATACACTGCCAGTCCTTTTTATTTTTTATTTTGAGGAAGGGTCTCAAGTTGCTGAGGACCTTGCTAAGTTGCCCAGGCTGCCCTTGAATTTGTGATCCTCTAACCCTTTTCTCTAGAGTCCCTGGGATTGCAGGTGTGCACCACTATGCCCAGGTGTTAATTTTAAACATTGCCAGCCAGTGCTATGGATTGAATATGATTTGAGTGTGTCTCCCAGAGGTGCGTGTGCTGGAAACTTGGTCCCTAGTAGGGCAGTGTTGAGGTGAAAGCCGGGCCTGGTGGTGCATGCCTATAATCCCAAAGACTCAGAGGATGAGGCAGAGGATCACAGGTTCAAGGCCGGTCTCAGCAACTTAGTGAGGCCCTGTCTCAAAATAAAAATATAAAAAAGGGCAGAAGGTGTAGCTCAGTGAGTTCAATCCCCAGTACCACACACACACACATACACACACACACACACACACGAAGTAGGACCTAGGCCTAGGGATATAGCTCAAAACTAGAGTGTTTGCCTATCCTAAAATGTGTGAGATTGGCTCCCCAGTACCACATGAAAAAAGGAAAAGAAAGAAAGAAAGAATAAAAGGTGGGACCTAGTAGAAGGTAATTAGGTCAAGGGGTTATGCTCCTTGGAAGGGATTAATATAGTTTTTACAGTTAGTCTAATTGAGGGTAAATTGTTATAAAATGAGGGTACTCCATGTGCTCGGCCCCTTTCACTTGTGGTCTGTTCCCTTTCTGCTTCTCTATTATCTTGTGACACAGCCAGGGTATCCTCACGAGAACCAAGAAAATGCTGGCGCCATGTTCTCAAACCACTGGAACTGTGAGTTAAATAAACCTCTTTTCTTTTTAAAGTACCCAATCTCATGGTTTTGTTATAGCAACACAAAGATTAATACAACCACTATGTTAGGTGTTTCACAAAAATTTATATTATGATCTAACATGATAATTTAACAGATGGATGGACTAGTAAAAAGAAAAAGGAACCCAAGAATGAGGACAATTTGGTATGCAAGAAACCCTAGTCCTAATTCAAGAGGACTTTGAGAAGCAAGCCTAGAATGATAGCTATACAGCAGGCTAAGTGACTGGTTTCCAACAGAGAAGAATATCTTCAAGCAGGGACTGTATTCCATGGCACTGGGAGTGGGATTAAGATGTGGATAAATTTGGGAATATCGTGAAGTCATCCACTTCTTTCATTAAGAAGGAAAAAGGAAAACAATTAAAAGCAGAAACCTATGTTCCTAATGTAAAGCAAACTAAAATATGACAGACTTACCTCATGATAGACATTTGCCTTTTCTATTCTAGCTATTTATGTAATTATATAATTTTCTATTCTAGCTATTTATATGATTAAAATAGTGCACAGTAGATGCAGTTTATTGATTTTCAATGCTCAGTAACCAACTGCATGACCATGTATAGAACAAAATATAAATGTTATAAACAATGATAATATAAAAGTAATGGTGGAGCTGAATGAAGTCAAGAGTTCTGGAGAAGAGGACAAATTGAAGGAAAAAAGACATGTTAGCCAGCTTTCTGTCGCTTTGACAAAACACCTGAGATAATCAACTTAAAACTTAAAATATTTCTTTTGGCTCATTGTTTCCAATAGGTTCCAGCGTGAGGTTGACCCCGTTGCTTTTGGGCCTGTGGTGAGGCAGAGCATCATGGCAGTGGAAGCATGTGGCGGAGGAGGATGCTCACCTCATGGCAGCCAGGAAACAAAAAGGGAGAGAGAGAGTGAGGAAGAGAGGAAGAGACGGGGGTCCCAGTACCCACTGGAGAGCTTGCTCCTGATAACCTAACTTCCTTCCTTCTACTAGGCCCCACCTCCTACAGGTGCCCCCTTCTCCCTGGAGCACCCCAGGCTGGCAACCAGGCCTTTTGAACAGAGTCTTTGGGGGATCTTTAAGGTCCAAATAGTAACGGGCAATGTAGGCGTGCCCATTTCTGTCATGTGTCATACGGAGTTAAGACATTAAGGATGGCAGAACTGGGAGTCGGAACTTATGGGTTTGTTTGGCTGGTTGGTTTCTGTGCTGGGGATCCAGCGCGGGCCTTGCTCCTGCTACACCCGCGCTGCCTGCCTCTGAGCTGTCTCCCCAGCCCCTGAACTGACCTTCCTTCACAGCAAATGGTTCTAGAATAGAAAAACGACTACTACGACTAACAATATGAAATGGAAGGTGAAGGGGAGGTAGGAATGAATAGCTCCTTCATCGCGGCAGGGAGGGAATGGTGTTTAGAGAAGGTAAGGAAAAATACACATGTGAACGTGTTGTTTGGAGCTAGGAGAGTGAACGGATGAAAGAAAGCTAGAAAGGGTTGAAGGATCCTGGATGTTTTGCCAGGGTGATAGAAGCAGCATCCATGCACTTTTTACTGTTGGTCCTTTTATACTGATTTAAAAATATATACCTATGTATATATATTCACACACACACGTGCAAGGTGTGCTACTTTGATAGTTTAAGTGGTTGGGGAAAAATACACTTTAGTATACCTGGCTCCTCCCATTACAAACCTTGAACTCCACAATTTCTTTTTTTCTTTTTTGGTACCAGCAATTGAACCCAGGGGCATTTGCATCCCAGCCATTTTTTATATTTTATTTAGAGACAGGGTTTTGCTGAGTTACTTAGGGCCTTGCTAAGTTGCTGAGGCTGGCTTTGAACTCGTGATCCTCCTGCCTCAGCCTCCTGAGCTACTGGGATTACAAGCATGTGCCACCACACCCTGCCTGAACCCCACAATTTCTTTTTTTTAAATTTTTGTTTTTACAAACTGCATTTTGACTCATTACACAAATGGGGTACAACTTTTCATTTCTATGGTTGTACACAATGTAGATTCACACCATCCATGTAATCATATGTGCACGTAGGGTAATACTGTCTGTCTCAGTCTACTATCTTTCCTGCCTCCACCTCCTCCCACCCCATTTTCCTCTACACCTTCCAAAGTTCCTCCATTCTTCTCTTGCGCCCCCACCACGCCCTCTGTTATATATCATCATCCACTTATCAGAGAAAACATCTGGCCTTTGCTCTTTTGGGTTTGGCTTATTTCACTCAGTATGATCATCTCCAACATCATCCATTTACCAGCAAATGCCATAATTTTATTCTTCTTTATGGCTGAGTAATATTCCATTGTGTATATATATATACCACAGTCTCTTTATCCATTCATCAATTGAAGGGCATCTAGGTTGGTTCCACAATCTAGCTATTGTGAATTGAGCAGCTATGAACATTGATGTGGCTGCATCACTGTAGTATGCTGATTTTAAGTCCTTTGTGAACCCCACAATTTCTAACTGCAGCTTTTCACCTTAAAGAATTTAAGTTCTTAAGTTATAAGGTAACAACATTTAAATCAATTGAGTTACAAGGTATTAGGTGAAACCAAATGACATGTTTTTGGGGGTGCTGAAGATCAAATCTGGGGCCTCGCACATGCGAGGCAAGTGCTCTACCACCAAGTTGCATCTCCAGCCCCCAATCAGGCATTGACCTATGAGGACAGCGATTTCATATGGTTCAACTTAATATATGCTCTTTTCACTAAAATGATAACAACAATAGCAGCTTGGACAAATGAAGCCAAAACCCACAGTGACAGCCTGTCATGCACCAAGAATTTAGTTTTTTATTTTTTGTCTTTTTAGTACTTGGGGATACCTTATCACTGAGCTTGTCCCCAACCCTTTTTATTTTTGATTTTGAGACAGGGTCTTGCTAAGGTGCTGAGGCTGGCCTCGTGCTTGCATGCCTCCCCAGTTACTGGGGTTACAGGCATGTGTCACCACATGGGACCACACATTTAATTTTTTATGTTGGTTTTTCCACTTAAGTAAAAAATATTTTTTTTAAACCCTACAGAGCTTGATCAAAAACAAAACTATTTTTAATCCTAGAAGGAGTCGTCAGTCTCTGATTTTGATTTACTTTTGTTTAATACATCAGTTACAAAACAGCCTGCAGATTCAACACAGATTTGAAATTAAAAGGACGTCACATGAAGCTATCTATCCATCACGCCCCTGGGACATGTAGCATGCTGAATAAATACATGTTACAATCTCTTCTATTTCCTTTTCTGTGATGAACACTGATTAAAAAGGGTCCAGGAAGGATTTTCTTGTATAAGGGCAAAGCAGACTGAAGAATAATGTCTCATACTTCATCATCACTGTTTTTATAACAACCTAGAAAATATTGGAATCTTGCCAGGCGTGGTGGCTCACACCTGTAATCCCAGCACTTGGGAGGCTGAGGCGGGAGGATCAAGAGTTCAAGGCCAGCCTCAGCAACTTAGCGAGGTCCTAAGCAACTCAGTGAGACTCTGTCTCTAAATAAAATACAAAATAGGGCTGGGGATGTGGCTCAGTGGTGGAGTGCCCCTGGGTTCAATCCCCAGTACCAAACAAATAAAAAAAGAAAATATTGGAATCTCAAAAGTTAGCCCTGGCTCTTTTTCTTTTGTTTTTTGGTACTGGGGATTGAACCCAGGGGCACTCGGCCACTGAGCCACATCCCCAGCCCTATTTTGTATTTTATTTAGAGACAGAGTCTCACTGAGTTGCTTAGGGCCTTTTGCTGAGTCTGGCTTTAAACTCAGGATCCTCCTGCCTCAGCCTCCCGAGCCGATGGGATTACAGGTGTGCGCCACCATGCCCGGCTTTTTTTTTTTTTAATACAACTAAATTATTCCTGCCAGATTTGAGGTATTTGATTCCCTATTCATGAATCCTTCATAAATATTTCCATTCTAAACTTAATCATTTTTTTCTGATTGCCACCAGGAAGGGCCAGAAGCTACAGAGGAACTATTATACATTATGGTTCTTGGCATTGTAGCAAGATGATCATGTGGCTCAGAGACTCAGAGGTCTTCAGGGAAGGGACCCAGAGCAGCTGGTCTAAGCCCTTCAGTTCACAGATGAGGAAACTGAGGCCCCAAGAGACTGAGAAATGTACTGTACACAGAGTGAGCAAGCTGGCAGAGTGGTGGGCATCTGTAGTCCCAGCTGCTCTGGAGGCTGAGGCAGGAGGATTGCCTGAGTCCAGGAGGTCCAGGCCAGCTGGGCAACATAGCGAGACTCTCTCTAAAAATCAAAATAAAAAAATAAATATTAATAATTGTAAAAATTAATAAGAGGACTGGGTGTCTCAGTGGTAGAGTGATTGCCTAGCATGCAGGAGGCCCTGGGTTTGGTCCCCAGCACCAATAAATAAATAAATTAAAATTAATAAGAGACATAAAGTGAGACCATAGTGTCCACCTTCTGGAGAGGTGTCCTTTCTGTTTTCTGTGCTGTTTCTTTAACTCAGAAACTCACCATCAAAAATGTCAGTGTTTAAAAAAATTTTTTTTATCTATCTCTCTCTATATATCTCAGCATTTTTTTAAAAATGAGCTTAAAATGTACTTTTGTAAACCTGGAAAATCATGATTCGTCACGCATTCTGTAAGTCAAGAAAAAAAGTTGCCCCAGAGGTCAGAGGTCAGGAATAACGAAAGTGTTTATTCTCCGTGTCCTAAAGTCAAGGGCATCCTTCTGTGAGTAAGGAAACGTGGGGGGAAGAAGGGCAGTGCCTATCTTTTTGTATTTTGTCTGTATTTTAACAAAGACAGCTCTCAAATAGCGATTAGGGTTCCTTTTCTTTTATTCAAATTAGCCATGGGCTTCTGGGGTGCTCAAATCCTTGAACAAAGTTGGAGCAATTCAGATGTGGAATCCAATTTCCTAGTTACCAGGATTGGGTTGCCTGGTTTTATTAGTAAATAATGGGCCTAATATTATTTAAACAGTACCTTTTCTTTTCAGTTTGATATTCTGTCTGGTGAGAAATAATTGTGTAAGAGAAGTGACCATGTCCTTTCAAACAGGAACTATCTGTCACAATCTCACCAAGAGGAACATGAGGGAAGATTTAAATGTCACTTTAGGCAACATGTCAACATTATTTCCTAAGAGACTTGTGATCATGTCTCCAGGGGTGTGGGAATTCAGTTCCTTGATTCTAATTATTGTGTTACAACTGACTCACTCTAAGATCCTAGTCCAATTACTTCTACACAAATCTCTCTTCAATGCACAGGATATAAGCACAGAACTTTACCATACTGAGACTAGGAGAGAAATTGGCTTTAGCTAAATGTTGGTTTGGGAGTTAGGAAATCTTCATAAATACACACTGGGTTTTACATAAGCTTGTATTGGTTAATGATCTTTTCCCAGCAAGAATCAGGACACACAATTAAGTTGACTTAAACAGTGAGGGGAATTTATAGGTGAACAGTGCTGAGAAATGCAAAACTTACTGGCTTCAGGAAAGGTTTGATCCAGGGCCCAGATAACATAAACAAATCTTGGATTCTTTTTAATTAATTTATTTTTTGCGGTGCTGGGAATTGAACCCAGGGCCTTGTGCTTGTAAGGCAAACACTCTACCAACTGAGCTGTATCCCCAGCCCCTGCAAATCCTGGATTCTTGCTTTCCATTGATTGGTTCTATGACCTCAGTGTTTGTTTCTAGAAGCACACACACACACACACACACACACACACACAAATATCTCCGAAAACTATTTCAGCTAGGTGTGGAGGTGGACACCTGTAATTCCAGCTATTCAGGGGGCTGAGGCAGGAGGATCCCAAGTTTGAGGCCAGCCTAAGCATCTCAGCAAGACTCTGCCTCAAAATAATAACAACAAGAAAAACAAGAAAACCTCACGTTTCAGCCTGTAGCCACCCATGCATCGCTGATTCCTTCAGCGAACATTCTTCGGGGCTCGCTGCCTGCAAGGTCTTGAGTCCATTCTTTTCCATGCCATCTCTAGCCTCCCTTTCAAGAGCAAGCAGCGAGACCTGGACCTTAGTCTCGGAATAGTATTATAAGAAACTGGGAAAGAGTTTTCCCAAGAATGTCCATCTTTTCAGGCTGGTTCCTGGAAAGGAAGGGAAGGAGCCATCCAGCCACCTGACGCCAAAACCAGGCAATCTCCCTGCTGTGTCCTTGAAACCTACCTTCAACCCAAGACCTCTTGGGACATATGTTCTTTAAGATCCTTTCTGGATACAAGATTCACAACGATGCTGTGATGTGATGTTGACATTTGAAAACGGAGTCCTGCTTTTTTGAATGGAAGGACAGATAAGCACATCCGTTACCTGGAGGAGAGGTAGGAGGAGCACTTAGTAGTTGTAAGGAGTTAGACCAGAAAACTTGCTCTCTCCAACACGTGGGTCATACAGAATAAGAAGGGACAGGAAGCGTGCATGTATTCTGGAGGCTCCCACTGGCTGAGCAGGAAGCTGTAAGAGAGATGACAGATGATTAAGGTTCCCCCCAGGCTCCCTGTGGGAAAGCACCAGCAGTAGTGAGAGAGAAGTACCCCTGACTGTGCTCAGCCAGGCCTGGACTGCGGACTGTCTGGACCATGTTCTGAAGTAGCTGTCCCTCCAGGACACCATGAGAGGAGGGGTACTAGAGACAGTACCATGCCCGGCTTGAGCACACTTTTCTTTGTTTTAGCTTGCTCTATCTGCAGACTCTGAAGATCCTTGTACATCTCTTATTCTTTCCTTCCTTGTTTCTTACTTTTTTTGAGATGGGGTCTCATCAAGTTGCCCAGACTGGCCTGGAACTCCTGGACTAAAGGAATCCTCCTGCCTCAGCCTCCTGAGCAGTTAGGACAACAGGCATGCGTCACAGGATCCAGCTAATATTTCCTTGTCTTGAAGGAAGAAACCTTTTGTTTTTCAACAGGATGCCCTGATCCTTGCAGCGTAGGCTTCCGTACTTGTTTCAGTGTCCCGGTTTGAGGGCAGGCACGCCTAAGGTAAAGTTGGAAGGTGGGGGAGGAAATGGAAATGGAAAAGGGAAGATGCATTGGAAAAACACAGAAGGACCATGGCAGACCTCAGGACTCAACTTTGCTAAAAGGTAGGAAGTAAACTTCTCTTTGATTCTTACCAGGATTCTGTTTTGTGGTCTATAGCAAACATTTTAATGGAAGTCCTTTGGGAGAGACTGAGGGAGAAAATGGCCAAGTAGGTAGAACAGCTCAGCCTTGTATCTTAGACAAATCCAAATTGGCCAAGAAGAAACTCCAACTCAATCTTCCGTCTCCATCTGGGCCTCCTGTCCATGCTTTGCAGAACATCCCCCACCTGTGGCCTTTAGGGAAACTGTCCCCGTGGCAGTGGCAGCAGAGATGAACTTCCTTTGTGTTCCCAGGATTTGCAAACAGAGCTGATCCCCAGTTACTTTGGAAGTTAGAGCAAAGTGTTCACTTGCCAAGTCTTTTTGGAAGAGGGGCCTAGTTAGGTGATGTCCTTCCGGCACTTTGGGCTGGTTTTGATTTCTGCTGTTCACTTGGAGGTTGGAAAGGGAACACACACAGCAAACACAAGACCTGTTGTCTTCCTGCTTTCTCCCCCCAGGGTCAGCTCCTCCTAGACCCAGGAAATAAAAGGGTCTTCTTTTTATAGCAAGAGTCTGCCAGCCTTCTGCGATAGCGATTCAGATGCTGAGGGAGAGGTCACGTGTCCTGTGGAATGAAATGGTCTTGGGGCCTTTGCCCGGCTCTTAACTAACCCCATCTCCTGCCTGCAGGCTCAGCTCTGCCTCTGAAGCTCAGGGTAGCATTCTTTTGCTCTGTGCTGCCCCTGCCTTGACCTTGGCTTCAGGGTTTATTGGCATCGGGCACCTGCCTTACCTTCCGGTTCCCTGCTGACTTGGTCTCAGTTCCTCAGTGGGGTGGTGCTGTCTTCTAGCCCCTCAGTGCTCGGTCTGCCTGACCTCGGGAGCTGATCTCCTGTGCCTGAGTCATCTCTGTAGATCTCACACCTCCTTGGCAGGGACCCACTCACCTGCCAAAAGTGTGAGGGTGTTAATATTTTCATTTGGGGGCATACATTCCACTGAACTTTAAGTTTTTTAGTAAGCAGAAAAAATTCACACCTGACTTGTTAATTTCTTGAATAGCCCGAAAACAGCTCATTAACTTGCCAACATCAAATGACATCAGTTTACAAGGTCAGAAACAGTCTGAGCTGAATAAACTGCCCTGTCACCTAACATGCAACTGAAGCAGGAGGAAGTTTAATTACGATGATATGGGCAACAACCTGCACAAACGTTTCAGTAAAATGCAAATCTGCTCTAACCACGACCTGGCCAAGGATCCTATTTTAGTTTTTATGAGATCAAAAGTTGAAGAACTAGGAGCCAGGCATGGTGGCAGGCACCTGTAGTCCCAGCTACTGAGGAGGCCAAGATGAGAAGCTTCCTTGAGCCCAGCAGTTTGAGGCCCTCCTGAGCAACACAGGGAGATGTCACCTCTTAACAACAACAATGTATCAAAATTAAGAATTAAGAATCATAGTCAAGACAGGTGTGGTGTGGTGTGCATGCCTATAGTCCAGCAGCTCAGGAGGCTGGATCAGGAGGATTGCAAATTCAAGGCCAGCCTTGGCAATTTAGCAAGACCCTGTCTCAAAATAAAAATTAAAAAAGGACTGGGGTAGTGGTGCACATCTGTACTCCCAGTGGCTCAGGAGACTGAGGCAGGAGGATCATGAGTTCAAATCCAGCCTCAGCAACTTAGGAGGCTCTAAGCAACTCAATGAGATCCTGTGTCTAAATAAAATATAAAAAGGGGCTGGGGATGTGGCTCAGGGGTTAAGTGACTCTGGGTTCAACCCCCAGTACAAAAAAGGAAAAAAAAAAAAGGACTGAGGATGTAGCTCAGTAATAAAGTCCCCGAGGTGCAATCCCCAGTCCTACCTCTCCACCTGGCAAACAAAACAAAACAAAAAATAATAAAAGTAATCATAATTGCAGTGAAGCCTGGCAGTACACACCTGAAACCCCAGCTTCTCAGTAGAATAGTCGAATGCTTGCCTAGTACGCACGAAGCTCTGGGCTCAATCCCCAGCGCTCACACACGATCCTGCTGCTCAAAACGGAAGGCTAGGAACTTGGGGTGTGGCTCAGTGGTGCGGTGCTTGCCTAGCATACATGAGACTCTGGGTTCAATCTCTAGTACTGCAAAAAGACCAAAAAATAGCATTGCTAGACTCTGTTTGTTTCTAGGTTATCTTGGCAGACAAAACTCAATTATGCTTTAACTTCTCAGCTAAGAACTTTTTTGGAGCATCTTTAAGATAGAAGTTTTAATCTATTTTATCATTGAAGTCATTCAGCAGACTGATTGCCCTATAGGACTTCAAATAAAATTCCTTTTATTTTATTTTAGTCTTTGGTGCTGAGGGTAGAACTCAGGACCTTGTGCAAGCTGATATGGGATTTACCACCTAACACACCGCCAGCCTGAAAGATGTCTTCTGGAATGAGTGTTTGAGCGGGTGCAGTTATAGTATCAGGATTATGTAAACCAACCCAAGCTGGAAGGTCTTGAACTTTTCCTGGGCTCTGAAACCATTGGTATTATCTGGGGTATAGTTAAATCATAAAAGGTTGGTAGAGCACATATTTCAGTTAGTTTGTGTTTAGCTGCCAGTAACAGAAAACCAAAGCAAAGTGGTTTATATAACGAGAACATATTTTCTTTTGTAGGCGGTCCCAGGGTTGGTTCAGCCCTTAGGGACACCATGGAGAATACAGATTCTTCCCAGCTCACTCTGAGAGGCCTGGCCATGTGTACCTCAGGTCACAAGATGGCTGCAGCACATCCACAGGCAACATCCCAAAGCAGGGAGGAAGGAGAGCCTTCTTATACTCCTTTCCTTTGTCACTGGAGAAGGAAAACTTTTCCAGAAGCACACACCCCTGTCTTCTTCCATCCCATCACTCAGACCCTGAAGAGCAATCTTTTGCCCTTGGTAAGGTCCCAACTTTTATTTACTTATTTATTTATTTAATGGTCCTGGGATTGAATCCAGGGGTGCTCTTACAGCTGCACTACATCCCCGGCCCAAGATCTTACTAAATTGCACAGGCTGGCCTCAAACTTTCAATCCTTCTGCCTCAGCCTCCCGAGTTGCTGGGATTACAGGTGTGCGCTCCCAAACCTGGCAATGCCTCCAACTTTTACTAAGAAGACTTTTTCCACCAAATGGAGTCTGTGCCATCCTCCAAGTATTTTTTTTGTTTTTTGTTTTTTTTTGGTCCTGGGGATTGAACCCAGGGGCACTCCACCACTGAGCCACATCCCCAGCCCTATTTTGTATTTTATTTAGAGACAGAGTCTCACTGAGTTGCTTAGGGCCTCGCTAAGTTGCTGAGGCTGCTTTGAACTCGCGATCCTCCTGCCTCAACCTCCCAAGTGCTGGGATTACAGGCGTGCACCACCACGCCTGGCCATCCTCCAAGTGTTTGTGGAACAACCTTACCTGAGGGGCCAAGTGAATTTTCATTTTTGAAGATAAACCTTTGACCACCAATTTCTCCTATTATCATTGGTAAATTCAGGCTTTCTGTTTCTTGAGTCAATTTTGGTTATTTATATTTTTCCCCACGGTCTAGATTTTCAAATTCATTGGAATAAAGTTGTACACGGTATTTAAAGGAACTTAAAATCTTTCTGGGCATGGTGACACATGCCTGTAATCCCAGAGACAGGGATGCTGAGGGAGGAGGATTACAAGTTTGAGGACAGCAATTTAGGAAGACCCTGTCTCAAAATAAAACATGAAGGAAACATTTTTTAAAATTAAATTTAGCTGGATATGGTGGCACATGTCTGTAATCCCAGCAGCTCAGGAGACTGAGGCAGGAGGATCAAGAGTTCAAAGTCAGCCTCAGCAACTTAATGAGACCCTAAGAAGCTCAGTGAGACCTTATCTCTAAATAAAATATAAAAAGGGCTTGGGATGTGACTCAGTGCAATGTGCCTCTAGGTTCAATCCTCAGTATCAAAATAATAATAATAATAATAACAATAACAGTAATGATGATGATGATGGTGATGATGATGATGATAATAATAATAGTAAAATAAAATGCAAAGGGTTAGGGTGTGACTCAGTGGTAGAGGGCCTCTGGGTTCAATCCCCAGTATTGGGGAAAAATTTTATTTTTATTTTATTTTTATTTTTTGCAGTGCTAGGGATTGAACCCAGGGCCTTGTGCATGCCAGGCAAGCACTCTGCCAACTGAGCTATATCCCCAGCCCCCTGGGGGAAAATTTTAAAAAATAAATAAAATCTCTGCATCCTGTTTTCATTCCTCATGTTACTGTATCTTTTTTCTTTCTTTCTTTCTTTTCTGGCTCACACATGCCAAAGGCTTTCTATGTTCTGATTTTGTCAAAACATAGAACTTAACTCTCTTGTTCTTGGTTTTCTATTTCATGTTATCTATTTTATCTTTATTAATTCCTTCCCTCTACCTTCTCTTGTTTATTTTTTTTTTAGAATCGAAAGCCAAGTTCAATTATTTTCAACCTTCCTTGCTTTCTAACATCTGGATTTAACATTCTAATTTTCTCCCTGAGAAACCATTTTTGTTAGGTCTTGGAGTTTGAGATGCTTTGGATTCATTGACATTGATTTCTGAATAATTCTATTACCCCACCTTGTGGGAAAATGAGGCCTCCCTACCCCTTGACCCTAGACTTGACCGTGAGACTTGCTCTAGCCAACACAATGTGAGTCGAAGTGATGTCTGTGTGGCTGAGTCCCACGCAGTTCCCTTCTGTCAGCAGACCAGCAATGTCCTAGAGAGGAGTTCCTCCTTCAGCCTGCACACCAGGCAGGTGACACGGAGCGTGGCACCCGACCTGTGATGGGGTTGTAGTGAGTGGGGAATAAATCCCCCTTGCTGCTCACTCCCGATATAGCCTGAAACACTCCGGTAGGCATTTCTTTCTTTCTTTTTCTTTTTCTTTTTTTTTTTTTTTTTTTTACCAGGAATTGAATCCAGGGGCACTTAACCACTGAGCCACATCTCCAGCCCTTTCTAATTTTTTTTATTTTGAGACAGGATCTTGCTCAGTTGCTTAGGGCCTTGCTAAACTGCTGAGTCTGGCCTTGAACTTTGCAATCCTCCTGACCTAGCCTCCTGTGCCACTGGGATTACAAGCGTGCATCACTGTGCCCTGCTCCAATATGCACTTCTAAAAAATAAGACTATCTTCCTATAAAACTAAAATGACATTTTCATATCTCACATAATTAACATTGATTTCTGAAAATTATGATACTTATTACATATTTGAATTTTCTCATTTGGAACTTAAATATCATTTATGGATCATTTGTACAAACCATGAACAGGTCCAAAATTAAAAAATTTTTAAAATTGTCTTTAAACCACCTTTGAACCTAGAATAGTATCTTTTCTTACACTGAGCTGCAAAGAGCCCAGGTCAATCAAAGAATGTGCTGTCTAACATATTTGTGTGCTGCCCCACATGATGTTCAGCTAGTTTCTCTATGCCTTTATGTTTCATATAAATAATTATAAGCATTTGGTTAGATTTAAGTTAAACATCTTGGTTAGAACTGAACGGATGTCATGGCTGCCTTTCCCATTGTTATCCATCAAAGATATACAATAAGCCGGGTGTGGTGGCGCACGCCTGTAATCCAAGCGACTTGGGAGGCTGAGTCAGGAAGATCTCGGAGTTCAAAGCCAGCCTCAGCAACTGAGCGAGGCCCTAAGCAACTCAATAGACCCTGTCTCTAAATAAAAAGTACAAAATAGGGCTGGGGATGTGGCTCAGTGGCCAAGTGTCCCTGAGTTCAATCCCTGGTTCCAAAAATAAAAAAATAAATAAATAAAAAAGATATACAATAGCTGGTTATCTCCGCAGCAGTGACGCTAATGGCACAAATGACCACTAGGTTAAGGTGGCAAAGCCCAATGTCACCATTGTACTATGTGTTTTTTGAGGTGTTTGTTTGGTGTTGGGGTCTCGTATGCTCTCCACTGCTGAGTTACACCATGGCCTTCACAGTTATGTTTTTATCTCTGGTGACCAGAAAGTAATCTGAGTGTTATGACTTTGGTACCATATGAATAACCAGTTCCCCACCCATAGAGGTTTTTAACCTCAATTGACAATCCTTGTCTGACTCAATAATTTCATCAGGGACTATAAAATGATCCCTCTGTAAAGCAAAGCTGTCTGGGCTCAGCCAAGGCTTTGGGTTGTTATGAAAGTCTCGACCAGAAACCCAGGATAAATGCTTAATTCCTGCCTTTAACTTATCCTTTTTTTTTTTTTTTTTTTTTTTTTGTACTGGGGATTGAACCCAGGGGCACTCCACCACTGAGCCACATCCCAGCCCTATTTTGTATTTTATTTCGTATTGTATTTATTTCACTGAGTTTCTTAGGGCCTTGCTAAGCTGCTGAGTCTGGCTTTGAACTCACGATCCTCTTGCCTCAGCCTCCCAAGTACTGGGATCACAGGCGGGGCCTCCAAGCCTGGCTCAACTTATCCACTTTCAAAGTAAAGAGCTGGGTTCAGATGGTGACAAGTGTGTTTCTTCTTCGATTTCCCTTATTATCATGGATTTCTGGACTTCAAAGATTTGATGTGTTTCAACCAACCACCAAAGTTTCTTTTTCCAGGTTGCATCTTATGCAATCCCTTTGCAATGATTGGTTCTAGTACAGTCCTTCACTCGGGGGGACAAGAAACGCAGGAACCCAAATCACTGGACTCAGTAAGCCAATGGAAAAGTCGAGGCACTGAGTGGCGGTGCACGCCTGTCGTCCCAGTCACTCATCTGAAGCAGGAGGGTTGCAAGTTTTTGTGGCCAGCTTCAAGAACTTTCCAAGACCCTGTCTTGAAATAAAAAATAAAAAGGACTGGGGATGTGGCTCAGAGGCAGGGTGCCCTGGGCCCAGTTCCCAGTACCAGAAAAGAAAAGCTAAAAGGGGAAGGGACACAGAAGAGATAGCAGGACAGCAGCTGCAGGTGTCTGTGTGCAGGACAGAGGTACACAGGGCGTCACGGTGGACAGGAAGGGCCTGGCAATGTGAGCTCTCAGAAAGCATCACCCCGGGAGACCACTGTTTATCAAACTACCAAAGTGGCCAAACTGTTCTCACCAGATCATGCCCCTGGGCCAGGACGACAGCTTCATCTCCTGAATAGGAAGGGATTCTCAGTCAGACAGCCACAGATAATGTCCCGTCCAGCAGACGCACCTGGCAGGTGAAATAAAGAGCTAGTTTCACACTTCCAGTGATTTAGGAATAGTCATTCAGTTAACAGATATTTACCGTTAATATGATGGGGTAATAAATGTCAATGTTGAAGCCATCGATACCACTGAGCTTTGTAAGAATCTGGGCTTGGGAGTTACACTGAAAAAGAGGGGGCGGTAGGTGGTGGCCCCTGTCTCTAATCCCAGCCAGCCAGGGAGGCTGAGGCAAGAGGATCACAGGTTCAAGGCCAGCCTCCACAAGTTAGCAAGGTCCTTAGCAATTTAGCAAGACCCTGACTCAAAATAAAACATTAAAAAGAGGGTGGAGTGGGGATGTGGCTCAGGAGTTAAGTGCCCCTGAGTTCAATCCCTGGATCAAAAATAAAAAATAAAAATAAAGATGGAGCTGGAATGAGGCCCTGAAGACTTCGTGGAAGTTTATTGTTTGAGAAAGGTGAAGTTAGGAGGGTGACACCCAGCCCAACGGGCAGCTCCTGCAGAAGAGACCAGAGGTTCCTACAGGACCTGGGGATAGAGACTTAGGGGTAGGAGGGGTGGGCCTTTGAGTTCCTGGCTGACACGCAGGTGGGTTTTGGAAATGACAGGGAGCTACTGCGCGGTTCTGAGCGTGAGAAGGACCGACTGCTGGGATAGTGACCTTACAACCGGCTCAGGAAACCCTCCCTGCCGGTCAGTCACTGTGCCAACAGGGAAGGATCACGGAGAAACTCCCAAGCGAAGAAAACTACGAGCAGAGCAGTTGATGCCACCTGCCTCAGACACGCGTGCCTGGGATTTCAGAAGCCGGAGTCGCCCCCGGAGGAGGCAGGAGGCCGGGTGCCGCGGAGGAGCTGGGCACCCTGTGCCCCGATCGCCCGCCACAGTGGTTTAGGATCAAAGGAGGCAGCGGAGAAACCGTCTTTCACTTCGCCTTCATCGAGTTTAGTTTTTAATCACAGGAGAGGGTGGACATTGTGCAAGAGCACAGGACGTGACATCAGGGGACCAGTGCCACCCGGCCTTTGCACCACCTCCTGGGCATGGCCATGCGACTTCAGGACACACCTGCTCAGAGAGTCCACTCCCTGTCCCTAAAATAAGGACAAGAACACCTTCCTGACATCAACATGGGAACTTCCCGCACCACGTCGATGAAACTTGTTAAAAATAGACTCGTTAAAAAGTTTCATATTCCAAAAATGACTGGAATTCTTTTTTTTTTTTTTTTCCTGGTACCAGAGATTGAACCCAAGGTCACTTGACTTCTGAGCCACATCCCCAGCCCTTTTCATTTTTTTAATTTTGATACAGGGTCTTGCTAAGCTGCTTAGGGCCTGGCTAAGTTGCTGAGACTGGCTTTGAACTCAACATCCTCCTGCCTCAGCCTCCCAAGCTGCTGGGATCACAGACATGTACCACACCCCGGTGTGCCTTGAATTCTTTTGACTGGGTTCTGATTTTTTTAAATTTAATTTTTAAATTTGTTCTAATTAATTATACATGACAGTAGAATGCATTTATGCATTTTGATAAATCATACATAAATGGAGTATAATTTCTCTTTTTTCTGATTATAGGATAACACTGCTCATGTAGTCATATATGTACATGAGGCAATGATATCTGTTTCACTCTACTATCCTTCCTTCCCCTCCCTTCACTCCCTGCTACCTAATCTAAAGTACCTCTATTCTTCCCTAGCCCCCCACCTCTATTATACATTAGCATCCACATATCAGAGAAAACATTTGGCCTTTGGTATTTTGGGCTTGGCTTAGTTTGCTTAGCATGATATTCTCCAGCTCCATCCATTTACCGCAAATGCCATACTTTCATTCTTTTTTAAAGGTGAGTAATATACCACATTTTCTTTGTCCATTCATCTGTTGAAGGACACCTCGATTGGTTCCATAGTTTAGCTATTATGAGTCGAGCTGCTATAAACATTGATGTGGCTGTGTCACTGTAGTATGCTGATTTTAAGTCCTTTGGGTATAAACCGAGGGGTGGGATAGCTGGGTCAAGTGGTTGTTCCATTCCAAGTTTTCTGATGAATCTCCATACTGCTTTCCAGAGTGGCTGCACCAATTTGCAGTCCCACCAGCAATGTATGAGTGTGCCTTTTCCCCGCATCCTCGCCAACACTTACTGTTGCTTGTATTCTTGTTAATTGCCATTCTGACTGGAGTGAGATGAAATTTTAGGGTAGTTTTGATTTACATTTCTCTAATTGCTGGAGATGTTGAGCATTTTTATATATTTGTTGATTTTATATCTTCTTCTGTGAAGTGTCTGTTCAGTTCCTTAGTCCATTTTTTGATTGGGTTATTTATTTTTTTGGTGTTAAATTATTTGAGTTCTTTTATATATCCTGAAGAGTAATGCTTAACTGAAGTGCATGTGGTGAAGATTTTCTCCCTATCTGTAGGCTCTCTCTTCCTATTATTGATTGTTTCTTTTGCTGAGAAGAAGCTTTTTAGTTTAAATCCATCCCATTTATTGATTCTTGATTTGACTTTTTGTGCTTTAGGGTCTTGTTGAGGAAGTCAGATGCTGGGCCCACATGGGGAAGATTTGGGCCTGGGTTCTGATTCTTTGAAGTGGGATATTCAGGGCTCCTGAAGGTGAAGAGGCAGCCCTGATAGCCCCCCACCCCCAGAGCTCCTCCTCATGCCACATTCGGTGGATGGAAACTCACAAAACCATCACAGTCCAAGCCCCACCCCCCCAGGGCCAAACAATGATGAGAGATGGAAAAAAAAAAAAAAAAAAAAAGATCACAGGCTGATGCTTTGTACTAGGCTGGGGTTTTTTTTTTGTCTTGTTCCATCTGGGGCGGGTGCATGCCTAGCACCCCTTTGCCCCTGAGCTCCGTCCCAGCCCCTTGCTATTCTCGTCAATCCCTGGGAGATGAAAGTCACCTACCTCCTCTCCTAGCCTGGACTTGACCTGGCCGCTCTTGGCTGGGGACAGTCCCATTTCAGAGGAAGTCCTGACGAGCTCTCGAGTGTTGGTGTGATATTTGAAGAGATGCACCCCCTGGAAAGCACCAGTAACAAAGAGCCCTCATTGAACGGTTATGTCCAGAAGGTGCCATTTAGTCTCTGACAATGGACAATATTCACAGAATATTCTGGATTCCCTGGGTGCTGCTCTGGAAGTGGAATAAAGAATGGGACACGGGAGAGACTGCCGGGCCTCCGCCCTCCTGGTGCCGGGGTGTTCCAGCCCACGTTAGGCCAGAGGAAAAGTCTGTGTGTTTTCATCAACTGTGATCTGGAAAGCAGCCGCACCCTCCGCCAGGACTTCCCTTTTCTCACGCGAAGCTTTTTCCTTTTGAAAATGAGATATTTTTATTCTACGTATAGAAGAAATGTGTGTTCCTTTCTCAAAATAGAGTCAAAAATGCAATTAATTCCACATCATGTCAAAGCTGACCTTTTCTTCTGAATGGCTACATAGATTTACATGGAGCTGGGGAGGTTTGCTGGTGTATCCCGTCCTAGAACCAGGCCACGCTGCCCCATCACTTTCATTTGTCTCAGGGCGAGGGCAGATGAAGGCCCGGACAGGAGAGGAAATAGATGAACAAAGAAGAATCTAGCGTACTTTGAATACAATGCTAGGAAATTATTGTGTGTAGCCATTTCTACAAATTAAATACTTACAGGTGTTTTGTATTTGATACAAGAATCTTGTAAGTCTTACTATTATCCCTATTGTAAGAGAATATTTAAATAACTTACTGAAGGCCCTCCTCTGGTCAGGCCCCTGAAGGCAGGGCCTTTGTCTCTCCCCTCCACACCTTGGACCCACCTCATTTGAAGGTGGTGTAGTTATTTCTTCTGGTGCTTCAAAACCATCACCCCAAGGCTGCGCACTGTGGTGCACGCCTGTCATTCCAGGGACTCAGGAGGCTCAGGCGGGAGGATCACAAGTTCCAAGTCAACCCGGGCAATTTAGCAAGCAAGACCCTGTCTCCAAGTAAAAGTGAAAGGGCTGGGGATGTAGCTCAGGGCCGGAGGGCATCTGGGGGTCAATCCTCAGTACTACCAAGAAAAAAAAGACCATTGTCCCCATCTCCTCCAAAGCTCTCCGTTTTGAAACACATGTCATCTGACTATTTACTAAATACTCCTCTTTGTTGAATCACCCTAGGCTCTGGGGTCACCTCTCTGAATTTCTTGAAGAGCTTCATTCCCTGTCACTCTGCAGATCCAAGGGTACTTCACGGCCCACGTGGGCAGTCTCGCTGACACCCAGAGCCTTGACCGCTTCTCCTCCAGTGATCTAGACTTTCCACCCAACCTGTGCCAGAGGCCAGCTCATTGCTCACCAAATCTGTCTCCTCTCCTTCCGGGGCAGACTGCATGTCCCTGCCTGGTCTGTAGCTAGGTGTGGCCTCACTGAGCTCGGGACAAAGGAACATGGACACCGCTGGGCGGCCAGTCTCCTACTGCTCTCATTATCTGCTAGCAGATGGGAAGGACCCCAGGGGGGTTCTGACACGTGATTTTAAAGTTGCGGTTTTTTGCCTCGTTTTGTTTGATAGTGGTCTTTGCATCTCAAAGGCTGGTCTCAAACTCCTGGACCCAAGCGATTGACCCTCCCACGCCTCAGCCTCCTGAGTAGCTGGGAGGACAGATGCACACCTTCCAGAAGTTACTTTAAAAATGCAAAAAGAAAATAAATAAATAAATAAAATAAAAAAATGCAAAAAGAAACAGGTGAAATTAATTTTAATAGTACATTTCCTTTGACCCTATATATCAAAAATAATGTTTTACATTGTCTTTGAAATCTGATGTGTAATTGACCTCGATAGCCCTTGTCAATTCAGATGCTCATTTTCCAATGAAAATACTTGATCTGTAATCTTCTAAAGTAGTTGTGCGTACCCAAATTGCTCCGAACGTCTTTTCCAAAACTTAAATTCAATATAAATACAATTAAAAAGTCAGTTTCTTAGTTGCACAAGTCACATTCCAGGTGCTCAGCAATCATGGTGACCAGTGGCTATCATGAAATAGCACAGCCCTGTAGTCTGAGCAGCCATGGAAGCAGCCCAGGACTCTGAGTCACTGCAGGAAGCAGGTCCTCACCCGCAACCCATCAACAAGAGTTGGGCTGTGATATGAGTAAACCTCTGTGCCCTGAGCCCCTAAGGTCGAGGGATTATTTGTTACAGCAGTTAGCTTATACCAATACACAACCCCAGCCATGCAACCCCATGGACGGACATTGTAATTCCCATAGCTTGCCCTCTGCCGAACTCTCCATTGCAACCTTCCTCCTCTACCCACCTGTTCTATTTTCACCTCCCTTTTTCTAATGTTGCACCTCTAGTGATCTGGCAGCCCAAATCTCCTCTTTGCATCTGGACTCTCATCCCCTGATTTTTACTTGCTGGCGCACATATTCATCCCCCAGGACCTGCTTCCTTCCAGTGTATCTCTTGCAAGCCAAGTCTGCGGTGAAGTCTGCCTCTCGGCTGTGCTCAGCTGAGTGTGGACACCAAAGTCATGCTGACCTGTCTCACTTGAAATTAATGACCAGACCGTCCTTCGGTCCAGGCTTTCTCCAGTACTGCCAGAAATCCTCCCACATCTCCCCCGGAAACTGCTCTTCCACTTCCTTCTCTCCAGCCCTCCGCTTCTCCTTATCAGCTTCTGGCTGAGCTGCTGTTTCCAACCAAGAGAGCAATTCCATGCTCTGGCTGCTGCATACCCACCTCTGCTGGGGATCCCTCACCCCACGTCCTCACTGCCCCCTTCGCCTCCACATGTCCTTCCAGCAAGGGACTCCTCTCTTTTCTTGCAAAGTTTTGTTTTGTTTCTGTTTTTTTAAAAATGTATGTGCACTTGTTTCCCCTGTTATGCATTTTTGGATGCTGAGGACTGCAGCCAGGGCTTTGCACCAGCTGGGCAGGCCTCCGCCCCTGAGCCACACCCGCAGCGTGCCTAGGCTCTCAGTACAGGAAGCACCCCTGTCTTCAGTGTTCTGTTGATGAACTTTTTGCATATGTGTACATTTGAGGTCCTGGCACCCAGATCATAATGGAGATCATGTCCAACACTCCTGAGGTCCCCCACAGGTCCGACCCAAGTAAGCATCTCCTCGGGATGATCCAGCCATCTGACCTCTACCACCCCGGAAAGATTATGCAAACAAGACTTCATATAAATGCACTATTTCAGAATATGTTCTTTTGGCTGGATGTAGTGGCTCACGCCTGTAATTCCGGTAGTTCAGGAGGCTGAGGCAGGAGGATTCCAAGTTCAAAGTCAGCCTCAGCAACTTAGCAAGGCCCTAAGCAATTTAGCTAGTCCCTGTTTCAAAATGAAATAAATAAATAATAAAAAGGGCTGGGGACATGGCTCAGTATTTAATCACCCCTAGGTTTAATCCCTGGTGCCAAAAAAAAATACATTCTTTTGTGTGACATTTCATTTAGCATTACGTTTTGACATTCACTCACTGTGTGTAGTTCATTCTTTTTCACTGCTGTGTAGTATACCATTGTATGAGTGTCCGAGAGTTTACCTGTTTTACTGATTGTGCCATATTAAAATGGCCACACGTTCTCTGACATTCCTCCCCTTAGGAGTGGGGTCTGTGCGCTCTTGAGCTGGGGTGGTAGAAATGATCCTGTGCTGGTTCCAGGTCCAGCTTTTAAGAGAACGGGCAATTTTGCTTCCTCCTGCCTGGAGCCTTGAACCACCATGGAAGGAGTCCAACCGTCTTGAGGGCACACGCTGCAAATTAGCCAGAGGAAGAAGCTGAGGGTGGTAAAATACGTGCTCCCTGAGACCCCGGGCATTTGAGCAATCCTAGCCAAGGCCCAGAGAACAGAGCAAAATGTCCCGTCCCTGCTACGCCCTCTCTGACTTCCTGGCCGACAGAGTCACGAGGTGCGATGCTGCTGATTTAAATCTCTGGATTTGGGAATTGTTCAGCGCACAGCAACAGATGCCAGAAACTTCTGGAGAAGGTTTGGTTCTAAATTTTGCTATTACGAATAAAAGTGGCTTTGATTATTCTCACGTGCCTTTTTTTTTTTTTTTTTTTTTTTTTTTACTTATTGATTCATTGAACACAAATGGAGTACAAGCTATTGTTTCACTGGTTGTACACAAAGTAGTCACACCATCTGTGCGTTCATGTCTTTTAGTGGACGTAAGCCCTATTTCTCTTGGGTACGTACCCCGTCACCAGATTTCCTCTCTCCATCATCCCATCTATATGTACACATGCTGCTGTCTCTCCCATCTTCAAAAAGAAAAAAGGCAGGTGAGGTGGCGCACGCCTATAATCCCAGCGGCTCTGGAGGCTGAGGCAGGAGGATCGACAGTTAAAAGCCAGCCCTTAGCAATTTAGAGAGGCCCTGGGCACCTTATTGAGACCCTGCCTTAAAATAAAATGTAAAAAAAGGGCTGGGGAAGTGGCTCAGTGATAAAGTACCCTTGGGTTTAATCCCTGGTAGAAAGTAATGAAAGAAAGAAGAAAGAAAGAAAGAAAGAAAGAAAGAAAGAAAGAAAGAAAGAAAGAAAGAAAGAAAGAAAGA
>JAJEJO010050248.1:1106821-1122964 GCA_020662805.1 Glaucomys volans
GAGTGTGTGTGTGTGTGTGTGTGTGTGTGTGTGTGTTTGTACCCTAGGGGCAAAATTAAATTTGGCTTGTATTTGTGGGTAAAAGGAAACCGTGACCTTATCTTTTGACCTGCAGAAAACACTTGCAAGCTGGGGGTACAGGAAGCTGGGGGTGCAGGAAAATAAAGGGTTATTTCGGGGAATAGTGACCCAGAAGATTCTTAGTGCATCCAGGAAGACCTCACATTAGGTCACACTTTAGAAATTGAAGTTCAGCCAGGCGTGGTGGCGCACGCCTGTAATCCAAGCGACTCGGGAGGCTGAGTCAGGAGGATCGCGAGTTCAAAGCCAGCCTCGGCAACTTAGCAAGGCCCTAAGCAACTCAGTGAGACCCTGTCTCTAAATAAAATAGAAAATAGGGCTGGGGATGTGGCTCAGTGGCCGAGTGTCCCTGAGTGCAATCCCTGGTTCCAAAAAAAAAAAAGAAAGAAAGAAATTGAAGTTCATTGTTAAGAGGTCTGGAATTGTGTACCAAACTTGAGGACACCCAGGATTCATTGGCACCAAATATAAATTTGGGGGGTGCAAGGGAAGCCCATCTGCTGGGACAACCCCATGGGCACAGTCTGCCTTCCCTTAGGGGGACCACCCACCTCTTCTGGCATCTGTGGTCCCCTGAAAATCCGGCCGGGGAGCCCCGTTGGCTTCATGTGCTGGACGCTTCCCTGTGACACTTGTGGTTTCGTAGTGTGAAATCTTCGGCAGTGGTGAACACAGGGTCCGACATCACAGCAACTCCGTGGGACGGACTGCTTGGCTCAGTTCCATTTTGGGGGGACCCTTGGAGCCCGGGCCGTTGGATGCAAGACTTCCATTCCCTTCTACTGCATTTCAGCTTTGCTGATTGATCAGTGATGGTGACTATTTACAAATGATTATTTACTTCTCTTTTTAAAATTTAGCTTAGAATTTCTGAACTTCCTTTTGAATTTTCTTTTCATGGATCTGGGGATGGAACCCAGGGCCTTGTGCCTGCTAAGCCACACCCTCCCTTTTAAAAATTTTTTTAAGATAAGTTCTGACTAAGTTGCCCAGGTGGGCCTCAAATTTGTGATCCTCCTGCCTCAGCCTCCTGAGTAGCTGGGCTCACAGGCATGCACCACCATGCTGGGCTACTATAAACAACCTCTTTTTCTTCCTAGTCCTCTTCCTCTTCCTCCTCGTCCTCTTCTTCTTTTCTCCTCCTCCTCTTCTTCCTCCTCCTCCTCCTCCTTCTCTAGGAATTGAACCCAGGGGCACTTTACCACTGAGGCACATCCCAGCCCTTTTTTATCTTGTATTTAAGACAGGGTCTCACTAAGTTGCTTAAGAGCTGTGCTAAATTGGTGAGGCTGGCCTTGATCTTTCGATCCTCCTGCCTGGACCTCCTGAGTTACTGGGATCATGGGCGAGTGCTACCGCGCCCAGCTCTTAACCTCTCAAAGTCAAACTTTCCTTCCCTTCTCTGAGTTCAATGTGTTGATCAATTCAATCTCAAAAACTGCAAAAGTTAAAGGGCTTTATTTGGGGTCTTAGGAATTGCCATTTGGGAGCCACAGATAAGCTCTGAATCGGTGTTCCAGGGAAGGCAAGAAAAACGGGAGCTTGTGTGTTGAGAAGGAGCAGGGGCGACGGGGCTGGTGGAAGATCAAGAGCAGAATGTCCATACAGTGGGAGTCTGATCACCTCCCCATGTGTGTTTGAGCCTCCAGGCACAATGTCCCTGGCCAGGCGCTGAGGTCCAGACACTGTGGTCGCAGGGGTCACATTCCAGGCCACAGCCGGAGTCACGCCCCGGCCCCAGTCTGGACGGGCTCTGTCAGTGCTGCTTCCAGGTAATTCCTCTGTTTTCTCAAAAACTGCGGATATGATGTTGGTCACCTACCTTGTGGGACACTGGGATCTCTGAAGTGCTTCTGAATGTTTACATGCTTGCTTGTAGTTTTTAGAGTTTCATAAAATATGTAAATGGCTGACCCCTTTTCCAGAACTTTCAGAAATCTTAATGAAACAACTGAGAAAACAGGGAATGAAGTATCAAAGGACAAAATGACAACAATTGAGCTTTTTTTTTTTTTTTTTTTTTTTCTTTTTTGGAACCAGGGATTGAACTCAGGGACACTCGGCCACTGAGCCACATCCCCAGCCCTATTTTGTATTTTATTTAGAGACAGGGTCTCACTGAGTTGCTAAGGGCCTCACTAAGTTGCTGAGGCTGGCTTTGAACTCGCGATCCTCCTGACTCAGCCTCCCAAGTCGCTTGGATTACCGTGCGCCACCACGCCCGGACAACAATTTAGCTTTTTAATCTTTATTTATTTTTGGTCCTGGAGGTTGAACCCAGAGGTGCTTTACCACTGAGCTGCATTCCCGGATCTTTTTCCTTTTCTTTTTGAGACAAGGTTTTGCTAAGTTGCTGAGGCTGGCCTCCAACTTGAGACCCTCCTGCCTTAGCTTCCTGAGTCACCAGGATTATAGTCATGTGCCACCACTTGAACAATCTTAATGGACTTTGTTTTTAATTCTAGAATCAGGCAACATTTCATTCCATATAGTGGAATAAGTGTTCCTGTGAGCCCCACTGAAGAGGTGGGTTTTATAAACAGAAAAGGACTGAAAAAGACACAAACAAAACCCAAAGCTGATCGGTCACTTCGAAGTTACTTTCCTGATAAATAGAAAAACAGCTGGTTCACATCGGGTCACTGCAGGTTACATTTTTTGTGTGAGGATTGAAGTAGTGAGAACTTCATTATCATGCCAATTGAAACCTGTGGCTGTGGGAACTCTGGCTGTTTACCTCTCTAATACTGAGTTCTGTGAAGTCTGGATAAGCTTGGTGACCGGCACTTTACCATGAGTGACTCCATTTTGGTTTTCAACCTAGTCTTTAGAGACCTAGTGGAGGGATTTTGTCCCAAACTCTTGCCTCCTGTGCCTCTTAGTTAACAGAGGTTCTGCAGCGATGGTGAAGACTGAGAGGGAAGAGTGAAGAGAGCGTGGGACACACGCTCCTCTCGCGGGGAGAGCCTGAGAGCCGGCCACCCTCGTGTAACAGAACTGACAAGCTGTGACCAGCAGCCACAACAGTTACCTTTAGTTAGTGCATCATGCCGAAGTCTAGTCTTGCAAGCAGAGATGGAAATCATAATGTGTCATTAAAAACCTGAAGATCCAACTGAAAGCGGGGCGTGGTGGCTCACAGCTATAATCCCAGTGACTCAGGAGGCTGAGGCAGGAGGATTGCAATTTGAAAGCCAGCCTCAGAAATTTAGTGAGGCCCTAAGCAACTCATGAGACCCTGTCTCTAAATAAAATATAAAAAAGGGCTGGGGATGTGGCTCAGTAGTTAAGCACCCCTGGGTTCAATCCCTGGTACCAAAAATAAGAAAAAAGTTCTGCCTAAATAGCACACAAGAACACATAGTCAGTTTGTCCTGCGTTCTTAACATCTCTTCTTAACTTGCCTTCTGGGCTTCACTCAGAGTGGCCAAAGCGGCCAGCTACCCCTTGGCAGGGGACCGTGTGGCTGGCTCCGTTGCTGCCAGAGAGAAGGTCAAGGGTGCCCAGGGCCCTGTCCTCAGCTTGCAGTCCCTGACATTCCAGAACTTACCTACCGCCCCTCTCTGATACTGATGATGAAGACATACCCTACCTAGCTCATGGGGGTGGTGCTGCTGCCAGGCTTTGCCATCCAAGACAGGGGATTAATTCAAAGGGAGGGTTTTTTTTTTTTTTTTTTTTTTTCCTCAAGCAGAGAGAAAGAAAAAAAAAAATTGGCAATTGATAGAACTAAGGAAACAAGCTGAGAAAAAGCCAAACAAAGAACAGTGGGCGGATGAGTCATGAGGTGGGGTTCTCTTTTCTGGCAGAAAAAAAAAAAAAAAAAAAAGTTGTTATTACGAGATTGTAATCTGCCTCGGCTCTTGTTCTTTAATGACCATGTTCTCTTTCAGAATTATAAGGGTAGCTCTGGCCTGGGAAGGGGAAGAGTTGAAATGAAGGGCATTTATTACAAGTGTGCCCACTGTCTCCACCGGCCTCTCCCTCGAGGGCTGCTGGGGACCATGACCTCTTCTCCACCCTGCAGCTGAGTCCCAGGGCCCCGGGTCTGGGCAACATGATTCAGGACGTCTTGCCATCTTTGAGGACACAAGGCGGAAAGAGCTTTTCAAGACCTGCCTTGGCTTGCTCCAACGAGACCTGCAGTATTGGAAGCCCCGTAACTTTTTCCTTATTCTATTGTGAACATTTGCATTGTCTGACCCGGTAACAGCCAAGGTGCAGCGGGGACTCGTTCCTTCAGACAGGAAGACCCCAGGAAGAGCCACCAATTAGTCACCATTCACAGTGCACAATTGGTGGTGTCTGTCATTTCCAGTGTGGCTGCAGAGATAAGTCTGGAAGTCAAACTGACCAGATTCAGGAGAGGAAAATTGGGGACATTGTCCTGGGTGCTCCTGGAGGGGGTTTGCTTCAGGAATGATGGTTTCTGTTATCAGTCAGGAAAGAAGTTGAAACACCGTGAAGTTAGAAGGAAAGAATCTTTCCATCAGAGAGAGGTGAGTGGTGACAGGTGTGGGGTGGGTGGTGACAGAACAGCAGGCGCGGGAGCTCAGTCACACATGTTACTGGAAAACGGGGTGGGGACTAGCCTGACCTGGAAAGAACAAATAGGAAAGTTTCCCTCCAGGGGCCGAGGGCCAGGCCCAGTGGTACAGGTCATGCTGAGCAGGCTCGAGGCCCTGGGTTCCATCCCCAGCACCCCCGCCACACACATACTCATGATAAAATAAAAATACAGTCCCTCCCACAGTCAAAATATAAGGGACGAGCTGGGCACGGTGGCGCACGCCTGTAATCCAAGCGACTTGGGAGGCTGAGTCAGGAGGATCGAGAGTTCAAAGCCAGCCTCAGCAACTTAGCGAGGCCCTAAGCAACTCAGTGAGACCCTGTCTCTAAATAAAATACAAAATAGGGCTGGGGATGTGGCTCAGTGGTGGAGTGCCCCTGGGTTCAATCCCCAGTACCTAAATAAATAAATAAATAAATAAATATAAGGGACGTGCTGATGACCTGCGGATAAATCTGGGTTTTGGAAACTGTGTGCTTGGGATTTAATGGGGATCCTCAAAGTATTTGCATCCTGCAGCCTGTGACCTCTTCTCTCAGGGCCGTTCCCTTCAATGTCAAATGGGCTCTCTCTCCCAGCCTCCCACCCTGCGGGCAGACACTCTGCCTGTCGGCTTAATAAAATCTCTTGCAGGGAAAAAAAAAAGGTCACATGGGCATCTAGTGGCTCAACAGTTGGGATTGGGGAGCGATCGAGTGATGGATTCATGGGCACCTGGAGTAGGTGCTCACTCAAGAGATGCTGGCCATTAATTGTCACAAAGGCTACGACGTCACAATGACTATTCTGTAGCACTGATCGGCCAGATATTTCAATTTTTAATTATCTTGGAGCTAAGTTTTCTCATCTGGAAGATGAGGGAGTTGGATCAGGTAAGGTCTAAACTGACTTCTAAAGTCTAGAATTATACTCTGTGCCTTCACCTAGCGCAGTGAGGCACCAAGTGGCACCAGTCCTGGACACCCAGTGACAGACTGAGAAGGCAGCGCTTAGATGAAGAGCCGTCGCCTTGACACTGACACTTGAGCTGTTCTCAGTGCTGCTCGGCCTCTGTGATGTCATCAGAAGGTCTCAGTCCACACGCAGCGGGAATGGGACCTGGTACAACCTCTGCAGGTCCATCGGGGAATATTGACCAGAAGTCTTAAAAGCACGAGTTCCCTTAGTTGGGCACAGGAGAAGCTCCGGAGGCTGAGCCAGGAGGATTGTAAGTTCGAGGCCTGCCTGCCTTAGCAACTTGAGACCTTAGCTCAAAAATAAAAAAATAAAATTTTTATATATATATATATATATATATATATATATATATATATATATATATGGCTGGGGTTGTATCTCAGTACCAATAAAAACAAAACCCTAAAGAGGTCTATTAAGAATTCTGAGGTAGGGGCTGGGGATCCAGCTCAGTTGGTAGAGCGCCTGTCTTGCAAGCACAAGGCCCTGGGTTCGATCCCCAGCACACATACACACACACACAAAGAATCCAGCCTGGTCAGGTGCAGGTCAGTGGCACAGCCCTATGCTCCCAGCCACTCTGAGGATCACTAGTTCAGGACCAGCCTGAGACCCTCCCCAAGATTTAAAAAGAGGGCTGGGGGTGAAGCTCAGTGTGTGCGTGCCAGGTTCCATCTCCAGTGCCCCCGTGGGCGCCTTCGCATCCCGCTGACCTGCCTCTGCCAGCATCTGCCTGGGGCCAGCCTTCCTTGGATTCCTTGAAAATCCAAAATGAATGATTTTAAAGTCAATTCAAAGCAAGTGAAGCCTTCCTTGTCCTCTTATTGTTGCCAAGGGTTCTGAGGCTGAGTGTTGGCCAACGGCTGGAGAAGAGGGAGCTTCACCCACAGATTCAGCCTCACAACACCAGGGGCTGAGTGAGGGGTTATGGATAGGGAGCGGGAATAGGGAGGGGAGGGAGAGGCTAAGGAAGGGAAGGCTGGTGGTTCTTCTCCGGGACACGTGAAGACCCTCTGGGAACTTGGTGTGGCTCCGTCTCACTTTTCACGGTCTGGAGTCTGCAGTCATGGTGCCTGGCAGGGGTGTCCAGCCTCAGGGGTGGGAGACAAGGAGAGTCTAGGTCACGTTACCCTCATGTTATACTTTTGGACAAAACATATGTCAAAGGAGTGACGTGTCTGCGTGTGGAGCCGAGTAGAAGCCGACACCATATGGAGACAGAGAGGCTGAGCCTTTGCATCCGCTCCAGTCCTCACTGGACATCTGTAGGCCCCGGTGAAGAGGCAGTGTTTTCAGCAAAAGTCGCCTTCAGCCCCTGAAGAGTAACCTAGGCAACCACAGTCATCATAACCCGCATCTCAGAGGGTTGTCTAGCAAAGCCAGCGGGGCACTGATAGTGTATTGCCAGCCCAGCCCTGTAGCCTCCACAGTGTGATTTTAAAGTCAATTCAAAGCAAGTGAAGCTAGAGGGGTTTTGGTTTTTTCTTGGTAACACTGACAGAATGAAGACATTTAAAAAGAGACAGCAAAGAAGTTTCTCTTGTGTGTTTCTCTCCTAGGCCAAAAATTCATCCAATCAGCATCCCAACAAGCATCTGATTGCTTCTCATTGGCCAAGACAAGGACACACGACTATGCACAGGCCAATCATCAGCAAAGGAGACGTTGGACTTAGACCAACCATTATTATAAATAATCGTAGAGCAAACATTCACTGGCCAGGCAAGGCCTGCGGCTTCCCTGGGCAACGTTCGGCATCTGTGTGAAAGAGAGACGAGCGATGGCCATTGGGTGGGCTGCCCTTTCTCCTTCCTCTCCTCCCAGGAGACCCAGAAAAAAAGATGACCCACGGCAGGGCCATGGTCAGGGACAGACGGGGAACAGGAGAGATGGTTTTTGCCCATTGGTGGAATTCATAGATATTCTGCAGAATAATTGCAGATATGGAAGAATTGTGGACAGGGAAGATTGACAGCAGATCCCGCTAACCTGGAGTGACTTCCATCAGGTCACATGCTGACACTATGTCACATTTCTAAGACTATTTCTTGCTTTTTTTTTTTTGAATCGGAGATTGAACTCAGGGGTACTTGGCCACTGAGCCACATCCCCGGCTCTATTTTGCATTTTATTTATAGACAGGGTCTCACTGAGTTGCTTAGCAAGCTTTGCCCATGCTGAGGCTGGCTTTGAACCCGCGGATCCTCCTGCCTCAGCCTCCCAAGCCGCTGGGATTACAGGCCTGAGCCACCACACTCGGCTGTATGTCACATTTCTAATGAACCCAGACTGGAGCAATGAGGCAGGCCCTTGGGGTAGAATGTAACATCAGGGCCGTGAGGCTGCCGGTCCCTGGGGCCTGCTCTCCTCTCTCTCCGCTCCCCACCTGTGGTTCTAGTCTGGTGCATTCTTATTCTTACTCTCCTCTTAGGTCTTGGCAGCCTGGGTCCATCTTCCAGGGCATGGGTCCACCTTTCTGCTTTGAGTGATGGCTTCTGGGAAAGAGATAGTGAGCGACTCCTTGATTGGTTTCTCCCCCGGGGCCTTGCTCACCCTCTGCAAATGGAACTAAAGCATGAGGCAGGTGCAGTGGGGTCCCGGGCAGGAGCACAATTCACCAACCAGGGGGATGCGCTGGTGATGCTTAACAACTGGCTCTCCAGAAAAAACAAGCCCCAATGTGTAGTTTGCCTATTTTCATGGTGCAAACATTCCCATGGTGCCTGTTTCAGACTATTGTGGGATGTCACTCACGTGAGTAGGAAGAGGTGAGCCCAATGGACCCTTGCACACCAGGGGCCACGCATCAGGTAGCCCACCTCCTCCACACAGAGAAGAACTAGGCACAGTCTCTCCAGAATCTTCTCCCAAGGAAACGGCCACACATTCACGTCTTCCGTGTGTTAGGTCTTTAGGCCAAAGTAACTGCATTTTGAAAATCAGCAGAGGAGTCCCGAGGAGGAGTCCCTAGCTACCAAAACCACAGCAAAGACGTCAAGTAACAGTCACAGGGCCAGGCGGGTTATTCTTTAACCACTCCATTGTACATGACTGAATCGTTTAGGCATTTTTCCTGCAGGCCGCTGCACCTTGCAGAGGGGCAGCCTGGCAGACGCTCTCTGTCCATCAACAGCTGTGACTCTCGTGGACATTTGCACCAGTTACCCTAACACCTGGGACTTGCACTTTGCTCTCCCGTCTTTTGCGCTGTCCTGCCTCTCCACTGGCCCATGACGAAGGGGATGCTCATGGGGACTCCCTCCTGACAGAGGCTGTCAGGAAGAATTGTGGACATGAAAGGTTCCTTCTCTGTGGCTCCAGGGTGACACAGAAAATCAACTTAGGGCAACATCTGTGGCTAATTACCTGAGCTAATTGGTCTATGACTATCAGAAAAGAAAGTGGGTTGGAGAAGGTAAGCAGATAGTCTGTTATTCAATACTCAGAGCGCTGGGCGTGGTGGCACGCCCCTGTAATCCTAGTGGAGGCTGAGGCAGGAGACAGGAGGATCTCAAGTTCAAAGCCAGCCTCAGCAAATTGGCTGCAGCCCTAAGCAAGACCCTGTTTAGTGAGTGAGTTTAGTGAGACCCTGTCTCTAAATAAAATACAAAAATGGGCTGGGGATGTGGCTCAGTGGTTGAGTGCCCCTGATTTAATCTGTGGTATCAAAAGATAAAAATAAGCTGGGCGTGGTGGCGCACGCCTGTAACCCCAGCACTTGGGAGGCTGAGGCAGGAGAATCACGAGTTCAAAGCCAGCCTCAGCAACTTAGTGAGGCCCTAAGCAACTCAGTGAGACCCTGTCTCTAAATAAAATACAGAATAGGGCTGGGGATGTGGCTCAGTGGTGGAGTGCCTCTGGGTTCAATCCCCAGTACCAAAAAAAAAAAAAGGTAAAAATAAATAGATAAAAAAAGGGCTGGGGAGGTGGCTCAGTGGTAAAGCATTCCTGAGTTCAACCATAAATAAATAGATAAACAAAATCTCGGAGAATCTGATTTCAGTTAATACTTTTGATCTTCTTAAGTTCCTGTTCTAAGATCAAGGGGATGGATTTATTTCTCTTCTCTATATTCATCCCTACACACAATGGACCAGCATTGTGAATGAGACAATGACCAAGAAAGGGCAGTGGAGGGGGGAGGGTGACCAGATAGTCCCCAGACTGCCGATTGGGCCCAAGTGACTGAGCACGGGTCACATGCAGAACTGGGACAGCCGATGTTGCTGACGAGGCCATACCCAGCCATCACAATGCTGAAACACCCACGTGTGGGGACAGAGCTGTGCGAGTGTCTGCCCTGTTTTATGGGCCCAGCCCTAAAACATGAGCAAGCAGAAGCCAGGCCCGAGGGCACACGGCCCCAGAGCCAAGTGCAGACCAGGGCGTGGGAAAGTGCATTCGGGCGAGCTGTTCTTTCACCATTGTCCGTCGGATACTGGTTCTGACACGCGCTGGATCCGCCCTGGCCCCGCATTCTACCGGTATTCCTTAAAACAACACTCGCCAAGATCCAGTCTGGATGTGTCTGCTGGCCTGGCTGGAACTTTCCACTCTCAGGGAGACGTAATAAGGGTTTACAAGTCCTGACTTCACAGCTTTTGGAAAACAAGTCTAAAGTATGAACACGAAAAAAATAAAATAAAATGAAAAATAAAGCATAAACCCGGAAGAAATTCTTTTAAGAAAGAGAGAAAGGAAGGAAAATAGATTTGGCATCAACTAAAAGATAATAAGTGTTAAATAAAAATTACAGGAGGCCTTGGTTTGGCACTCTACTCCTGCGTTAGCCTTCACAGACCAGGCTAAAATTCAAAATGGAGTTGCTCACGCTGAGGTTCCAAATCATCAAGATGAAACTGAGCTGTTTACGCAACCTTGTGAGAAACGAGGGATTAGCGACCAGCCACATTTCCCAACAGGCCAGTTTCAATTGGCATGATAACCAAGTTCCCTCTGCCTAATCCTTGCGGGAGGCAGGTAACCTGAAGTAACCTGATGTTTACGAATCAGATAGGGACTTTGCTATTGTTCTGTCCCCCTGTCCCAGCCTCACAAGAAAAGTCACTTTGAAATGACCTGCCTTTTTTGTTCTTTTGTTTGCGCTTTCTTTGGTCCTTTCTTGGTTACAGAATCCTACCTCTTCTGCTGGACTCCCTGCAACACTTTCTCTATTTTAGGGAATTAAGGCTTGCCCAATCCTAGAATTGCAAAAGATTAAGATTTTTAAGTTGTAATTTTGTCCTTGGACACATTTAGAAGCATGAAAAATTATAGGTCTACATTGCTTAATGGGGATATCTACAAAAGAGTAAAATGCAAAATATCCAATAGTCCAGACGGGAGATAGTCATAGGCTATTCTGGGTTGTATTCCCATCCTCTGAAATAAGATGCTAATTCAGGTTAATGCAGGTAAACCCCGAGTTAATATTTGTGGAATGAATGCATATAGGCATTGATGTAGCTGCGCAAGGTGGTGCATGATTGTAGTCCCAGCTACTCTGGAGGCTGAGGCCAGCCTGGGCAACTTATGGAGAATCTGTCTCACAATATTTTTTTTTTTTTTTTTTTTTTTTTGGACCAGGGGATTGAACTCAGGGACACTCGGCCACTGAGCCACATCCCCAGCCCGATTTTGTATTTTATTTAGAGACAGGGTCTCACTGAGTTGCTAAGGGCCTCGCTAAGTTGCTGAGGCTGGCTTTGAACTCATGATCCTCCTGACTCAGCCTCCCAAGTCGCTTGGATTACAGGCGTGCGCCACCACGCCCGGCTCACAATATTTTTAAAAGGGCTGGGGACATAGCTCAGTAGTAAAGCATCCCTGGTTCAATCTCCCGTGCCTGCAAAATAAGTAGATAAATAAGTGGGATTTTTCTTTCCATACCTAGCTGCCTTGTCCACAGGACCAGAAATAGGAGAGTGGGATGAGCCATGCCAGAGCAAGGTTTAAGGAGACACTGTCAATTTTTGCAATTTTCCATATCTGACAGTGGATGTCACCTTCAATATTGTCCTAGGTGGCTCACTCTCACTCCAGCCCTGCTAGTTCATTTAGTGACTATAAAAAATATTTTTAAAAATTTCTTCTTTGAGCTTATTCCACTAACTCTCTGCTCTAAGCCCACGGGAGGCATTTTAGGGAACAGAGCCAGGCAATTCCTACCCGCAGCTGGCCTCTGCCTTGTGGTGTCAGACAGACCTGGGTTAACGCAGGGCTTGCAGTGTCCTGGGGCACGGTAGTTACCTCTTTCATCTGGAAAATGCAGATAGTACCCACTTCACAGGATGACTGTGAGCTTTGGAAGCAGCACATGAAACATGGTCAGCAGCCAGCAGGTCACATGTGCTCCCTAAGAGGAAGCTTTTGTCGAGTTATTATTATTGGGAACTTTTTTTTTCTTTCTTTCTTTTTTGGTACTGGGCATTGAACCCAGGGGCACTCCACCACTGAGCCACATCCCCAGCCCTTTTTTGTATTTTATTTGTAGACAGAGTCTCACCAAGTTGCTTAGGGCCTCACTAAGTCGCTGAGGCTGGCTTTAGACTTCCAATCCTCCTACCTCAGCCTCCCAAGTTGCTGGGATGACAGGTGACACTGCAGTTGGCTCCAGGTAACTATTTTAAGGAGGGAGCTTCCTGAAAAAAATACTCAGAAACTCTACCCAAGAACACATCTTATAGTCACAGCAGACTCAGACTCAAGCAGCACAAGTGGAACCCAATAATGCTGGGAGTTTCCCTGCATTTAAATTAACCCTGGCCATACGACAGCAGTTACCTGCAGTCTCTGACTGCAGATGATGTGGCAGTATTAAGGATTGAACCCGGGCCTCACACTCGTGAGCTGAGTACTCTACCACTGAGCTACGTCTCCAGACCTCTTTTTAAAAAATTCTTATTTTGAGACTATGTGCCCAGACTGACCTCAAACTTGAAATCCATGTGCCTCAGCCTCCCAAGTAGCTAGGATGACAGCGTGCCCCACTGCATCCCACTGAATTTTTTTTTTTTTAACTCTAAATATGTTCCGTTCAACATTTGGGACATAGTCATACCAGAAAAAAAATCACTTATCGCTGCCATGCAATTCAGATTCAACCGGCATCCTGCGTTCTATCTGTCAACCCAGGGAGCGGAGTTGCCGGTGCAGGGACTCAAAACTATTGCCTGCACGGGTGTGGCTCTGGAATGTTCGTCGCGGGGATGCCCCAGGGCTCGGCACGCCGCGATTAGCAGAGGAACTGCTGAGGTCTTCCTTGGTGCTTTGGCTTCTGGCTTTCTCCTCCCTCTTTCTCTCTCCCCTTCCAGCGTTTCCTGCTGCATGCCGGGGCTGGACAGGCACGGGCAGGACAGCTGGCAATGCAGATGGGAGAGGCAGGGTGGGGTGCGTTGGTTTAAAAATAAACAACAGTCCTGGCCCGCGCACCTCCTCCGAACCCCGGGAAATGCCAGCTGCCTTTGGGGTTGCTACCTTCACCCAGCCCTTCTTTTAGGGGCTCTTCTCCCTACTGTGTGTTTCATAAGAGAACCAAAGGAGACAGGGCTCTGGCTTTTGCTGAAGCCTCAGGTTCCTGATCCCCTGCCACATGCTGAGTTGGGTTCCTGGATGCTCCTCGAATAAAGAATGACCCTGACAGTCACAGAAATGAAATGAACACAAGCCAGAGCTTCCATTGAACCCAGCCACGAGGAACCTCCTCCTTCTTTTTTTTTTTTGGAATCGGGGATTGAACCCAGGGGCACTCCACCACTGAGCCACATCCCCAGCCCTATTTTGTATTTTATTAGAGACAGGGTCTCACTGAGTTGCTTAGGGCCTCGCTAAGTTGCTGAGGCTGGCTTTGAACTCCCGATCCTCCTGCCTCAGCCTCCCAAGCTCTGGGATTACAGGCGTGGGCCACCACGCCTGGCTGCAAAGCTTCTCTAGACAATGCTTGCTTTTCTATTAAAGCACAATTTTTTTCTACGATTCCAACATGATTCAAGGTCATCCAGTCCATGGATTCCCAGATTTTGAGACTTCATGGGTCAATAAAATTAAAAAACAAAAACACCTTGAGGGATGGTGACAGGGTCTCCAGTGTTTTTGTTAAATATCAGCTACTTTGAAAGAGGATATGTTATTTATGCTTGTATGTATTTTGCAGTACTGGAGACCAAACCCAGGACTGCTCTACACTGAGCTACATCTTCAGCCCTTTCTATTTTTTTACTTTGAGACAGGGTCTTGCAAAGTTGCTGATCTGGCCTCAAACTTGGAATCTTCCTGCATCGGCCCCCTGATAGGATCACAGGCTTGTGTCCAGCTAAAAAGAGGATATTTTAAAGTATATGAAAGTTTTCTACTGTGTCCTTTTATTTTCAGCCTGAGTCGTGGGGTCATTGATGTGGCCCCAACTCAGGCACCAACTGCTGGCTCTGTTCAAGGAGACCACTGAAGGACCTGAAGTCTTGGCCTTATTCCCAGTGTGTAGGCTGATGCCTCTGGGGGAAAGGACAGGGTCCTGAGGGGCTGGTTATGACCAGAGTCAGTCTGCACACGTGCCTCATCCCACTCTCCAGTTATGATGGGTTCCATTCTGCATTAAATAATATTTCCCCCTTGATTTCAAATACAAGCCTCATCTCCATGCAGAGAGAGATGAAGATTAATGATGCACAGAGGAAATAAAAACACTTTCCCAACTGGGTGAAGTGGAGTACATCTGTAATTCCAGGGACTCCGGAGGCTGAAGGAGAATTGCAAGTTCAAGGCCAGACTCAGCAATTTAGTGAGACCCTGTCTCAAAATAAAAAATAAAAAGGGCCAGGGATGTGGCTCAGTGGTTAAGCACCTGTGGGTTTAATCTCCAGAACAGAACAAATAAAAACTTTCTGCCAGGTGCAGTGGTGCACACCTGTAATTCCAGCACTTGGGAGGCTGAGGCAGGAGGATCGTGAGTTCAAAGCCAGCCTCAGCAACTTAGCTAGACCCTAAGCAACTCAGTGAGACCCTGTCTCTAAATAAAATACAAAATAGGGCTGGGGATGTGGCTCAGTGATGGAGTGCCCCTGGGTTCAATCCCCAGGACCAAAAAAATAAAATAATAAAATAAATTTTAAAAATCCAAAAACTTTCTAATCTAATAATCGTAAAGAGGGCAGTGCGTGGCACATGCCTATAATCCAGGGACTCAGAAGCCTGAGGTAGGAGGATTGTGAGTTCAAAGCCAGTCTCAGCAATTTAGTGAGGCCCTAAGCAACTTGAGACCCTGTCTCATAATTAAAAAATTAAGATGTGACATCCAAATTCATGCTCACATCTTTTTTTTTTTTTTTTTTTTGGTGCTGGTATTGAACCCAGGGCCTTGTGCTTGTGAGGCAAGCACTCTACCAACTGAGCTATGTACCCAGTCCCCGTGCTCACATCTTGATCCAACCATCTTGTAAAATACTTTCCTAATAGTTCAGCAGTTTGACTGGGTTACCCTTTAAGTTACACAGGACTATAAAATTTTGTGTGCTACTCAGTGTCCAATAGCATCAATAAATGATTTAATTTTTTCTCTTTATTGAGTCAATCTATTCATCAACTCAAGCAATGTTCGTTAAACAAAATGTGTTACTTGAGCCAGGCGCGGTGGTGCACCCCTGTAATCCAAGCGACTTGGGAGGCTGAGTCAGGAGGATCAAGAGTTCAAACCCAGCCTCAGCAACTTAGCGAGGCCCTAAGCAACTCAGTGAGACCCTGTCTCTAAATAAAATACAAAATAGGGCTGGGGGTGCGGCTCAGTAGTTGAGTGCCCCTGAGTTCAATCCTGGTGCCATGCCCCCCAACAAAAAAAGAGTCTGTTTTCTCTAATTGGTTTCCATTACATTTTGCTGTCCAAAAATTTACATGAGTTAAGTCTTCTTATTTAACTGCTCTATTGATACATAAAATATAATGATCTTTAAAAAGTTGATCTGTGCACTCATTATTTATGCCTCTAGCAATTCCTGAGAAGCCAGGCTAAAATTGTTAAATTATTTCACATTCATGCCTGGTTCCCTAAATGACAAGCATCGCAACATATATATTTCAAATAAAAATCTGAGAGTGATTTTTAACCCTCTGTAGCTTCCCACTTTAAAACCAGGAACTCATCCCTATTTCCTTTGAAACTACCTTCTAGTTTGCAGGAAGTCTCCAAGTAGTTCATCTATTTTCTCACTCTGGGGCTGCAGCTCAGTGGTAGGCTGTGTGCCTAGCATGCACAAGGCTGGGTTTTGATCCCCAGAACCACCCAAAGGGGGAAAAATATCCATCTTCTTTAAGAAGCAAACATTTGCCTGGTGTTGTGGGGCACACTTGTCATCTCATCAACTCGGGAGGCTGAAGCAGGAGGTTCACAAGTTTGAGGCCAGCCTCAGCAATTTAGCAAGGCTCTAAGGAACTGAGCAAGATCCTGTCTTGGAATAAAAAATAAAAAGGACTGGGGATCCGGTTCAGTGGTTGAACACCTCTGGATTCAACGCCTAGTACCAAAAAAAAAAAAAAAAAAAAAAAAA
>JAJEJO010050248.1:1123064-1160885 GCA_020662805.1 Glaucomys volans
AAAAAAAAAAAAAAAAAAAAAAAAAAAAGCTCATTTTAACTTTTGGAAAACAGGCAAATAGCATCCCTTTTCACTTCCTTCCTCCGAGGGGACAGCCACACCAACTGCATCTTGGTTAAGGACTCACGCACCACCTCTTGGCCCTGCTTGTCCAACCCTCTCGGGGGTCGGACCTCCCAGGGCGCCCCAGGCGGGTGGGCCTCGCACTCTGCGTTGGCCTCCTGAGAGTTCCCTAGATTTTTCTTTCATTGCATATGAAAATTTTCCTTTTCGCCGCTCCCAGGAGCCCAGCTCTCTTCCTTTTCTCACTCCCCCTGGACCTTCTCATGTAGGTGGCCTGGTTCAACCCTGAATTGTTTCCACCTCTGACCTCCAATCCTTCCCTTTCACCCCCAGGTTACCTACTGACCTCTGTCCTCAGTGGAAGATGCCCCTGCTACACACCGGGCGGCTCATGTGCCTCCAGCCATCGCTTCAGCCTTCTCACCAACTCTGCCAAACTGACTTGGGCAAGTGGTGAGGCTTCTGCGGGCCTCAGGCTCCTCATTTCAGATGTGCGTGGTAACACACCCGGATCTGCACTCCGCCTCACAGAGGTGCCTCCGTAGGTGGTCGTCTTACTTCCCTCCGGCGTCCCCAGCAGCACCCAGGTGGGGCTCCCCGCGCAATGAGCCCTCCACACATGCTTCTTTGGTCGTTGCTACTGGACATTTATACAGTTATTTGCTACTTTTTAAATTATTTTCCTGTGTCAGTTCTAAGAAACTACAAATATTTAAATACAAATACTAAGATTTGTATTTAAAGTTTATCAAAAGCAGTGGATAAGCCGGGCGCGGTGACGCAGGCCTGTAATCCCAGCACCTGGGAGGCTGAGGCAGGAGGATCACGAGTTCAAAGCCAGCCTCAGCAACTTAGCGAGGCCCTAAGCAACTCAGTGAGACCCTGTCTCTAAATAAAATACAAAATAGGGCTGGGGATGTGGCTCAGTGATGGATTAGCCCCGGGTTTAACCCCCCAGAAAAAAAAAAAAAAAAAAAAAAGCAGTGGAGATTTACATTAAGGACCCAATGCAACAAGATACTACTGTTATTTACTATTGTTTTGTCTTTCTTTAAGTCCTTTTTAATTTTTTTTTTTTTTTTTTGGAACCAGGGGTTGAACTCAGGGACACTTGGCCACTGAGCCACATCCCCAGCCCTATTTTGTATTTTATTTAGAGACAGGGTCTCACTGAGTTGCTTAGGGCCTTGCTAAGTTGCTGAGGCTGGCTTTGAACTCGTGATCCTCCTGCCTCAGCCTCCCAAGTGCTGGGATTACAGGCGAGCTTCCCCGCCCCCGGCCTAATTAATTTATTTTGAGGAAGTAGTTATGAAGAGGGAAATAGGACCTATGGCTTTGGTCTCTGTAGAGTGTAATAGTGCTACTTAATTACTGGTCTCTGTGAGAGTGTTGTTTAAATGCTCATTTAAATTGTAACATTTCTCTGCTAGGTTTTTTGTTTGCTTTTGTTTTATAGGCTTTAGGGATGTAAGCATCAGCTCTCTTGCCTGTGGTGAAGGCCACCTCCCTCCCAGTTGTCTCAGGCCTTTGTTCTGCATCTGTGAACTGCTTATCACAAGAATTCCTGCCCATGGCCCTTGGTCACATAGGCCAAGAATTCAAACCCACCGTGGTTAAGATATGATGTCAAATTTCCTCTAAGAGCGTCATGTAACTTCAGCTTGAGGCCCAGATCTTCAGAGCACTTGCCCACCTGGGTCCACGGTGTGAATAAATCTGATTCTCCAACCCTCCGAGTGCTGCTTGGTCTCTTGCTGAGTGCAATTTCCACAAGTTACTTTTATTCCCCTTTTTAAAAATTTTATTTCCCCTTTTAAAAATTCGCAGATATACATAACAGTAGAGTATATTTTGACACATACATGCATGGAGTATAACTTATTCTAATTAGGATTCCATTCTTGTGGTTGTACAAAATGTGGAGTTTCACTGGTTTTTGTCCATTTTTAAATAGGGCTATTTGGCGCGTGCGCATGTGTGTGCGTGTGTGTGTGTGTGTGTGTGTGTGTGTGTTACTAGGAATTTAACTCACACTGAGGTACATTCCCAACCCTTTTTATTTTTTTATTTTGAGACAGGGTCTTGCTAAAGTACCAAGTCTGGCCTCAAACTTTCAATCCTCCTGCTCTGGCCTCCCAAGTCACTGGGATGACAGACGTTTGTCTCCATGCCCAGCAAGGCCTTATTCCTAACCATCCCATTGTTTTTGTTAAATAAGCTTGTTAGAAATTTTAGGAAATTTTAGCAGGGCGTGGTAGCTCATGTTTGTAATCCCAGCTGTTCAGGAGGCTGAGGTAGGAGAATTGCAAGTTCAAAGACAGCCTAGCAATTTAGCAAAGCCCTAAGCCATTTATCAAGACCCAATCTCAAAGTAAAAAATTTAAAAAACAAGCTGGGGATGTGGCTCAGTGGTTGAGCCTCCCTGTCCCTGGGTTTAATCCCTAGTACCAGTAAAAAAAAAAAAAAAAAGGGAAGGAAATAAATAAATAATACCAAATTTCAGCCTACTTTCTTGCCTTGGGAAGGATCTGCTGGATACCCCTGAATCCTGCCTTGGTGACTCAGGACTGCAGTGTGAGCCTGCAGAGCAGTAGGCAACTGAGATTTCGGAGTGGCGCGGGAGTGTAGCATGTGCACTGAGCCAGGATTCTGCTCCCAGGAGTTTCTCCTTTTTTGCTCTAGATACGGTGAATGCTGCCTCGCCCTTGGGGATTCCTGTCAGCTGGATTCCAGTTACCCAACATTTTTTTGGCCTTGTACTTTACGAGCTTGGATTGGGTCCTCAAGAGACAAAACTTGAAAACTGACTTCAACCAAGTGTTTCACCGTGGGGACAAGTGGAATTTCCTTGTGTGGCACACATCTATCTTTTCTTTTTTAAAAAAATGTATCACCCAGATTTATATTTGTGTTTCAAATATTGTTTTTAACCTTCGTCTTCTCACTTCTGCTGGGCTTTTAGGAAATACAAACTCTACAGTGCTGGCTGGGAACCTGACAAGAGGCCACCAGTTTCTAATTCCCTATATCTCTTGTGGCCTTGAACTAGCCAAGAGATCGTCCTCCCAAGATATGTGAGGAGCTAACCCGTGCAAGGACAAGAGATTCTTTGAGATGAATGCCTTCTATCCTCAGTTTCATTCATATTGCAGTTGTCGAAACGACATGGTTTGGGTATTTGAAAAGTTGCTGTCTAAATGTGTGATTGAAGATTGGAGGAACCAAAATGAAGACCTGCTGTGGTTTGCACAAGCATCCTCCCAGAGCCCCCGAGTTGGAAGCTTGGCCTAGAGCCTGTGGTGCTATTGAGTGGTTGGGATCTTTAGAAGGTGGGGACCAGTGAAAGTAAGTTAGGGCACTGGAAGGGGAGAGTGGGACCTGGGCTCCTCCTCTTCCCAGGTAAGCATCTTCCTCTATCATGGACTTGGACTCCCACCATGTCATGCTGTCTTGCCTCAAAGCAACTGGGCCAATCAACCATGGATGGAAACTTCCAAAACCAAGACCCAAAATAAATCTTTTCTCCTCTTAAATTGATAATCTTAGGCATTTTATTATAATAACACAAAGCTCACTAACACAGGACCCATATGTAATAATACGTACATATACATGGTGCATCTATCAAATGTACTGTGGGGGGGGGGGGCGGGTACCAGGGAGAACCCAGGGCTTTGCATAAGCCAGGCAAGCACTCTACCTATATCTGGAGTTCTTTTTAAACTTTTATTTTGAGACAGGGTTTCACTAAATTGCCCAGGCTGTCCTCCAATGTGTGATCCTCCTGCCTCAGCCTCCTGAGCCGCTGGGATTATAGGCATCGGCCACCATGTCCAGCACATCTACCAAAATTTGCTCCATATTAAAATAATCTGGGGATTTTTTTGAAAATCTAAATGCTCTGGTCTTACTTCATACTTAGGGGTGGGAATCAGAATGTGTGGGGGTAAGACTCAGGCATTAATTTTGAAAAGATCCCTAGGCAATTCCAAATTGCAGTGAAGTTTGGGAATGGATGGAAGACAAAATTGCATGTATAAGCAATTTATAGTACTTAAAAGCCTGGACTAAACTTACAGAATACTTGTAGAAATTTACATTCGAAACGCTTGAACATTATAATAATAAATATTTTTTAAAAAGAAAAATAAAGTGAGATTGAAAATTATCCTGTAACCCAAACTCTTGCCAAAATATTAATAATCCATCCCTGTTTAGGGGGAGAACACCGGACATTTATTTCCAGCTTGAAAACCCTTTTTATAAGGACGGAAGCAGACAGAATGCTGAAGGATGCGGAGAAGAAAGAGAATAAACAAAGGAAAACTAAAATGATTATTTACTAAGAATTGCAAATGCTCATTTTCCGGGCACACCACAAAGTTCCATTCTGTGTCCCTGGGACTTTGCGCAATTCACAGAGACCGGCTGGTGAAGGGCTCGGGCTTGGAGTTTATCAAAATAAATCTGAGTGTTTCTTTTCCCAGCCCTCGTGAAAACTGAGACTTGACTGATTTTTATGGAGAGGGAGGGAGAGAGAGAAAGAGAGAGAGAGAGAGAGAGAGAGAGAGAGAGAGAGAGAGAGAGAGACAGACAGACACCACATCCGAGCCGTGCGCCTGCCTGTCTGGACCAGTCCTGGGTCGGCAGCGTGGGTCCGGATCGCTCAACCGGGTCCGCGGATCTGGGGCCCGCGAATCGCGGATCGTGGATCCCGGGGCTGCCCCCCGCCTGCTCGCAGGACCCTCTAGAGCAACAGGCACACCCCAGACCTGGAGGAGCCGCCCTTCCCCTCCCCAGTCAGCCTGTTGGGGTCGTTAAGTTCGTCGAACAAGCCGGTCTCTATGATTTCTTCCTGCCACGCCACGGGGACGGCACCCGTCGCAAATCTCTGGAAGAACTTCTTGTCTTTGTCATCGAATTCCACCCCCCGGACCTCGGAGAAATCGTCAATTTCATCGATGTCCTTAGCGTACACCACCGAGGGGTCCGGCACGAATGGGGGCTCCACCAGGCCGGCCTCCAGGCGCGGGAAGTTCACGGTCTGGAAGAAAGGGTGTTTCCTGGGGTCGTCGGACTTGTCCCTGCGAAGAGAGGAGGTGGTCAGCCCAGGCGGTTCAGCAAACCCACGGGGAGCACGTCCCACCAACCTGTATGTGCGGCACCTGTTATCACAGTACCTTTCCTTGGAGACCATTCAGTGACATAAAGGGTGACTCTGAAAACCACCCTTAACCCCACAGTGCACAGACAGTGGCATTGTCGTGGTTTGCAGGTGACCTGCACGTGGAACATGCGACTTTGATTCTTGATGTTTCACAGAGCACCAGGAAAATTCAGTGGGGCTGGGAGCCGTGGCTCCTGCCTGTAATCTCCAGTGACTAGGGAGGCTGAGGCAGGAGGATGGCAACTTCGGGGCCAGCCTTTGCATCTTAGGAAGACCTTGTCTCAAAAAATAAATAAAATAAAATAAAATAAAAGGGCTAAGGATGTGGCTCAGTGATACAGTGCCCTGAGTTCAATCCCTAAAACAACAAAAAATTAAAAATAAAAAAAAAGCAAAAGTAAAGAGAACTGGGAATGTAGCTCAGTGGTAGAGCCTTTTGGGTTCAGTCTCTAGTACCACAAACAAACCAAACAACAAACAAAAAGTAAAAACAAAACCAAATCCCAATCCATTAGCAATTTGCAATAGAGTGAATGAGGATACATTTGGTGCCTGGACTATAGTTATTGTAGTTATTAGTACGAGGAAGCCCTCCTCTCTATGCTAGAGCTGCTCCCAGTATTTGCCTTAGAACAAAGGGTTAGAGTTAGGGTATGTTTCCAAATGGCCTGACCTCTGGTGTTAGTTGTCTCTTGCTGTGAAACAAATTGCCCCCAAATGTAGTGGCTTAAAGCAACAACCATTTGGGGCTGAGGTTGTGGTTCAGTGGTAGAGCGCTTGCCTAGCGTGTGTGAGGCACTGGGTTCGATTCTCAGCACCACATAAAAATAAATAAACAAATAAAGGTTAAAAAAAAGAATATCACTGGGCGTGGTGGCGCACTCCTGTAATCCAAGCGACTTGGGAGGCTGAGTCAGGAGGATCAAGAGTTCAAAGCCAGCCTCAGCAACTTAGCGAGGCCCTAAGCAACTCAGTGAGATGCTGTCTCTAAATAAAATACAAAATAGGGCTGGGGATGTGGCTCAGTGGCCGAGTGTCCCTGAGTTCAATCCCTGGTTCCAAAAAAAAAAAAAAAAAAAAAAAAAAAATGAGCACAATTATAAAACAGCAACAACAACCATTTACTATCTCATGGTTTCTGTGAGAAAAGATTGTGGACCTGGCTTAGTTGAGTGCCTCTAGCTCAAGATTTCCTGCAATATGGTGGCCAGGGCTGTGGTCTCATGTGAAGGTCCCACTGACGTTGGGGATCTGCTTCCAAGCCCACGCGTGTGGTTACTGGTCCAGACGCCATCTCTGACCACACTGCTTGTGACATTGCAGCTGACTGTCGCCATGGCACAGGGAAAGAAGGAGAGGCAGACTCAAAGACAGAGGGCCCCCGGCAGGAGCCATGGTCTTCGTGACCTAATCTACGACTAGCACCTCAGCGTGCCTGCCGTCTTCCATTTGGTAGAAGCAGGTCAGGAAGCCCAGCCTACACTCTTGCGAAGGGATTAGGCAGGAGATGGGGACATTCTCAGGGGCTACCTGCTACACTTCTCATGTTTCCTCTGAAATCCGGGCTTTAACAACCTAAAAAGAGTGCTGATTATGGCATCGGATTCAGAACAGTTTTTTTTTTTTTTCTTTTTCTTTTATGTGAATGCATTTCCTGGTCCGATTGAGTAATGTCTTCCATTGGAAGAAGCCAATTTCAGTCATAAATGAACCTTAGGAGAAGTTACTCACATTCCTGGTTCTCTGTTTACATTTTCCATTCCGGATATTAGAAAGGCTTTTGGAGAAAGAATCAAGGGCTTCTCCAGGATCTCCTCGAGACCCCTCTGCCCCTTCACCACCATCACATCACAAAGGACAGCAGATTGCCCAGTGAGGTGACCAGAGGTGAGATGTGACAATGACATTCAAACAACGGGTGAGGGGACCAGCACCATTCCCCAGGCTGAGCTCCGCACTCGCAGTGTTCCTCTTTGGCAGCATCGGTGGCCTTGTTTCTATGCCTTTATTTTTAACTTGTGACTTGCTCCACTGCAGGAGTACCTGAGGATACAGAGCTCAGGCGTTTTCTCTTCCCTTAATTGGTCTGATCACGACCTAGCACAAGCATGATCGGGAGCGTGGCTCGGGGGTGTTAATAGCTGTTGGCAAGTTGTAATTAGTGAATGTCTGTTGTATATGTTTGCTTGTTCTGCATTAACCGAGCCTGGTCTTCAGAACTTGAGCTCCCAGCGTGGTGTTAGCACGTCACACTCATCCTCCCCACCCCCAGAGGCTGCTCCTGTTTCACTTTACAACACTCCACACTCATGAATAGCTGTGCCCCTGAGAACACAGGGGAGTTTTTGAAGAAAAAATTGCAATCAAATTTTCTTATGGAGAAGAGGAACTCAGCTGGGGGCTCAGGTGTGCAGCCTCTCTGAGGGTTGCTGTTCTGTGATTCCGGACCTCGCTGCATCCAGAGCCCATCAGGACTTCTTGGGTTTTTCCCATCATGCCTGCAGGGCAGCATCAGGAAGTGCTACCAGGTGTTTCTCTTCCTTCACAAGCCACCAAGTTTCTGGCAAGTGAAAGATAGGAAAATACAGGTTTGCTATCTACTGGAACATATTTACTTGGGATGTCTATGTGCTTACATTTTTTATAACAAGAGCCTGGAGGGAGAGTTATGGAGATAAGCTGAAACTTCAAAGATAGATTTTTACAAATCTATTTATTGCCAGGTGTGGTGGTGCATGCCTATAATCTCAGCAGCTCGGGAGGCTGAGGCAGGAGGATCTCAAGTTGGAGGCCAGCCTCAGCAACTTAGTCTCAAAATAAGGCAACCCTGTCTCAAAATAAAATAAATAAAGAGTTGGTTTACTGAGGTATAATTTACATAGTAACGTTCACCTTTTAATCTATCAGATGGATTTGAAATATGACAGAAGAGCAGGGCATGGTGGCGCATACCTGTAATCCAAGTGACTCAGGAGGCTGAGCCAGGAGGATCACGAGTTCAAAGCCAGCCTCAGCAACATAGTGAGGCCCTAAGCAACTCAGGGAGACCCTGTCTCTAAATAAAATACAAAATAGGGCTGGGGATGTGGCTCAGTGGCCTAGTGTCCCTGAGTTCAATCCCTGGTTCCAAAAAAAAAAAAAAAAGAAAGAAAAGAAAAGAAATGTAACAGAAGGATACAGTTAGCCTTCCATCCAAGTAGATCAGGCCTGAAACCAGGCCTGTATGTCTCACAGAGAACAAAGAAGCTGGAACAGGACCAGGTGCCACCAGGAAGGAGTTGGTACCACCTCTATGACTGCCAGCAGGCATGAACACACTGTCCCTGGGCTCACAATGGCCCCTGGAATTCACTCATGATAAATGGAGAACATCTAGGAGCTTGGAAATCTCCAGAGTTGCAGGCCACGATGAACAGCTCTCAAATAGCATGTCAAGCGAACCGGGTCCAAGTGACCTTGGTGTGTCCTTCAGGGGTGATTGCACAGCCCTTGGACAAGTAATTATGAAAGACAAGGGGACCACAGGCCACTTTGAGGTGGCTTTTATGTTCTCCCAACTCGATGCCCCTGGAGGGCAGGACCCATGCCTTAGGTCTTACGCTCCATGTGGTGCTGATGTTACCAACGGAGGCCAGGCGTCCCAGCTTCCTCTCCGAACTCTGGTGTTGAAGCCAGATGTAACAGGCAGTTAGTGTACAAATCAGGGAATCTGATCAAATTGAGGAATGAAGTCTGGGAAGTTGGAGACACCCCTGGGAGACTGGAATGTCAGTGCCTCCAGAGCCCTCTGATCACCAAGGTTACCTGCTCAACTGCCCCTCCCCAAAAGCTGCAGGCAGTGAGTTGCTAATTAAGGCCTCCAGGTCCCATCTGAATCTCCATGTGGCCCTTCCCCCTGCCATTCCTGCCTCACCTTTTTGCTGTGTCACCACCGCCATTTGGGCAGGAAGGAGAGATAAAGGTCAGAGGAAGGGGCAGAACAAAAGAAGACCCTAACCCTATAAAAGATGGAGGGTGCGCTCACTTCTTGGGGATTCCAGAACATCAGCCAGCCATGGCCCCCCTTCTCCCACTCGGGAGAAGTTTGTATTACTACTTCTAAATAGAATCTGCTTTTACTTTTCTTTAATAAAACTTTATTTTCCACTCTACACTTGCCTCGGTTTGCTTCTACGGCGTTATTCTTCAACACCTGAGGAAGCAGAACTCGTCACCGATATGCGACGGTATCAGTGTCAGCCAGGACGCTGATCACTTTGCTCTTCTGCCTAGCAACTCTCACCACCACGCAGTCTCCAGAACCAGCACGCAGGGGCCTGGGCTGTCCATTGTTTCCCGGCAGCTTTGCGAGTCCCTCTTTGGCCCATCGTCTTGAAGGGCACTTTGGACAAACAGGTAGGAGAGGCTGCCGATGCGGGCAGCATGTTTTGTGAAGCTCAAACAGGCAGGTGCAGGAAAAGCTTGTGGTTAGCGTGGAATATATTCCAGAGCATCAACAGAGGCTCTTGTGTGGCTGAACCCCACACAGAGATTACAATGGACCTTTATAACCTCCGTGGGGCAGAGATTCACTTGCCCATACACGAGGACCACACCGTGGGATCCGGCCTGCTGACGTGCCAAGAACAGGGCTGCTTGGCATGGAATTCTGTGTTAAAGGAGCCCTGAAGTCAGAAGCTGGCATGGCTCTTTGCTCTTGTTCTGCCACATTGATGGATCAGAACAAAACCTGCAAAAAATCTCAAGTGGTCTTCTCCTTTTACTTTATTACAAAACATCACAGGCGACTCTGTCTGGAGACCCTGGGAACACTTGGAAAAGCTTTTGACTTCTCTGTCAAAGTAACTCCCGGACCTGTCAAGGCAAAGATGGAAATCCTCTTTGGGGACGCTTAAGGAGGAGAGAGGCTTAGTTAGTGTATTTTGAATGCTAGTGAAGGCAGGCGGGAGGGGCCCTGGCCTCTCCCCTGGGGAGCCGCTGTCTAGGCCTTTGTCTTGCCTGGGGAGGAAACCACTACCTAGCTCGAATGTGATCTCATTTAAATGAACCTCTTAAAAACACAAAAAGTTGGCTTGGAAATGTGGGAAGGTTCTCTCTTTCACTGAGCAGATGTTTCTGATGTGCCTCTTCCCTAATGTCTCAGCAGTTTTATTCAAAACACTCCCAACAGCAGGCACTTGGGAAAATGGCTTTGCTCAATGAAGCAGCTTCCGACAATGACCCAGCATATTAAGGTGGCATCTTCTGGGAAAAGCTTGCTGATGTTTCATTTCATAAAACCAAAGTGGGCTTACGAAGTACTGAGGTAGATTTGCAATCAAACCTGGGGATTAAAGCATCTAAGTGGGTGGTGTCCCTTCAGGGAAGTCATCTGGTGAAATTGCCCCTCCTGGCCCGGGTTCTGACTGTCCTTGTTTGTGTGCCCCTGTGACTCCCTGACCTTGAGAGCCAGGACAATCGAGACTAGCAATGATGGTCAGTGGGCACCATATTTGGGTCGCCTGTCCTTCCTGGGCACAGAGAGGACAACGCTCGCCAGCTCCCTCACCCCTACACAGGACCCGAGGACAAGTTCCAGTGGACAGAAGAGCATGTGAAGAGGTGTGTGAAGTGTTCCGCTTCCTGGCTGGAGCAGGACAAGGTTCCCTGAGTTCTCTGCTTTCTGTGACTGGAGGCCACAAGTTCCGGTGGAGCTGAAGGTGGAAGCAGCCTGGATCTCTGAGTCACTGCTTGGAAGAGAGACGTCCTGGCGAGCCGTGGGCTGCGCAGTGGACCGTGTGTGAATGAGACATCATCTGTTTCATTGACAGCTGTTGAGACTTTGGGATTTGCTTGTTACCATAACATGGCTTATTCTGACCTAATACAACACTGGAATCCGCATAGGAAAATCTGTTTCACATTTTATTTCCACATAATGAAGAATCTGTCTAATTTCAAAGTACTAGTGAGTGTGGTCGTGGGTCATGCTTTCAAAGTTACTACAAATTAATTTTGGCTAGCCGCTTTTGTTTGAATTCACTTAAGAATCAAGTTATACTTCTTGTTGGTGAAATTGACAAAGTTTTTGCGATCACTCAAAATATGATTTCATACAATACAGTAAAATAACTTTAAATAAGAATCATAAAGGCGGACTCTTCCTTTTTATTGGTACATTATAATTGTTTGGCTATTTTTAAAAAGTCAGACTGGGGCTGCCTCCGTGGTAAAGTGCTAGCATTTGTGAGCTTCTGGGTTTCATCCCCAGCACTGAAAAATAAAATTAAGAAACAGATCAAAAATTAAATGCTTGCTTCCATGTTCAAATCTTGTTCTAGAGCCTCCAATGGCAACCACTTGGAAGATTTAGAATTTGGCTGCTAAGTTCTGGTGTGTGTTAATGAGCTTTTCATCATGGTGCCAAAATACCTGACAGTAGCCACTTACAGTAAGAGAGGTTTATTTTGGCTCGCTTTCCGTTCATGGTTAGCTGGTTCTGTTGCTTTGGGTCTGAGGGGAGGAAGGACATCTTGGCAAGAGGGCATGGTGGAGGAAAGCTGCTCAGGTCATGCAGCCAGGAAGCAGAGAGAGAGAGAGAGGGAGAGAGAGAGAGGGAAAGGGGCCAAGGACAAGATAGAGTCCCTGAGGGTACACCTCCAGTGACCTACTTTCTCTGTGCCCCACCTGCATAAAGCTTCTATCAAATCCCAGAAGTCCAAATTATTAATCCATCAAATGAATTAATCCACTGATGAGACCAAAACCCTCATGACACAATCATTTCCCAGAAGCCCCACTTCTGAATATTGCTGCATTGGGGACCAAGCCTTTAACACATGACCTTTTAGGGGACATTCAGATCCAAACCATAACTTGGCACATGTTCAAAATCAGTCTACTACTTTATGGCTGTAGGTTTCACAATGTGTGTGTGTGGGGCTCAAACCCAGGGCCTTGTGCATGCTACCCAAGTGCTCTGCACTGAGCTACACCCCGAGCCCAAGTATTTGTATATTGCTTAGATTTTAAAAATTCCATTAAAATGACATAAGATATTCAAAATATTATCTAATATGTCTTTTAGAAGAAATAATAATTAGCAATAATTGCTCTCACTTGTTGAGTAATTCTGAACACACCCTCTATCAGAAACTTCGAGCTCGGTGATGAGACAGGGCCAGCAGGAAGCAGAGGGTCCAGAATGTGCCACTGTCCCATTTATTTATTTTTTATTTTTTTATTTTTTGGTACTGGGGATTGAACCCAGGGGCACTCCACCACTGAGCCACATCCCCAGCCCTATTTTGTATTTTATTTAGACACAGGGTCTCACTGAGTTGCTAGCACCTTGCTTTTGCTGATGCTGGCTTTGAACTCGTGATCCTCCTGCCTCAGCCTCCCAAGCCACTGGAATTACAGGCGTGCGCCACCACGCCTGGCTGTCCCAGTTATTTTGAACTGAAGGAATTTGAGAGTCAAGAGACTTAGGTTCTGGGCCGGGGATGTAGCTCAGTTGGTAGAGTGCTTGCCTTGCAAACACAAGGCCCTGGGTTCAGTCCCCAGCACTGCAAAAAAACAAAACAAACAAACAAACAAACAAAAAACACAAAAAACAAAAAAAAAGACGGAGGTTCTGAATTCTCCCATCTGCCTTCAAGCACAGCCTTCCAAAATAACTCCATGGTCACAAACCCACTTCCTGAGAGTTTTGCAAACAGGAGAGACCCCCGGCAACAGGAGTTGGTGCCTTACCTACACAGAATGGTCACCAGCACGTGTACCTCCCACCCAGCCTTCCAGGGCCATCGATCTTCCCTGAAGGTCATTGTTTTTCCCTGTGTTTCTCTCTCTCCACTTCTTCTATCAAGATGGTATCTAAATTTTAAATTCTAATTGTTGCCTAGTCGTGTGTGTGTGTGTGTGTGTGTGTGTGTGTGTGTGTGTGTGTAGGAACAGAGGCGGAGAGGAATTTACTTGAGAGTCGGCTGCTGCAGCCGTGAAGGCTTGGCAGGGCTGAGCCTGTGGGGCAGACTGGAGACAGGGAAGAGCTGCAGTCTGGGCCCCCAAAGACTCTGCTGCCAAATTCTCCTTTCCTCTAGGGAGGTTCATTATTTTTTCTTAAGGTCGTCATCTGACTGGACAAGGCCTGCCCACATTATGGTCTGTGGATTGAAGTGTCAATCTCTTCTAAAAAACCTGCACAGAAATATCTAGAATAATGTTTGACCAAATTTCTGGGTACTGTGGTCTAGCCAGGTTGACAGGTAAAATTGACCATCACACCTGCAACCCTTCCTCACAGCCCCCATTTTATGTGTGAAGAAACCGAAACTCAGAGTAAGTAATTGGCTGGTATAAACAGGCCAGTGTATACAGTAGAGATCGGACGTGGATCTATGTCCGTGAATCTAAAGTCCCTTGATTTTTCCCCTGCATGACATTAGGTACCCACTGCCAAAGGTCTGATCTTGTCTTTCTTTTCTTTTCTTTTTTTCTTTTTTCAGTATTGGGGATTGAACATTGACTGGGGATTGAACACGCTACATGAGAGCTCTACCACTGAGCTACATTCCAGGCTTTTAAAAACATTATTTTAGGTTGTTGAAGCTGGCCTCAAACTTGCCATCCTCCTGCCTCAGCCTTCCAAGTTGCTGGGATTACAGGTTGCACCACCATGCCCAGCTTGATCTTTTTTTTTTTTTAAATGCCAGCTATCTTGGACCTCGTTTCAATGAAAACATATCTTGGAGATAGTTTCAGATCAGTGATATTCTATTTGAAAGCATATAAAATATGTAATCATGTATTGTGCAAATTACATTAGAAAAATAATGAGACCTTCCGGATTTGCCAAGAATTCAAATGCTCTCCACACGGCTTGGACAGTGCAGGGGTGGGAGATGGCCGCTGTGGTGTGGTAGTGTACCTGCTTCCTAAGCGTTGCTCTGGTTTCTTAGCCAGGAAGAGTCTGCAGATGTCTTTGGTCTCCTCGGTGAAGTTTTCGTGGTGGAAGGCGACCTCGTCTTTCAGGGTTCTTTCCTTTAGATCCTCTTTACTGACCTTTTCCTTGAAATCTTTGAATGGTGTCCGTCCAGCCACCATTTCGTAGATGCTGCATCCCATCGCAAACCAGTCCACGGGGTAGGAATAGCTCGCTTTTTCCATCAGGATCTCAGGGGCCATGTAGCCATTGGTTCCAGCCTGTCACCCAAACAGCAGAACAGAGACGAGGAGGTGAACGCAGCAGACGCTCCTGGCTGCCCACCCAGCACCCACTCTCCTCCACTCTCCTCGTCAACTTACTTGGGGGTGACGATGCATCTAACCTGTCCTGCTCCCAGCAGCCTCTGGTGCAGCCAAGGGGAGGCCATGTGGCCCTTTCTGAGCAGCAGGACATAAAGAGTTGTTGGCTGGGGTCGTTACAGAAGTGACAGCTGTGGCTTCTCTTGAAGTGAGAACATCCCTTAGCCCCTCTTTTTCTCTCCCCTCCTCCCTACCTGGGATTACACCCACGGCCTTTCACATACTAGGCAAGCTCTCTACCACTGAGCTACAGCCCCACCCCCTCATTATCTCACCATTTTTTGTTTGTTTTTTGTGGTACTTGGGATTGAACCCAGGAGTGCTTAACCACTGAGCCACATCCCCAGATCCCCCAGTTTTATTCTGAGACAGGGTCTTACTCACTTGCTTAGGGCCTTGCTACGTTGCTGAGGCTGGCTTTGAACCTGAGATCCTCCTGCCTCAGCCTCCCGAGTTGCTGGGATTACAGGTGTGTGTCACTGCATCTGGCTTCATTATCCCATCGTTAAGATGAAAAGTTCAATTTGATGTCTCAAAGATCCCCTAAACTTTCTTTTTTAAAAAAAAAAAAAAAAATCAGCCAGGTGCAGTGGCGCACGCCTGTGATTCCAGCACTTGGATGGCTGAGGCAGGAGGATTGTGAGTTCAAAGCCAGTCTTAGCAACTTAGTGAGGCCCTAAGCAACTCAGTGAGACCCTGTCTCTAAATAAAATACAAAATAGGGCTGGGGGTGTGGCTCAGTGGTGGAGTGCCCCTGGGTTCAATCCCCAGTACAAAAAAAAAAAATCAAAGATAATGGAAAACTAGGCGCATATGATTTTTCTTTAAGGCCAAGAACTTTCTAGTACTGAATGCTCATGTTGTCTATTCTGGGATGTTTCTTATTCTCTTTGCTGAACAATTACATTAATATCACACATCTCTATCTCTGTATTGAATAATTAATTAAATAGCAATTATTAAAAATAATTATTAAAAATAATTGCTATTTTATTGAGAAAATTCTGGGATTTCACATGAAATTTCATTTAACATGTATGACTCTACATATGTGTGTGCACATGTGGTATGTGTACGTGTGTATAGTAGGTATGCTTCTACTGACAATATAGGCCACACACACACACATTCTGCAGCCAGATGCAGTGGTGCACACCTGTATTCCTAGTGGCTCAGGAGGCTGAGGCAGGAGGATTGAGCATTCAAAGCCAGCTTCAGAAACTTAGTGAAACACTGTCTCTAAATAAAATATATAAAGGGTTGAGGGTGTGGCTCAGTGGTTAAGCACCCCTGGGTTCAATCCCTGGTACCAGAAAAAAAAGAAAAGAGAAAAAAGAAAATATATATATACCCTTGCAATAAGACACATAAACTTTTTCAGTGCTATTTGAACATGTTCACATTGTTGTGTGACCAATCTCTAGCACTCTTTTCATCTTAAAAAACTGAAACTCTGTAGCCATAAACACAAACTCCCTTGCCCTTCTCCCCACCTCTGCAAAATCCTTTTCACTTCCTGTCCCTGTGAAGCCGACTACTCTAGGGACCTCGTATAGGGGGCATCGTGTGGTCTTTATCTTTTTGTGACTGCATGTGATTTTTTTTTTTCAGTACCAGAGATGGAACCCAGGATCCCTCACACTTGCCAGGAGAGCACTCTGCTGCTGAGCTGCGTCCTCAGCCTAACTGCATGTGATTTTAGTACATTCATTACTTTAACAGATATTTAATGAATACCTATAACATGCCTTGCAAATATTAAGTATATATTTATATTATAAAATGTTTTCACAAAAATGTAATTGCTTTTGGTTAAAGTACAATGAATAACTCCTGTAGTGATTAAAAAATGCAAAGAAAGAACACCCTAAAATGTCTATAACCTTTTATTTTTTTATTTTTTGGGGGTATCGGGGATTGAAGTCAGAGGCACTCGATCCCTGAGCCACATCCCCAGTCCTGTTTTGTATTTCATTTAGAGACAGGGTCTCACTGAGTTGCTTAGCACCTCACTTTTGCTGAGGCTGGGTTTGAACTTGCGATCCTCCTGCCTCAGCCTCCCGAGCCACTGGGATTATAGGCGTGCGCCACTGCACCTGGCTATAAGCTTTTATTAATACATAAAAATAGTAATTCAGATTACTGGCAGAGACGTGAAAAACAGATAAATGTGCTCTGCAAATTGACTCAGAATTTTAGGAGTCAGCATGACATAGAGCGACAGGAAGTGAAAGGCATCAACTTCCTGTTCTCCAACCAGCTTATTAAACTTTGGAGTACATCCCTCAAAGACACAACTCAGAAGAAAAGAAAAAGGAATCTATATTGAGATGTTTTAGCTCCATTATTTGTAATGGTCACAAGCTGGAAAGACCCAAAGGCCCACCAAGACATATGGTAAACTTGTCTATTAAGAAACTTACGTATGTCCCAGGTCTAACCCACTGGTTTCAACTATGCGTATCAGAAAGCGCATCAAAAAAGGCCAACAGAGCTGGGCAAGGTGGCGCACGCCCATAATCCCAGCACTTGAGAGGCTGAGGCAGGAGGATCGCGAGTTCAAAGCCAGCCTCAGCAACTTAGCGAGGCCCTAAGCAACTCAGTGAGACCCTGTCTCTAAATAAAATACAAAATAGGGCTGGGGATGTGGCTCAGTGGCCGAGTGCTCCTGGGTTCAATCCCCAGCACCAAAAAAAAAAAGTGTTTTAACTGTTCATTAAGTGGCTGGCTGTGTAATTGCTTACGTTTTTCTATGTACACAGTATGTGCAATAATTTAAGAATATGAAATATCATGCCTAATTTCTACATGGATAACAAGGAAAAAACAAATGACCCAAGAACAGATGAACAATTGGCCTGAGTAAGAAGGTTCTGGGGGCTGCAGGTGTAGCACTCACCTCTGAAAGAGAGTCTGGAAGTGCCTGGGCCTGGCTGGGTGTGACTCAGCGTGGCAGGCTGCTTTCCTCCAGGCTGGTCTATAATTTGGGTGACCATGTGTTCCCTTTGCCTGGGACAGTCCCGGTTGACATCTGTTGTCCTGGCCTCTCGTCTGGTTTTGCATTTGTCCAGACAACAGCGTCCTGTAGGCGTCTGCGAGGCCTGCGATTGTCCTATTCATCTTTGTATCCGAACCCACTGGGCCACTTGTTGCATGCCCGACAAAACGTTTGTTGAATAAACAACTGTAAAGACAGTGACTCGGAAATATCTAATCACTATCGAGCAGGCATTTATGAAGCCACATCCTGCAGTGAGTTCCAGGGATACCAAGCCCTGGAAGGCCAGGCCCCTGCCCTCGAGCATTCAGACTGGTGGAGACAGGTCAAAAGGTGAATTCAGTAAAGTAGAGGGAATGATAAATGGATAAGTGTGGGGAGGGTGTGTGTGTGTGTGTGTGTGTGTGTGTGAGAGAGAGAGAGAGAGAGAGAGAGAGAGAGAGAGAGAGAGAGAGATTGGGTCACTGAACAGCCACAGAAGAGCTGAATCACAGTGGAGGAAGCTGTTCTGCCTAGAAGGTTATCCAGGTAAGTAGCATTTGCAAGAGATGTAGTCAGGGACATTGGGGTGCTCGGCAACTTCAAGGATTTTGCTTTGTTTTTCCTTTTTTGGTACTGGGGATTGAACCCAGGGGCACTCCACCACTGAGCCACATCCCCTGCCCTATTTTGTATTTTAGTTAGAGACAGGGTCTCACTGACTTGCTTAGGGCCTTGCTAAGTTGCTGAGGCTGTCTTTGAACTTGTGATCCTCCTGCCTCAGCCTCCCAAGTCACTGGGATTACAAGTGTGGGCCACCGTGCCTGGCTGAATTTGCATTTTTTAAATATAGGATCTGTGGGATGCCATGAGGGGAACTGGGGACTGGAGGGAGAGATGTGGATGAGATTGAGACACTCTAAATATCATGGTAGCAAAATCCATTCCCAATCTCCCTTTGTCCCTTTGTCTCCTTTTCTCCTCAGAAAGACAAATGGCTGAAGTCACCAGCCCCCACCTCCTTCGTCCTTCCGGTACCTGTGCGTCATGAGCCTGATTGGAGAAGACTGCAAGCTGAAGTTGCTAAGTGTTGACGAGGACAGAGGTGAGCTTACTTGGAAACAGAACAGATATACAACGGGTTAAACGGATGGAGAGAGGACGAGTAGATGGACAGACATGTGACCAAGCAAACCCGGTAAATTGTCGCTGGCACACAGTGGGGTGTGGTCTGGCTGCACAGAAGCCTGATGTGCTGATACATGCTGCAGTGTAGGCGAGCCTCGGGCTGGTGAGCCAGTCACAAGGGGCCAGATGGTGTGTGATATTCATTTATATCAAATGTCCAAAATAGAGGATTCCAGAGAGACAGAAAGATGGACGGGAGAGGGAAGGGGAAGAATAGGAGTACCTTCTAATGGGAATATGGTTTCTCCTGGGGGTGAAGAAAATGTCCTAAACTGATCGCAGTGATGTTTGTGCACCTCTGTGAATACACCACACACCAGTCCATTTTAAAGGGTGGCTTTGACGGTATTTAAATTATAGCTCAATAAGCCGGGCGTGGTGGCGCATGCCTGTAATCCAAGTGACTTGGGAGGCTGAGTCAGGAGGACTGCGAGTTCAAAGCCAGCCTCAGCAACTTAGCGAGCCCCTAAGCAACTCAGTGAGACCCTGTCTCTAAATAAAATACAAAATAGGGCTGGGGATGTGGCTCAGTGGCCGAGTGTCCCTGAGTTCAATCCCTGGTTCCAAAATAAATAAATAAATAAATAAATAAATAAATAAATAAATTATAGCTCAATAAAGGTACTGGAGAGGTCAGTGGCAAATTCTAGGTAGTAGGTATTTCACAGGCACTTGCCATTTTTTCAACTTTGCTTGAAAGCTTTTATAATAGAATGTAGAGGGGAAATAGGAGTAGGGGGTGGGGGCCAGGGCATGAGGGGCACCAGGGACTCTTCTGGAAGGCACATGAGTGGATCCACAGAAGAGGGTGGAAGGGACTCCGGTCCTCCATCTCCCCTTTCCCATCTTTACCCAAAGAGCTGACTTTGTGTTTCCAGATCCACATCCTTCAACTCTTAGCAGCTGCCCAGGAAATGAGGGTCCACACTCCATAGTCTGGGCTTTCATCTGACTCTGAAAGTGGAAGGTAGGCTCAGCCTGGAGGCACTGCCAACAGGGAGCTGCTCCAGGGAAGAGGGGTGGGGGGCATTGGGAGGAGCGTGAGGCTAGTGGCCAGAACCCAGTGCCATGACACGTCTGTCATAGACTTTGGTGTGTGCTCTGTTGCTCTTTCCATCCATGTTCCTGGCTGAGCTGGCCCCTCCATGCAGAAGCCAATGGCTGTCTGTACTGAAAATTACCACACACGATTCCTTCCATCATCTTCTCCCTTCCATTTTATCTCTTCCTGTTTTTTGGAAATCCTGACCTTACCCTTTATCTTTTGCTTCTATTTTATGCTTTTTTTGTCCTTCCTTCCTTCCTTCCTTCCTTCCTTCCTTCCTTCCTTCCTTCCTTCTTTCCTTCCTTCCTTCCTTTTTTTGGGTGGTGGGGATCCTCTATTTTGGAGGTGGGGGACTGGGGATTGAACCCAGGGCGACTTTACCACCCAGCCCTTTAAAAATTTTTTTTAAACCTCAAATTTTTATTTTATTATTTCTTCTCTTTTTCCTTTTTAAAATTTGTTCTTTTTAGATATACATGACAGTAGAGTGTATTTTGACATATTATACATACACAGTGAATTTTTTTTAATGTTGAGATAGGGTCTCACTAAGTTGCTGAGGCTGGCCTCAAACTTGTGATCCTTCTACCTCAGCCACCAAAGTGGCTGGGATTACAGTGTGTGCCATCACATCTGGTGAATCTGTTTCTTAATATGTAGGTTCTTCCTTTGTCTCCTCTACCCATCCCCTGGCAAATCTTTGCTGAAAAAATAACTGACCAAACTATAGAAGTTCATAGTCAGATTTTGCTGACTGCATCCTTGTGGTGTTATTTAATATGTTCCTCTGTTCTTTGCATTTCCTGTAAACTGATAGCTAGACCTAGAGGTTTAATCCTTCACTGAACTTTGGACTTTTGCAAATATTGCTTTTACTGGCCTATAACTAACACTTCAATAAGTACTGATAATTGAATATGCTTTTGTAAGTAATACCTAAATCAACTATAAAACAAGTCCATTCACCTAGACGTTCCCTTTTGTCTCTTTCCATTCAATTCTCCTCCCCACTTTTCAGAAAATCACTTTCTGATTTCTATTATCATAGATTAGTTAATTAATTTTGTTCTTGGATTTCTTTCTTCCCTTTTTTTTTAAGGAAAAGTTTATTTTGGTTCAGAGGTTCAAGTCCGTGGTTGATCAACTGCATAACTCTGGGTACAAGGTAAGGCAGAACATCATGGCAGAAGGGTGTGGCAGAGGAAAGCAGCTCAGGACATGGCAATCTGAAAACAGAGCTCTTCTCCCCAAGGACAAATTACAAACCCCAAAGGTACGTCCCCAGTGACTTACTTCCTCTAGCTACACCCTACCTGCCTATAGCTACCACCCAGTTACTCCATCACTGAATTAACCCAACGATCACATTACACTTCTCATAACCTAATCATTTCATCTCTGAAAATTCTCACATTGCCCAAACAAGAAGTTTTGGAGGACACTACATATTCAATGTAACTTTCTGCTCCTGGCCCTTGAAAGCTTGTTTCCTTCATGTAATGTAAATTACATTTAGGCCATTTTGAAGAGTTCCCATAGTCTTAATAGTTCCAGCATTCCCCAAAGTCCAAGTCCAAAATCTCATCGGAGACTCAAGGCAAACTCCTGGATATTTTCCCCGGTAACGATCAAAAGTAAGTTACAGGGCTGGGGATATAGCTCAGTTGGTAGAGTGCTTGCCTCTCAAGCACAAGGCCCTGTGTTTAATCCCCAGCACTGCAAAAAAAAAAAAAAAAAAAAAAAAAAAGTAAGTTACATAAACCCAATACATAATGGCACAGAGTAAATATCTTCATCCCAAAGGGAGAAATAAGGGAACAGAAAGAAGGTATGGGACGAGAGCAAGACTGAAATCCAGCTAGGCAAAGAAGTTCTGTAACTCCACATCCAGCATCTGGGGCACATGGCATTATAATGTTCTCTCCAGAGGGCTGTGTAGCTCTACCCCTATGGTCATGCTGGTTAATCTCAGGGGTCTCCACTGCAGTTTCAGTTTCTTTCTCACATTTTCATGCATCACCTCTCAGGGGCAGACTGCAGAAACTGACCTTGCTATACTTTCCCTGGACTTCCTGTCCTTTCTTTGACATCTTGGTGGAAGTCTCCATAACTCCCTAACTTCAGCATCCTGCATTCCTGCAGAATCAGCATCACATGGTTAATTATAAAGTCTGCCACCATCTCAAGCAGTAACCAAGCCTCCTGGGTCCATGGCTTTAGCAGCCTCTGAGTGCCTGTGTGAATAAGCACAGAGAAACAACTTCTTACACCCTCCTTCCCCCTGTTCAAGCAGAGTTTCTCCAGGGACTCTTCTCAAAGGAATTTTCACTTTTACACCCTTGAGCCTGAGATGGGTGTGGTCTTGCCAGTTCCTGAGATGCCTTCAAGTCATCTTTCTTATTATCACTAAGAACTTTGCATCTCTTTAGTAACTATAATCTCTTTAATAACCATACCCTCCCTAGCCCCATTTTTACTTGCACATTTCTGTCCAAACTGAAAGTTTTTCAAATCTTTGTTTTGCTTTCTACTCCTGATGATCACAATAAACATGGCTAAAAGTCACCAGCAATATCCGTACCTCCTCCTGAATGCTGTACTGCCTTAAAATTTCCTCTGCCAGATTAATTAGTCCATCACATTTAAATTGTGCCTCAAAGAAAGTCTCAGGACATGGACCAAATGTAGAAAACTTCTTTGTCAGAATATAATATTAATGGCTTGTAGTTCAATTTCCAATAGGCTCCTCTTCCTCTGAAACCTCATGAGACCACTCTGATCTTACTACCCTTTGCCTAGTTTCCCAGGCCTTCCTCTGAAATCTTGGTGGAAGCCTCCATGATTCCCTAACTCAGCATTCTACATTCCTGTAGGACCAGTAGCATGTGGTTAATGCCAAGTTCTGCCACCAAGAGACTACAATCTGCTGTCCACAGTCCTTTTGGAATTCTAGTTCTTTTGAGTTCCCACCAGAATCACTCATTACACATCACTTACAACATTCTAAAGCTTCTCTGAGCTGGAATCTCTAAACTTTTCAACATTTGTACCCCCTGTAAAGCAGCTCCAATGGCTTCTGAACCACATGATCAAGTTAGTCACAGCAACAACCCCATTTCTTAGTACCAATTTCTGTTTTAAAAGTCAGCGTTCCATCACTGGGACCAAAGACCTGATGAGCAATGTAGAGGAGGAAAAGTTTATTTTGGCTCCTGGTTTCAGAGTTTCATTCCATAGCTGTCGGACTCTAGCTCTGGGACAGAGGTGAGGCAGAAAATCATGGCAGAAGGGTGTGGTGGAGCAAGGCAGCTCAGGACATGACAATCAGGAAGCAGAGAGCTGTTCTTGGATATTGTACAAATGGAATTTATGGTAGGTACTCTTTCTTCTTTTGTTTAATGTTGTATTTTTGAGACTTATCCATATTGTTCTGCAAACATTTTGGTACATTTTTAATTTCCCAAATATCTTTGTTGTTCTTCCTTGAATGGTCCTTGTTTTATTGTATTTGTTCTTCTTTCGTAAATGCTACAACTTCTCTTAAACCTCAAAAGACATTAATTACAGGTTTTTAAAAAATGTTCTCTTTTTACTCCTGAATTATTCCTCTTTTCTATGAAGTTCTGTTTTTCTGTTTTAAGACTGTCTTTCATTTTGGAGGTCTTTTAAAAATGATCTTGACTATTTGTTCACATGAAAGAGTGAAACACTAAAAACCTGATTAGAATCTAGATGAGGACCCAGCTTGGCAACTGGGCTCCACTCTGTGGTGAGCCTGCCAAGCCATCTCAGGGAGGCGCCACTCCTGTGAGCATCTGTAGACCTCTTCTGTTAGGCTGCACAGCTAAAAATATCAGCCTGCCTGCCCTCCCCTGGGGAACCGAGATGAGGAGGAGCTGAGGGCATTCCTGTACATAGTGTTTCATGCCTCTTGGCTCTCAGTTGGACTTCACATTCTGGGTAAAGCTTCTCTTCTGCTTCAGGAAGAAAGACTCTAACAACATCCAAAGAAGTTAAGATGGTGGCCATTGGGAAATGCTACCTGGTAACATTTAGTGTGAGTTTGCTCTGTGTATGGCCCTCTTCCAGTCAGCAAAATTTCAGAGGTAAGGGTCATTCAGGGTGAAAATCACTAACAAGGACACCAGATAAACATCAGTTGCTCAGAAGGCACAGGGTGAAAGTGGACCACATCCCTGGTCAAGAACCCAGGGTTGTGCAGCATGCCAAGAGAAAAGCTGGAGATGGTGATGGACATCACTGCCTGGTACTGATCACATGCTCAGTCTCTTCTTAGGTGCTTTATGTGAATTTCTCCTTTAATTTTCACAAGAATCCTATGAGATAACAAGTCTTTTATTCCCCATTTTGCAGATTAGAAAACTGAACCAAGAGAGGTTAAATCTTGTCCAAGGTCACCCACCTGAGTTTCAAACACAGGTGTGCACTTTCCTTATTTTATTTTTTTAATGTGATGCTGGGGATCAAACTCAGCACCTTGTGTAACTAAACACACACGTTATCACTGAGCTATGTCCCCAGCCCCAATAGATGGGCTCTTTTAACCACGGCATTATGCTGCCTCTCTGGAAGTAGGTGAAGTGGATTTTTTCTTCTCCCTCCAAGTTTCTTTCAGGATTTAGTTTTTTCCCCTTAGTGATTCCTCCCTCCCTTTCCCTGTCTGCCAAGTGCTAAGTCCTTAGTACTTCCTTAAGGTGCTTCCCTGCCCCTTTCCCCAGTGAAGTCTCTACTCATCAGTTTTGCTGGACTGTTCCACACAGCCGAGGTTTCTGGGACATGAGGACTAGCCAGTGAGCCATGTTCAGGGACAACGCTGCTCCCTCCCCAGGGATGCAGGGCTTGGCCAGCCATCTGTACAGCACTCTGGTCCCCTGGTGCAGTAGTGGAAAGAGCAGGAGACAGGACGCAGGGAAGCCGTAGATTCATGCCAAATAATTTTCAGGACTGAATTTACCTCTTGGTCCTAAAGACAGAAAATGTCAGCCGTGGAATTTTGAAGGGCATCACCTCCTTGAAGAGCGGAGGTATTTCACTGAGGAGAATGGAATTAGAGGCGCATGCCAGACGCTAAGCACCCACATTCCATCTCAGCCTCCAGCTGAAAAAATTAATTGCCTGCCCTGTATGCCATTTGTCCTCTCTGCCTGTGAGCTGCCTCCACAGAGTGGGCTGGGAGGAGGGAGCGCGCCAGGCAGCATGGGGCAGGTCCAACCCCGCTGACCTCTCCCTGCTCTGCTTAACTCCTGGAGTCACAAAGGGCCCTGCACATCAGTCTTTGTGGCATCCAAACAGTCTCTTCCAGTCCATGTGACCAGAACTGCCATCATCAGGGCTGCAGGGATCACCCAAGAGTCAGCAACCACAGACCTCTTATCTGATTTTTTTTTTTTCTTTGCTTGGTTTTGTTTTGCTTTTGGTTTTATGGTGTGCCCTTTGGCAAACCCACGCAGCCAACACCTGGACAGGCAAAACAGTGCACCCAGCAGCAGACCTCACCCGGCTTAGAAAGCTGGCCAATGTCCATGTCCCTCTTCCAGCACCCTCCCCTGCAGGTGGTAAGAAGTCCCTCTAGTTCAGAATCTCAAGTGTATTGCTTAGTTCCATCTGGGCGCCTGTCACAGGTGCCCTGACTTTTGGGAAAGGACACCTTAGTGGATTAAGATTGCTATTCGGGGGCTGGGCTGTGGCTCCGTGCTGGAGCGCTTGCCTAGCATGTGTGAGGCACGGGGTTCCATCCGCAGCACCACATAAAATAAAAATAAAGAAAGATTTTTATTTTGTTTTGTTTTGTTTTTTTACGATTGCCATCCCGGGGCACCTGTGCAGACACAGCCTCCGCTGCGGTGAACGCTGGCTTCCACTGACCCCTTAATTGTTGCCACTATCAGCTGGGGCTCCTGGGAGCTCAGTGGCAGTGCCCAGGCTGGGCGGACTCTGCTCTCTGCACAGCCCCAGGGTGGCTCTGAACAGAGGACTGTGGACCTCCGCAGTGAAGGACCAGGGAGGGGCCTGAGAGGAGCTGCGAGGGCCCGGTCACGTCTTGACCGGTTTCTATATCCAGGAAAAAGTGCGCGTGTGCGGTTCTTCAAGGTCAAGGTCACTAGTAAACCTCCCGCTCTCAGTAAATCTGGAAAACTGGCAACTTGAAATTCCATCATTAAAAGAGACGCCCGTGTAGGGCCCCGGTGTGGCCAGGCCGGCGTGGCTCGGGGGACACCGCCGGGCAGGGACCCGGAGGCGAGAGGCAGCGCTGTGCCCCTCGGGCTGCCGGCGAGTGAGCACGAACCCGCCCGCGGATGCCGCTCCCCTCGGCTCATCACGAACCCGATCCCGTCGACAGCACAATCCAAACAGACGAGGGAATCAGAATGTACATCTTTTGTTTGCCGTGGCAGGAGAACTGTTGAGCCGAGGAGAAAAACACGCTGAGCTTAGCGCTCTCAGCTGTTCCCTGGGGCTCGCTCCTTCCTTCCTCCGAGGGGGGCCTGGCCGCTTTGTTCTCGTTCCCAGCTGCTCCTCTGCGCCTTTAAGCGTGGCCTTTGCAGACCTCGGAGGAATGCTGCCCTCGGGCCCCAGGGGGCTTAGCTCGAGGCTCCGCCCGCCGTGTGCTGGGCCCCAGGCTTCGCAAACCGGCCTCGCACTCCCCGCTTGACACCAGGTGATCTGGCTTCTGCCAGCCACTTCCTGGGCGGGGAGCACACGCCTGGCCCGAGGGGCTTCCTGCTTGCTGACACCTGGGAGGGCACCGTTTCAGAGAGCCCCAGAGGGGTGCTTCCTGCAGTGTCTCCAGCCGAGCCCCCTCCCAGCCCCTCCCGGATGAATGCTGGGCACTGGCTCTACCGATGATTAGCTGGTCCCCCCAGCCTGTCACTCAGCCTCAGAGCCTTAGCAGCTCTTACCACTTAGGAGTGTGATGAAGATTAAAGTGATGGGTGCCTTTCCAAAGCCTGGCCCATGATGTGCCACAATTGTCACCAAGCCTCCATTCTGGTGGCTCTAGGTAGGACTGGGACACAAGACCCAAAAGCCTTTGGCTCCATCAGCTTGAAAGATCTGAGAGATGGGGAGAGCGCGCACTCTTGCCCTTGTGTGTTGGGGCTGGTATGGAGGTCCTAGGTTCCACCCAGCAGCAGGCTGACGCATACTTTCCTTGGTGCCTCTAAGGCCTTCAGAGTAAAACCACAAATGAACCTCCCCCCCTCCCCTGGCTGCGAGGACACAAGACAAGTGCCACACCCAAGCCCCGCCTGGAGGCTCCCTCCCCTGCTACCCACTCAGCTGCAGCCTTGGGATCCTGGGCTCCCTGTGCCTCTCAGCAAGCAAAGACACCTAAGCAGCCACTGTGCAACAGAGGGGATTGCCACTGATGACTCGTGGTTTCTTGTACCATCATTTTGTTTGGCTCACCAAGTGGCTGGCCCTCTGCTGGATACTGAACGCAGGGTCTCATGCTCCTCAGGCAAGGCCCGCCCACTGAGCTGTGCCTCTGGCCCTCCTTCTTTCTTCATCCTCATCAACCCTACAGACAGTAAGAACGAATCAGCCTCCCGAAGGGCTGACTTGCCAGTGTCTGCTGGGCTGTGGCCAGCCTGGTGGCATGTCCGTGCCAATTAGAAGGCACTTGAATGGCGTGGCACACAGAGCCCCAGCTGGATGTCCGCACTCCGCAGACCCCCACCTGCCTGATCTGGTGCCCCATGTGAGGGATCAGCCTGCACATCTGTATCCAGCAGACACAGCAAGTGGCAGAACCAGGATTCTAACCCTCAGGCTCTTTCTGTCTCTCTGACCCCAAGGACCGTGTTTTATTCATTGCCTGTGATCAGAATGGATTTGAGTTTCCAGCATGTGTCTGTAGCAGATCAGATGATGAGCTCACTGTTGGTCGCTGGCCTGTGTTCCTACATGACAGCCCAATCCCTGCGCCCTGCGGGCCTCCTGGCTCAGTCTCTCCTTACTCCCACAACTTCATGGAACAAGGTCCTGCCTACCACCAGCTCCAGGGCCTCTGCTTATCTCCCTCCTGTTTAACCTCATCCCAACTCCCTCTTTCTGACTGTCTCTCAAGGATGATTTTGTTTTGCTTTGGTTTTCACCCTGTTTTCAGGATCAAAACTTCTTCCTCAAGGAAGGTCGAAGAAACTCTCCTCCTCCCCGACCCCTGCCTTAGTGCTGCTGACCACTGTGAAATTCTTTAGGGCTGGAGATGCAGCTGTCTTAGGACATGTGCCTGGCACACACAAGGCCCCGGGTTCCATCCTGGCACCAAAAAATCCCCCAAACCAACAACCTCTGACCTACTTTTCTGATAGTAGGTGATAAAAAATATCGTTCATTTCAAAAATGATCCTGCCCCACACCTACGGGGAAGGAATGCTGAAGAATCTGAACAGACAGGCCTTGCTGGCTCTCCCCGCCCAGTCTAGTGGGCCAATCATAGCTCCCTGTGGTTGTCCATGCTTCAGTCATGCCTGGGCAATGAAGTCCCCATAAAACCCCAAAGAACAGAGTTCACAGAGCGTCCTGATAGCTGAACGGTGGCATGTCCTGACACGACACAGAAGCTCCTGGTCCCTTCCCCCACACCTCTCTCTGAGTCTCTTCATCTGTAGGCTCTGGAATGTCCTTTACAATAAACCAGTCATGTGCTTCCCCGGCTCTGCGAGCCTCTTGAGCATATGCGTCCAGCCCCAGGAGAGGTGGTGGGAACTCAAGCGTCTAGTGGGTTGCTCAGTAGCACTGTCAGGCAGCCTGAGGTTTGTGATTGACATCTGAAGGAGGGGGGCAGTTCTGGGGCCTGAGCCCTCACCCTGTGCGATCTGATGTTATTATCAAGTAGACAGTGCCAGAGCTCAACTTAATTAGGGGATACCAGCTGATGTCCACTGCAGAATCCACTGTTTGCTTGGTTGGAGGGGAAAAACCCTACAAATCTGATGGCAAAAGTGATCTGGGTTGTGGGCATGTTGTGGGAGAAAAAGGTTGTGTTAGGGTTTAAGGTTCGTTTGCTTTTTCTACGCACTGCTTAAAAGCCTTCACGGACTCCCCCACGCCCTGGGCTTGGGTTCAAATGTCCTTGTCTAATGCCTCCAGCCTCCTGGGGGCTTAGTGTCCTCTAGGTTCTCCAGTTGCATCCTCGTCACCCCTTTCTCTCTGTGACCCTGCATTTAAGGTAGCTGCAGAACCTCTCTGTTCTGTTCTGTGACTGAGCCCCGGGCCTCACGCTTCAGGTCCTTGGTCAATGTCAGGGGTTTTCTTTAATTTTCTCCCCTTCCTTCCTTCCTTCCTTCCTTCCTTCCTTCCTTCCTTCCTTCCTTCCTTCCTTCCTTCCTCTCTCTCTCTTCCTCTTCCCCCCACCCCCCTCCTTTCTTTCTTGTTCCAGGGATTGAACCCAGGGTCACCTAACCACTGAGCCACACCCCCAGCCCTTTTTATTTTTTGAGACAGGGTCTTACTAGGTTGCTTATAACCCTCACTAAATTGCTGAGGCAGGCCTTGAACCTGTGGTCCTCCTGCCTTAGCCTCCTCAGCCACTGGGATTACAGAGGTGAGCGGCCATGCTGGGCCACGTCAGGACATTTCAGCTGTGGACACTGTGGGCTGGACGCTGTTGTCGCTGGGGGCTGTGCTGTGCATGGTAAGAGGCTTGGCAGCGCCCTGGCCTGTGCACAGCCAGTGTCTGTAGCACTTCCCCAGTAAGGACAGGGAAGGTGTCTCCAGACCTATACATCTCCTGGGGGGCTGGGAATGTAGCTCCTTCTCTATGGAGCACCTGCTTGTCTTCTGCATCTGCGTTTGGTTGTCATTTCCTCCTGCAAGTCCTTCCTGATCCTGTGACTCCATGTCACATGGGCTGGGTGACCTTGCTATATTCCCCAACCCAGACCTCCCTGACCACACTCTGCGGTCACCGCCCCTGCGGTTGCCAGCTCTCCTGGGGCTTCACAGAGCCCCAGGGGTCTGTCTGCCTGGCTCCCTGTGGGTCCTCAGGGCCACGCCGGTGCCTGTGACACAGCCTCGCCCACCGGTTCATCCTTGACACCCCCTCTTCCCGAACCCCACATCCAGACTACCACGGACGCCACTCATTCTGAAATCTCTCCCAGATGCAAACCCCGTGCCCTGTCTGCACTGCCCCTGGGTGGCCCAGGCTGCCACCATCTCTCCCCTGGATTACAGGTGACCACAGTCCGCCTCAATCCCCTCTAATCTGTTCTCACTTCATCTGGGTAATCTTTTCAAAACAGAATTCTAAGCGCATCTCCCCCTTGGTTAAATCCTTCTGGCGGCTTCCAGCGCACCTTACTAAGGCGGCCGGCTGGCCCTGCACCCCAGCTCCCTGGCGGCCAGCCGCCTCCTGCTACAAACGCTTGTCCCTCCGGCTTCCTCTCTTCTCGTCAGGCATTTCCCTGGCTGTTCCCCTGTTCCCATCGCCGAGAGGCTCTTCCCCGCCTGGAGTGGCTGCTCTGCCCACACCCCCTCTTCGGGTTCTCAGCCCCTAACTCCTAGCTCCTGGACCAGGCCAGCTTCCAATGTCCTGGAAGGGACTCAGACTTGTCCCCACGCTGGGGCTCGATGCCGTGCAGTGTTGGCGTCTGTACTAATCTATCCTTGAACTTGTGTTGGCCCCGCAGCTTCCACCTCCCACCAGCTCTTGCCAGCTCGGGCTCGGGGGTGGGCTCTTGGCAGTCTGCTTCCCCATTCCCCCAGCCCCAGCGCAGGGACTTTGGCCTGGGGGGGGGCTGGATTGCAGGTAGGGGGTGGAGGGCAGGCACCTGCTTCCTCAGGTCCAGTTGTGGGGGGACCCCAGTGGTTGTGAGGTCTCCACCCACTCCTCAGCTATGCCAGGCCTGCGGGAGCATGAGGAGAAACAGCGGGGGAAAGACACGGCTGGTTGAAGCTTGGAGTGTGGAGGGAGCGCTCTCTCCTGAGAATGGGATAAGTCGTGTGACAAGTTTCCTTTTGCACTCAACTCTGCAAATTTGGTTGCCAGGACTGGTCGGGGCCACTGAGGGCTCAGGGCTCACAGCTGCACCTCCCAGGGAATGCCCTCTGCAGGAGGGAACTGTCTCCCAAGGTTCCACCCCTTTCAGTGGTTCAAGGCCATTGAGGGGCTCCTGTGGGGATACAAAAGCCTGGACCCCCCTCTATTTGAGACAACTCAGAAGGGCCACCCTGACTCCAGAGTTCCCGGAGGATTAGTTAAGGTCTTAGTTCTCCCTTGTTGGGGCCCAGCCTGGCCTTCCTCATGGATGCACCCCATGCAGTGGCTCCCCAATAAACCTTCCCTGTGTAAGTCTGACTGAGTCTGATCCAGGGAACCCACTCTGAGCTCCCATCCCGAGACACTGCTGGATGGAATCCCATCTGTCCTTCTGACAGCAAGTACTTCCCACGTGGTTAACTTTCTGATCCTCACCTATGAAATCAACTCCTCCTCAGAAAACCCCAGTCTCACATCTCCCTAGCCTGTACCATGACTGACACTTTGCTTCATTTGAGTGATTTTTACGTTCTATGCCCCCCGCAAGGCTGTAAGCTCCACGAGGGCAGAAATCATGCCTATTATTTTTCTTATTGTTCTACCGCTCAGTCCTGGCAAGTGATAAGTGCTCGAATGAATGAGTGAGCGAATATGAATGCATTTTGAATGAAAGGGTGTTAAAAATAATTCTGAGGGCTGGGGATGCAGCTCAGTGGTAGAGCGCTTGCCTTGCTGAGGCCCTGGGTTGGATCCCCAGTGCTGCAGCACCCAAGTGCTCTGAGACTAACAATGTGTGTGTGTGTGTGTGTGTGTGTGTGTGTGTGTGGTGTGTTGGAGGTTGAATCCAGGTGAATCCGGGGCCTAGTGCTTGCTAGGCGAGTGCTCTATCACTGAGTGACACACCAATCTTTGTAATAAGTACTTGTGAATGCCCTTAATTGTGGAATCCCCCCCCCGCCCCCCGCTTTTCTTTTAGAAGATAAGGTCTCAATATATTGCTCAGGCTGGCCTCAAACTCTTGAGCTCAAATGATCCTCCTTCTTCAGCCTCCCAAATAGCTGGGACCATAGGAATATACCACAATACCTTCCGACAGTGGTAAATATTTTGAGAATAGATGTGAAATTTTTGTAGCAGTCGAAATTATTAGGCATTGGGCTGGGTGTATAGCTCAGGGGTACAGTATTTGCCTAACATACTCAAGTCCCTGGGTTTAATCCCCAACACTGGGGGGGAAAGTTAGTAGAAGTTAAATTTGGTTGATGATTTTGGTAATTATTTTGGTGAGATCAAAATGTTATGACGTAGCCAGGCACAGTGGCGCACGCCTGTAATCCCAGCACTTGGGAGGCTGAGGCAGGAGGATCGTGAGTTCAAAGCCAGCCTCAGCAACTTAGCGAGGCCCTAAGCAACTCAGTGAGACCCTGTCTCTAAATAAAATACAAAATAGGGCTGGGGATGTGGCTCAGTGGCCGAGTGCCCCTGGGTTCAATCCCCAGTTCAAAAAAAAAAAAAAAAATTTTATGAAGTAACCAGAATCCCTCTCCTGTGTGGATTTTAAGCTGGTTTTCAGAAGTAAATTCTCAAGGAGAAAAAAAAAACCTCAGGGCAGGTTCATTGTTATAGGTAGAATCTTACATGTCCCTCAAGGGCCCATATCTGAAGACTTGGTCCCCATCCTCTGGCATTATGGGGAGGTGGGACCTCGTGGAAGGCAGTTAGGTCGTTGAGGGTGTACCCTTAAAGCAGATCTTGGCCCTGCCTCTCCTCTCTTTCTTTGCTTCCCAGCCTCCATGAGATGAGCAGTCTTCCTGACCACACACTCACACCACCATGATTGTGCTACCAACAGGGTCAAGGAACTATGGGCTTGAACCTTTGCAACCATGACCAAAACAAACCATTCCTCCTTTCAAGATTTTTCTCAGGCATTTGTCACAGCAAACAGAAAACTGACCAACACAGTCACGATGTTTGTGATGTACATAGATGTTAACTTTCAAGGAAACACAGCCAGAGATTCTTTTTTAGAGCTTACTCAAGTATGTCTCCAGCATTGTATTTGGTACAAAAGAGGCTTTAACATAAATATAATACCTGACCTCTGTTTCTCTTTATCCCTTTGAACATGAAGAGCTGATCAGAGAATTCAAGATGGGGCAAGGTAACAAAATACATTATGAGCCTTTTTTTCCCTCTTTGGGTATGGGTTTGAACTTGGGGTGCTCCACCACTGAGCCACATACCCAGTCCTTTTTATTTTCATTTTCAGACAGAGTCTGAGTTGCTGAGGGCCTTGCTAAGTTGCTGAGGCTGGCCTCGAACAGTGACCCTCCCGCCTCAGCCTCCCAAGTTGCTGGCATTATAGACGTGTGCCAGCTGCTTTTGAGTCACTGTTCTAACTTCGTTCCCATTCTTTACAAAATAGCAGGTTTAAGTGACTCACGGTGCATGAAATCTGAAGATCACTGTGCTCTAAAGAGGAGGCTGAAATTGAAAAGTTCCAGAATGAGTCCCACCACCCAATTTCCTATTCTATTTGCCTCGATTGTCTAAAAAATGAGCTACTTTTACTCTGTGTGTGTGTGTGTGTGTGAGTGTGTGTATGTGTGTGTGAGCGTGTGTGAGTGTGTGTGTGTGTGTGTGTGTGAGTGTGTGTGTATGTGTGTGTGAGCGTGTGTGTGTGTGTGTGAGTGTGTGTGAGTGTGTGTGTGTGTGTGTGTACGTGTCAGCTGAGCATGAGCAGAGGCACTTTCAGGTATAATCCAAGTGAGTGTGGACGGTGGCCCTGCTTATGGCGAGAGCCTGGCTCTGGGACACCAGTCACCACTCTGCCCTGGGTAGGCTCCTTTCTCAAGTCTTCCTCTGCCAGAGGTTCAGTTAGGCCTTCGGTTAGTGTCTGTATCAGGCCAGACTGGGGCAATATGCTAATGAGGGCTTTTGGGTTTTTTGGGGGTACTGGGGATTGAACCCAGGGGCTCTCAACCACTGAGCCATGTCCCCAGCACCCCCTAACCTTTTTGTATTTTATTTAGAGACAGGTTCTCACTGAGTTGCTTAGGGCCTCACCAAGTTGTTTTGAACTCACGATCCTCCTGCCTCAGCCTCCTGAGCTGCTGGGATTATAGGCGTGTGCTACTGCGCCTGGATTGCTAATGTTTTTTTTTAAAAAAAATTCTTTAGCTAAGATAGCAGATGAACCATTGTACATGTGCTATAGTCATCCACAACCAAAAAGAGAACTAGTCCAGAATGTCACAGGGCCAGGGCCCAACAGGGACTGTTTTGGTGTGAACGAGGTGGGTGGCTCAGAGGTGGTCTCTGGTGGAATGGCAGTGGAAGTTCAAGACCCACGAAGAGACAGGCCAAGGACAGTGGCAGGCAGCCCAACACTTGCTCCAGCCTCCCAGCCTCCCGCATTCTTATTTCTGCTCCTTTGGCCTCCATGGGCATGAATCTCGAAGTTCTTTGGACCTCTGCTTTATCTTTCTTCTTTTGCACTTTGACCTGTGCATTCACTTCCTTCGCTTGGCTCTCGTGGCTCAGAGGTTTCTAAGAAGGTGATACCAAGGCCAACAGTGCTTCCGCCTGAGTTTCCCTGAGTGGCCAGCTTTTTACAGCATTGAAACCACAGGCCATGGGCCACTTTGGTGCATGAACTCAGTTCAGTGAAAACGAAGCACTCCTTTTTTTTGTTTTAATTTTTTTTGGTACTGGGGATTGAACCCACGGGCACTCCACCACTGAGCCACATCCCTGCCCTATTTTGTATTTTATTTAGAGACAGGGTCTCACTGAGTTGCTTAGGGCCTCGCTAAGTTGCTGAAGCTGGCTTTGAACTCGTGATCTTCCTGCCTCAGCCTCCCAAGTGCTGGGATTACAGGCGTGCACCACTGCGCCTGGCTAAAAAACGAAGCTCTTCTGAATCAGAGGGACCCAGACTCCTATCACATAATAGCAGTGGGCAAGTCTCTTGGCTAAACCTCAATTTCCCCACCTGAACAACGGACCTCACAGTAATGCTTCACTCAGAACTTTCCTGCAAAGGATCTAGACCCCACCATGGTTTGGTTAAGGAGTCGGACATTTCTAGACCTTTCAAACCATTTAGGTGTCAGGAGTGGAGAGGGGCATCCACCTTTTGTGTTACTGGACACCCATTCTTCATCTTTTCATCCTGATTCTCCTTTGAAGAACACATTTTCTCTGCTCTCAGTCCATGAGATTTAGGTGAGACAAAGCCACCTTCTGGCTCCTGGGACTGGAGCCACTGAAGTTGGGCAGGTGACCGAGCTGCCCACTGAAAGACTTTCCTGGGACTCAGAAGAGAACTTTTTGGAAAGCAGAGCTTCCCCTCCACTGGGGTTGCTCAGGGGGCAGGACAGAGCTGCTGGTGGCCCCCAGAGGGGAGGCCTGCCTGAGAGTGAGGCCAACACCAGAGATGGAGCTGGGAATCAGCGTTGGGGATTCCTGGGGACACTGCTTGGACACCTGGATCAAGCTAAGCCTCTGGGCCTCTTAGTTCATTAGCTTCATTTTCTTTTTTTTGGAACCAGGGATTGAACTCAGGGACACTCGGCCACTGAGCCACATCCCCAGCCCTATTTTTGTATTTTATTAGAGACAGGGTCTCACTGAGTTGCTAAGGGCCTCGCTAAGTTGCTGAGGCTGGTTTTGAACTCGTGATCCTCCTGCCTCAGCCTCCCAAGTCGGTTGGATTACAGGCGTGTGTCATTAGCTTCATTTTCTTAAGTGACTTAATTTTTCGCCATAAGAACCCTGACTGACAATACGCGAAGTCATAGGAACTTACTCCATGTGTTAATCTTTTGCCTTTAGAAGTTGTTCCTCCAAGGACTTCGAAGGAATTCAAAGGCCACCTCGAGTACCTGCCTCCCCCTTGCAAACTGGCCTCAGGCTGTCTCGGGCCTGTTCAGAGCCGCCTGCCCCTTTCCCTCTGAAGTGCCTCCTGAGTTAGTGTCCAGGTACCAGCAGCCAAGGAGCCCCATGCGGCCGAAAACCTATTCTAATGAGTGGTCTGTGCCCCTGAACCCAGTTTAGGGTTGAGGATGATCGCACTCTAAGAGAAGGAAGTAGAGACCCGGCTGAGAGGCCAGGGGATGCACTGCCCTGAGGCCAGGCCTGATGCCGGCTCCTATTACCTGGGCGTGGGCCATTATGGTGACTTGTGCTGGGTCCCTTTCTCCCCATCCGTCTCTTTCTCCTCAGTTCAGAGGAGGAGTCAGACTCACTCTGGTCACATCGCCTTCCTGTTCTAAGACCTTTGGTGGCTCCCCACTGCCTACAAACTAATCCATACCCAAAGCATTGTCTCCCCCAAAACTTGAAACGCCCCGTGTCCCTGCAGGGAGGCCAAGCTCAGACCTAGGGCAGACTCGTAGGAGGCAGGTCCAGAGTCCAAATCCTGTTCTAACCTCAGTCCTGTTACAATAGAGGCAGGAGTTATGATCCTGTAGGAAAGGACTCCCCCAACCCTGCCCAGCACCTTGGTATATTCGCCACTAATTTTTATTATTAGTGTTGTTATTATTTTTTTGGTACCAGGGATTGAATCCAGGGGTGCTTAGCCACTGAGACACATCCCCAGCCCTGTTTTATATTTTATTAGAGACAAGGTCTGGCTGTTGCTTAGGGCCTCACTAAGTTGCTGAACTTGGAATCCTCGGGCCTCAGCCTCCCGAGCTGTGGGGATTACTTTACAGGCGTGCACCCCACTGATTTTGATTGCTACCACACAAAGAATCTTTCCCCTGGCTGTCTTCCTTTATTTAATTATTCACAGGAGTTTTCTATTGCTGGGCAACAAACGGCCACAAACTTATAACTTAGAGCAGTGCCCATCCTAGCTCGCGGTTAGGCAGGTCAGAAGTTCGGCCGCCGCAGACCAGGGCTCTTGGGTGAGGGTCTGACCAGGATAGAGACAATGGCCAGGCTGGGTTCCCAGCTGGAGTTCAAGGGCCTCCCCCAGGTTCACACAGTGGTTGTGGTTGAGGCCCCGTGTCCTCGCTGGCTGTCAGCAGAGGCAGCTCTCGGCCCCTGGGGACCACCCGCCCTCCTTGTCACATGCCCCTCCGTCTTTGAAGCCAGCCATGGGGCAGGCAAGGCCTCTCGTGCTTCAGACTTCTGACTTTTGCTGTCTGACCTCTGGGCCGTGCTGGAAGGTCGCGTGTGGTGGGTTGGGCCACCCGCACAAGTTCTTCAAGGGCAACTGATGAGTCGGCCTCAATGTGTGGGGCTGCAGCAGCTGCCTCTGATGGGGAGGCCAGCAGACCTCCACAGGGCTCTGTCCCTGAGGTCACTGAACTGCCCACTCCACACCAGAGGACGGTGGTCCGTGTGGTGCGGCAGAAGGCAACCCAACCTAATGCCCGTGGGACCCCCAAATGAGAGGGAGCTAGCCAAATTTCCCAAGCCAGGAAGGCCGCCTTTTCTGGAAGGATGGCGCAGCCGAAGCACACGCTGCCCTCGCGGTCAGGCTCGCTTCCTCCCCACAAGGGCCACCGCAGGCCTCTCACGCAGTGCCTTGCCGTCACAGCTCAGGGTTCAAGACGCCAGACCCCGGAAACAGGCACTCTGCACTTGTCTGTCGTGTGGTTCGAATGCAAGGACCCTAAAACCCGCTTGGGAGCTGCGACACACGAGGAGCTCAGGAGGTTACTTAGCTCTGCGGAGGGGTGAACAGGGAACAGGGGACACCTTCCTTTCTCCTCCTCCTCCTCCTCCTCCTCCTTCTCCTGCTCTTCTTCCTCCTCCTCCTCCTCCTCCCTCTCCTCCTCCTCCTGTTTTTCCTCCTCCTCCCTCTCCTCCTCCTCCTTCTCCTGCTCTTCCTCCTCCTCCTTCTCCTGCTCTTCCTCCTCCTCCTTCTCCTCCTCTTTCTCCCTCTCTGTCCCATGGAACCAGGAAGTTTCATACCCCAGTCCCCAGGCTGCCACTGAAGCACAGGGGCCATGGAGAGCCAGATTGAAAGCCATATAAAGGAGGAGGAGGATGAGAGGGAGGAGGGAGGGAAGAGGGGGTGGAGGAGAAGGAGGAGGAGGAGAGAAAGGAGGGAGGAGGGGGAGGAGGAGAAG
>JAJEJO010050248.1:1161285-1297498 GCA_020662805.1 Glaucomys volans
CCCCAGTACCAAAAAAAAAAAAAAAAAGAAAAAAAAATAAACCTCTCCTGTTTGGGCCATGGAGTTGTCCATGATATACAGCTGAAACCCAGCCTTGGTTCCCGTGGGCGGGCAACTCCTGCTCTTACTTCTTCAGCCTCTTTAGGGCCCCTCTTCTTGCACAGCCCTTACCTGCTCCTCAACTCCTGTCCCTGGTCCTCCTCTCGGCCTGTTTACCAAGTGACTTGCGGTGACTGCTGCGTCCCACCACGACCCCACGTCTAGCCCAGGCCTTTCTCCAAGGCACCAGATCTGCAGGTCTAAATGCCCCTGAACCTCTCCAGCCACCAGGCTGCAGGCGCCTCCTGGACAACAGGGTCACAACTGGACGTGCCAGCTTCCTGCAGTTCTGCTCTTCCTGATGGTCACCAGAGCGAGAGCCTCCTTCCCTTCACCCTCAGACCCAGTGGGTCCCGAATCTCATCAGGTCTGCTTCCGACATCTCCAACTTGCCCTCACTTCTTCAATCCTATTGTTCTACACAGAGTCATGACTTAATTGGAATCCCCCTTTTAACCAGAAAATTCTCAACAAGCCACCTCAAACCAAATTAATCAAAACAGACATCAGAGGTGCTGTACTCCTGTAATCCCACTACTAGGGAGGCTGAGGTAGGAGGATGGCAAGTTTGAGGCCAGCCTCAGCTATGTGGTGAGACCCTGTCTCAAAAAATAAAAGGGCTGGGGGGTGTAGCTCCATGGTAGGGCATCCCTGGCTTCAGTCCCTAGCACCAGAAAAACAAAACAAAACAAAAACAAAAACATAAAACTACTTGCCTTTGCATCTATAATTTTCATTTAAAATTTCACCTCCTTCTAACATAAGACATTCCCCTGTTCCACTCTCAAAAACAATAAAGGAATGTTTTACTTTTAATACAGTAGGTGTTAAGAACCGCTTCTATTTAATACCCTATTAAAACTGACCTATAGCCGGGATATACCTGTAATCCCAGCAGCTTGGGAGGCTGAGGAAGGAGGATAGAGAGTTCAAAGCCAGCCTCGGCAACTTAGCGAGGCCCTAAGCAACTCAGTGAGACCCTGTCTCTAAATAAAATACAAAACAGGGCTGGGGATGTGGCTCAGTGGTCGAGTGCCCCTGGGTTCAATCCTCAGTACCAAAAAAAAAAAAAAAAATTACCTAATAAAAAACTATTCTTGCATTCTTAAAAAAAAATGAATTAAAAAAAAAACAACTGACCTATTAGGATGGGGAGAGGTTAGAGGTTAGGTCCAGCCCCCTCATTTCCTGGAAGAGGCACCAGGGGGTGGTTATTGGCTGACCACACCTGGACCTTGGCTGTGGATGCTGCTCTCACCCTGGAGGCCTGGACATCCCCAGCTCACAATGGGGCTCCCCTGGCCCCCATGAGAAGACAGCAAGGTGGCCCCCAAGAGCCGAGCAAGCGCCTTCTCTTACTCTTACAAAGGAAATCAGAAGAATCAAGTCCTCGGGGACACAGGAGGCCCCTCCCGCCTCCGGGAGGGCGGGGCACTCACCCTCTGGGTGATGGGCTGGCCCTCCTGGACCTGCACGGCCAGCCCCAGGTCCGACAGCCTGCAGTGGCCCCGGTGGTCCAGGAGCACGTTCTCGGGCTTCAGGTCGCGGTAGACGATGCCCAGCCCGTGCAGGTGAAGCAGGCCGCAGGCCATCTGGGCCGCGTAGAAGGTGACCCGGCCCAGGGCCAGGCCGCGCTCGCCCACGTTGTAGATGTGGAACTTGAGGTCCCCGCCGTTCATCAGGCTCATGACCAGGCAGAGGTGGGTCTTGCTCTCAAAGGCGTAGGCCAGCGAGACGACGAAGGGGCTGCTCACCTTCTCCAGGACCTCCTTCTCCAGGAGCGCCATCCTCTCCCCGCTCTTCTTCTTCAGCCGCTTCTTGTCCAGCTTCTTACAGGCGTACATCTTGCCGGTGTTCTTCACCTGGACGGCACACACCTTGAGGAGAGAGACGGGGGAGGCGTGAGAGCAGGTGGCACTGGGCAGAGGAGCAGAGGGGACCACGAAGGGCCGTGTGTGGATATCCGCCGAGGGGCCGGGTGGCAGGCTCCTGCGGAAAGGGGAGCTGTAAGGAGAAGGCATATTAAGGCAGAGTGGTGACTGCGGAGAGGTACCACTCTGCCCCCACGAGGTCACCCAGACTGTTTTTTTGTGGTACCAGGGATTGAACCCAGGAGTACTCAACCATGAGCCACCTCCCTAGCCCTTTTTATATTTTATTTTGAGGCAGGATCTTGCTAAGTTGTTTAGGGCCTCACTAAGTTGCTGGGGCTGAATTGAACTTGCCATCCTCCTACCTCAGCCTCTGAAGTGGCTGGGTAATGTACTACCCGCACCTGGCCACATTGACCATTCTTAAAAAAATAAAAAGGAAGAAATGACAAACCGTGGCAAGACATGAAGAAAGAGGAATCCTGGAGCAATGAGCAACCCTGGCGGGAATAGCAAACGTGGAGAAGAGTTTGCTGGCTTCTCCAAAGGTCACACGCAGAATCACTGCGTGACCCCACAATGCTTCTCTCAGGCAGATACCATAAGAAACCAACAGGTCTTGAGGCTGAAACTTGAACATTCTAGCACTATGCACAATGGCCAAAAAGTGGAAGCCACCCGAGTTCATCAACAGGTGAATGGATAAATGACGTGGTATATCCATACAACGAAGTATCATTTGGCCATAAAAATGGAATACTGACATAAGTTACAATGCAAGGGAACCTCCAAAATGGTATGCTGAGCGAAAGAAGCCAGATGCATGGAGGATCGCACGTTGTCTGAAATGTCTAGAAATCCCTGCAGACAGAAGGTAGACTGTGGTTGCCGGGGCTGGAGCGGGCGGGAGTGGGTACAGGATGGTACAGGAACTGGCCAGGGGGGATGGTCGCTTAATACAGCAAATGTGCTAAATGCCACCGAAATGTCCAGTTCAAAATTGGCTAATTTTATATTATGTGAATTTTACATCAAAAACGATTTTCTCCTTTACAAAGCTGGGCCCAGCCGGGTGCGAAGCAGGTTCTGACCTTGACTTCAAGGTGCACGTGCATGTTTAGATGCCCATTCTACTCCAATGACCTCTGTCACCACAACTGAGGGGCAAAGGCGGACCCCTCCCATGTGGCTGTCATTGCCCAGTGTCCGGGGCCTGTCCCGGGTGTGGACACCGTGATCCAGGTTCTTGGCCAAGTCCACATTTGCACAGTCTCTCTCCGAACGTGTGTCTATGTCACAGGGCCATGGAAGAAGGGGTGGGGGAGTGGGCTGGGAAATCTCTCCACCTGGCACCAAAATTAGCTCTGAATAAGTCCCCCGGGGACTTAAACTCACCCCCCATCCCACCCCTGTCCTCTGTCCTTCAGGCCAGCCTGGTATTTAGAGACCCTTACCTCCCCGAAGCCACCTTTGCCCAGCACGCGGAACTCGGTGAAGTACTTGTCGGACACGGGCTGCATCTCGAAGAGTTTCCACTGCAGAAACCTGTCGTAGAAGGGGCTGCCCAGGAAGTCCCGGAAGGGCTGCCCTTGCAGGAAGGCCACGGTCTCGGCCTTGGCCTGCCCCACCAGGGCCTCGCGCTCCTCCTCGGTGGCGGCTGCTCGGCACTTGGTGGTCAGGGCCAGGCTGAGGAAGGGGTGCGGCTGCCGCGGGCCGGGCTCGCGCGCACAGGTGGCCAGCAGCCCGCGCAGCGCGCCCGCCCTGGCCGGCCCGTCCTCCGCCAGCTCCCAGCTGCGCACCTCCTCCAGGAAGGCCGCGGCCTCGCCGTACGCGGGCACGGTGGCCAGGAAGTCGCGGAAGAGGCGGCGGCCGATGGGCTGCTGCTCGCACAGGCTGTGGAAGTGCGGGGCCAGCGCCCGGCGCAGCTCCGCGCAGCCCTGCGGCCCGGGCAGCGCCAGGCTCCGGCGGCGCCGCTGCAGCTCGCGGCTGTCGGGGTCCGTCTTCCTGGCCTGCAGGTAGGCCGTGTTGGCGATCAGGTTGTCCAGGCCCCCCATGTCCACCATGGCCGAGGCGGGTGCCCCAGGGACAGCCGAGGGAGCACGCAGGGCAGCGGGCCGTCGGTCAGTGGCCACCCGGCTCTTCGCTTTCGGGGACTGACTCACTTCCAGGGGATTTGAGGAGCCTTCTGGGCTGCGGGTGGGACCGGGGAGGGGGCCGACGACGGTTCTCCAGTAAGAAGCTTTGGCTGGCTATGTATAGCTGGCCCCAGATCCGCACCTGACAGGTCACCCCACCCACCAGGCCCAAGCTGCCTGCTCTGAGCCAGTTCATCATGGGCCCTTCTCAGACCAGACACCCCTGCCCTGATGTCCAGCCGCCAGCTCCAGAGGAAGCCAGCAGGACTCAGCTGGTGTCGGATTTGTTGCTGACAGCAGCAGTATTTAAAAAGCTTCTGAAGCCACGATGTTTCCCACCAGGCTCAGGTTCTGGAAGCTTCTGGAGCAACCTGGAGAGGTGTCCTCCTGGTGTCTGACACACAGAACAGGCTACAGCAGGGGATGCTTGCTGCAAGCTTTGGGTCCTCAGACAAGTTCCCAGAGGTCCTGGGACTCAAGTTGTGGATCTTGGGGTGCCTGCAGGAATCCTCCAGCTGTGGCTTGGGTATTAGCTCCTAGGAAGTCGGTGACCTGACAAGCCTGTGTTAAAAGGGGGATGGAGGAGGATCATCTTGACCCCAAACATGCCATGAAGGGACATAAGCAGAAAAAGCCCCATTCCTGAAACAGAGGGATGGAGTCTGCTGGGGGTGTGGGCTCTGAAGGAACAAGAATTTTCCATGACCCCAAAGACAGAGAAAGCAGCAACCCCGTGGCATGCAGTTGTGACATTCCGTGGACAGTCTCACCAGGGGACTCGGCAGGCCAAGGAGTCTAAAGGGAGGTTTCAAGGGTCCCTCCACATCTGTGCCTTAGGAAGCAAGGGAGCTGTCCTCCACGGAGGACACGCCAGGCTGAGCTGTCACTGACCACAGCCTCACCAGGAACAGGGATCGATGTGGACAGAGATCAGGCTAAGAACCTGCGCTCTAAAAATAACAGCTGTGTCCTACAGGGAAGAACGCCCAGGCTTTTTCTTTGCAAAGCAAGGCCAAGGCCGCTTAGAAACAAAGTCACTCAGTATTATGGGAGAGTGTTTACGTGGAAGAGAGAGAGAGAGAGAGGGAGGGGGCTGGTCAGTCTTTTTCCAAACAAACAAGCTCTACAAGCTCACACACACTGTCAAAACATCGTGGTGACCGCCTTGGCGGCCTGTAGGCCTCCAACCATCCCGGAGCAGACACACACTGGCCTCATGCTCCCGAGAATTATGTAATGAACTCGTGGGTGCCCTTTGGCTTTGCACGCTGCGCTGCAAGTGATCGCCCCTATTGTGGGGATGGATGGTCGGCGTGAGCGACCGAGGCTCGGATCATGCCACCTGCTCAGAAACCACACTTGAAACCCGGGCCCTTCCTGGCTCTTGACAGGTTGTCCTGGGTCCACGGTTCTGAGTAGTGAATAATCAGGCTGAGAATTTCTTCTGGTGAGGAAGTGCCTTTCCCCAGGATTTTCATGAACTTTGAGAAAATGGTAGAATTGTCATTATGGATATTTAACCTTGGCCCTGGGGGGAAATGACTTCCCTAATGAACGTGTTTGCTAGGAATTGCTGGATTCCACCCACACTCATTTATTACTTTTTAATATCTGAGTGATCACTTAACCTAGTACTATCCAAAAGAAATGTACAAAGTCACAAATGTAGTTTAAACTTTTCTAGTAGCCACATTAAAGTGATAAAAACAAACAGGTGAAATTAACTTTAACAATTATATTCAGGGTAACCCAAGAGATCCAAACTATTATCATTTCAACATAAAATTGATATAAAAGTTGCAAATGGAATGCTTTCACTCTTTTGTGTCCTGAGTCTTCCGATGCTGGTTTATATTTTGCGCTTACATTTCAAGTCACACTAGCTACACGTCAGGTGCTCAGTAGCCCCTGTGACTACTTATTGTCTAGCACAGACTCAACCTTTATTTATGTAGCTTTGTCCTTCACAAAAGAGTGGCTTTTCTTATGTGGGTTTGTTTTCTAATCAATCGTACCATAGATCATCAGGGTAAAAAAAAAGAAAACCTTACTCTCATTTATTAAAAATTATCTGACCAATGAGAACAGAGTTTAATAGTATTAGACACAAAATGTAGAAGTTATAAATTGACAATATGGTGCCCTCTGGAAATTTTAAACAAGAAATTTGGGTTGGTGGTGTGGTGGGACAGTAATGAGTACTAAGTCTAGCACTGCTGGCTCTAACAAGTCTTAGCTGTGTGGTCCTCAGCAATCTACTTAACTTTTCTGAGTCTCAATCTCATTATATATAAAACAGAAGTAATAAATGTTTTTCTTTTTTTTTTTGAACCAGGGATTGAACTCAGGGACACTCGGCCACTGAGCCACATCCCCAGTCCTATTTTGTATTTTATTTAGAGACAGGGTCTCACTGAGTTGCTTAGGGCCTCGCTAAGTTGCTGAGGCTGGCTTTGAACTCGCAATCCTCCTGACTCAGCCTCCCAAGTCGCTTGGATTACAGGCGTGCACCACCATGCCCGGCTTTTTTTTTTTTTTTTTTTTTTTTTAAGGTAAGCTCCTGAGAGAATTAAGTGCCAAATACTGCGTGACACAAAGAATTGGTGTTCCATCAAGCTTCAGGACAGAAAGATTAGATTCATTAAATGACATGCAAGATTTGAAACTACAAACTATTGCAATTGAATGTTTTCCTATATTCTACCATAAAAGGGACTAAACTCATATTAAAAGGAGGAAATATTTCATTTTGAATGGAAATCATAACTTTTACAATAGTAGAAAGCAACAATAAAATGCTGCTATTTTATGTCCAATTTTATAACCTGGGGAAAAGTTCTCTTTGCTCAGCTTTTCCATTCCCTTTGGCCTCCTTTAAAGCTTTCCTTATGGTGCCCAGGTTCATAATTTGAAAATGCTCTAACATCCTACCACAATGGAAAACACAGTGAACAGAAACAAATGTTTTAGGTTAATGATTAGTCATAGGACAGGGTAGATTTGCTTTTTTTCTCAAGGATTTTTTTCGTTTAAAAATATATCCTAAGCCGGGCGTGGTGGCGCATACCTGTAATCCCAGTGGCTTGGGAGGCTGAGACAGGAGGATCGCAAGTTCAAAGCCAGTCTCAGCAAAAGCAAGGCTGCTGAGCAACTCAGTGAGACCCTGTCTCCAAATAAAAGACAAAATAGGGCTGGGTATGTGGTCAGTGGTCAAGTGCCCCTGAGTTCAATCCCTGGTACAAAACAACAACGACAAATCCTAAGGTTAACTGTTCAAACAAAATGGTAAGGCTGGATTTCTTTCTTTCTTTTTTTTTTTTTTTGGTACTGGGGATTGAACCCAGGGGCACTCCACCACTGAGCCACATCTCCAGCCCTATTTTGTATTTTATTTAGAGACAGGGTCTCACTGAGTTGCTTAGGGCCTCGCTAAGTTGCTGCGGCTGGCTTTGAACTCCCGATCCTCCTGACTCAGCCTCCCAAGTGCTGGGATTACAGGTGTGAGCCACTGCGCCCGGCAAGGCTGGATTTCTAATAAGAACCTGATCATCTTTTAAAATCACAATTCCCAAGCTCCAATAACACCTCTATTTTTCCCTCCTATTTAAAAAAATTATCACTGCATTATAGTTGTACATAATAGTGGGGTTTAGAATATGTATTTAAGGATCAAGAATTATAAAGTAATTCAGTATGATTTGCTATGAACTCTTAAATACATAGAAGATATTTTGAGTGCTGTAAATTCTGAAACAGTATGTTGGCACTGAGATACTCAAAGAAGCTGGGCGCAGTGGTGCACGCCAGTAATCCCAGCAGCTTGGGAGGCTAAGGCAGGAGGATCGTGAGTTCAAAGCCAGCCTCAGCAACTTAGCGAGGCCCTAAGCAACTCAGTGAGACCCTGTCTCTAAATAAAAATACTAAATAGGGCTGGGGATATGGCTCAGTGGCCAAGTGCCCCTGGGTTCAAACCCCAGTACCCAAAAAAAAAAAAAAAAAAAAAGAAGAAAGAGATAAATAATCCAGATTATTGTTTATCTTCTGATTCAACGCCTTTTTTTTTTTTTTTAACCCCTGATTTGAGATCTTGTGACATTTTGTTTTCTTGCAGTGCGAGCTCTGTACCAGGAGGTAAAGCACCGAGGTCGTCACCATCTCAGTAACAGCTGGCCACACTTGACATTTTTAATGACTTGAAGTGACCAAAAATACCTTGTTGATGAAAGCTTTGTTAAATATTAAATGGAGGGAGGAGGAGCTGGTGGAGTCTGAACTATTGTTTAATGTGGTCAGAGGGTTTTCTCACAAAAATTAGTTTTCGAGGACTTTGTTTTTTCTATTGAAATATCGAAGGGTCAGACCAATTGGGGGTCTCGCGGGATTTCCTTCAAGAGAGTTCTCGAGACATCGAGGTTTTCTGAGTGAAACTAGAAAGTTACGACACTTGGGTATTTTTAGGGAACCAAGTACAATATCCTGCAGATTAAACAGGAGACCATCACAATGAGTGCTGTTTGTTTTACTCTATTTTTTAGAGAATTTTCTGTTATGGAAAACTTCAAATATACACAGAGGAGAACAGTAAAACTAAGTTCTCTGTGCCTCCCACCCAGCCCCAGCAATGACCAGGTTTCTGCCAATCTTTGTTTGCACCTAACACCTCCACCTCCTTTCATTTGCTGGAGTATTTTAAACAACAAAGACCCATGTCAGTACCTGTAAGTATTTTGATATTTTATTTAGATAATTTTGTGTTCATTATGTACGTATAATTTATATTTTAATTAATCAATTTATTTATTGGTACTAGGGATTGGACCCAGGGGCACTTAACCACTGAGTCATATCCCTAGCCCTTTTTATTTTTTATTTTGAGACAAGGTCTCACTAAGTTGCTTAGGGCCTCAATTACGGCTGGCCTTGAACTTGCAATCCTCCTACCTCAGCCTCCCAAGCTGCTGGGATTACAGGTGTGCACCACCACACCCAGCTATATTTCATATACTAGGTTCATAAGCAAATAAAATGAAAATAGAATAGTTAAAAGCTAATAAACAATATATAAATGTATAATAAGTTTGTATCTTAAAATGCATTTTTAAAATTACATATTTTATTATTTTTTTTAGAACTGGGATTAAACCCAGGAGTGCTACATCCCTAGTCCTTTATTTTTCATTGAGACAGGGACCCAGATCAGAGAGGGCACCATCAGAGAAAGGATCTTGGCACACAGAGAATGCTCACCTACACGACTCCTGACATCATGCATCAAACTACCCTTTAAAGGATCCGTCTCCCTCCCAAGAACAGGGAGAGCGTGGTCCGCCACGCAGTGCGGTCAGCCATGCAGTGTGGTCCGCCACGCAGTGCGGTCAGCCATGCAGTGTGGTCAGCCATGCAGTGTGGTCAGTCATGCACTGTGGTCAAGTTAGTATTTCCAAGGGACCCGCTGGCTGCTGTGATGAGCACCTGGGCATCCTGGAGGAGCTGAGCAGCTGTCCAGGTGAGAGTGATGGTGGCAGAAGATTCTGGAACCACTCAGAGAGCAAAATGGGAGGAGCTGTGACTTGGAGGCTCAGGACAAAGAAGACAAGGCCTGGGGACAGGATTGGAGCATGGAGGCCCTGGAAGACAGCCTCCTCATTCACCAAGAGAAGGGAACTCTGAAGAAGCCTTGCTTCGTGTTCAGTTTGGGGCACGTGGAGCCTGGGTGCTGAACCATCCAAGTGGAGCCCCATGGGGGCAGCTGGATACAGACCTGGACTTAGAGGGGAGGGTTAGGGGAGGCTCAGGTGTACCAGGCGTGCGTGGCCTGAGTGATCACTGACCTGGGTATTAGAGAACCCATCCGAGGAGAGAGGAGCGATGTGGGATAAGAACGAGCCTCGAGGAACTTCTAGGTCCAGCATCGGGGAGAGAAGGAGCCCGGGGTACAGAGAAGAAATGGCCAGGGACGCGGAGAGAAGTGGAAAGGAAGTTAGGAAGAATGTTGCTGAGACAAGGACCAAAAAATGACACTGATGGGCTGGGATGGCAATCGCGAGGTCCTGCTGAGGAACCCTGGGGCCCAGCGGGTCCTCCCCCAGACCCGAGCAGTGCCAGAGGGAGGACAGGAGTGGAGGCCGAGGCTGCGCCGTATAGAGGTGGGAGCTGGCGGGGTGCAGGGGAGGAGAACTGCTGTCTGACCTTCTGCATGTTAAAGGTGATAGGAAGGATGGAGTATGGAGGGCAAGGTTAGAAATAAGAGAAAAACACAGGTTCCGGAGAGGACCGTGGAAGGGGAAGGACACAGGAATGACCGGCCTTCGGGTTAAGGGCAGATCTCCAGTCACAAGAGAGGAGGGAGGCCAGGCGGGCTCAAGGGCTGTGTGTTAGAGAGCTCAGGCTTCTATGTTTTGGTAGCCAGGATTGAACTCAGGGACGCTTAACCACTGTGCCCCAGCCAGCCCTTTTTATATATTATTAGAGGCAGGGTCTTGCTAAGTTGCTTTGGGTCTTGCTAAATTGTTGAGGCTGGCTTTGAACTGGTGATCCTCCTGCCTCAGCCTCCCAAGCCACTAGGATTTCAGGCGTGCATCACAGCACCAAGCAAGAAAGCCCAATTGAATGTAAAAACCACAATATATGGTTAAAGTCATCCCAGAGGTCAGCACCAAATCCAACGGGAGCATCCAGCAGGATGCAATTGATTTCCTAGCTTCCAGGAAACATCAGTTAAACACCAAGCATTTCCCAATCATTATCAGGCAATTGCAGATTTAAACACAAAGCCTGTAATCTTATTGTTGGTCTGGCCTAAAAGTGAGACCAGGAAAAAAAAAAAAGTGCTCTACTTAGTCAAGGACTTGGGGTTCCACTCTGGGACCAGGACTCGGGGTCCCACTTTCCCCTCTGGGGCTCTTTTCACTTGGTGCTCCTCTGTAGCACAGAGCAGCTTGGGAAGTGAAGGAATCCTGTCTGGCATCTAAAGAAGAAAGCTGGGATCGTGTTTACAAATGTCTTGTGCTCTGTTTCCACTGCTGCGGCAGATTCCTAGTTCTCCGTCTTGTGCAGGGTCATGGATAACAGCAAGCCTCAAGTTCAGCTCTCCGCTGGTCAATAGTGAGACAACGACTGTGCAGCTGAAGGAAAAATCCTTTTATCAACAGGAAACCTGACCTTCCTTACAAGTCGTACCAAGAATAGATGGTGAGGAATTTTGCTTTTTGAGGCTACTTAATATAGAAGTTGCACTTGCTTTAATAGGGGGTGAAAAAAAATCTCTGGACCTGCTTAAAGTTTCTCATTCCTATGGTAAATTACGTTCTTAAATATGGAAACTTGGGCTCTTGTCTAGAATAACACAAACATCTTCCCCTCCAAACAAGACTAATTGTTGAATGGGGACCACACCCAATAACACAGGGTATTATTCTTCTTGAACAAGGAACTGCCCATAATTGAGGAAGAAAAGCAATTGGTACATTTGAAGAAAATGGAAGATACTTCCTGATAGTCAACTTGGAACTGAGTCATGGCAGAGGTACACAAGAAAATGGACTGGCGTGTTCACACAATGAGATGTAAAAATTCTGACTTTCTCCGGAAAGTGATTAGGACACTAAACAGTACCACGTCGACAAAGTGAAAGCAAAATAAATTCCACAAAACATGTATTTGATTTGTGGGGCAGATGCGGGAATTATCTGGAAAAATGCTTTGTGGTTATATTGAAGAATGAAACTAGGGAATAAAAATCCAAGTTATTTTTAGTAGAACATAAAACACTTTTGTTATGGTTTGAATCTGGAATGTCCCCCAAAACTCAGGGGTGTCCAATGTAGCCATGTTCGGAGGTGGGGCTTCTGGGAAGCAATTGGATCATGAGGTCTCTGACCTTGTCAGTGGATTAATCCATTGATGGATTAATCACTTGATGGCATTATTGGGGGGGTGGAAACTGGAGGAAGTGGGTCACTGGGGGCGTGCCCTGTTTCCTCTCTTCTGCTCCCCATCTCTTTCCTGGCCTCCCCAAGGTGGCCAGCCCAGCTCCCCCAGGCCTTCTCCTCCATGACGCTGCCCTCACACAGGCCCTCTGCAGTGAAGTCAGCCAACCCTGGCCCGACAGCTCTGGAGCTGGGAGCCAAAATGAATCAATGCACCTTTCCTCCGCTTAAGTTCTTTATGATGGGGATTCTGTCACCTTTACTGAAACCCGATTAGCACACCTTTGTATCCTGGAATAGAGAAGTATTACGATTTGCTACAGATTTCAGTTAAGTCTGTTTCTAAAAAGCTTTTATTTTCTTCCCACGTGCAGTGGAGAATAGAAATAATTGAGTTGAGAAAATAGGGAATTATAAGAAAAAAATGAAGGGCTGGGTTTGCAGCTCAGTGGTAGAGCACTCGCCTAGCACCTTCAAGACCCTGGGCTCCCTCTCCACCACTGCAAGAAAATAAAAATAACAAAACAAAACAACTGACCAAGTAAGCAAGTAGACTGCAGCTAAATGCTCCCTGTGTGGTGAGGGGAGGAGTCAAGAAAAAATATTAATAAATATTTAAATTAGTATTTAATAATAGCAGTATTAGATCATTTGGTAATGGAGAAGAGAAGAGAGCTTTATGTCCATTTATGGCAGAGGCCGCAACAGAAGGCTGGCTCTGGGCATGTGCTGCGCTGAAGAAAAGGCGACACCCATTCCATTAGTGACACTTGCCCTGTAGCCTTTCCTTGTAGGCTTCCTCCAAGCACAATGGCCTCAGGGCAGTTTTCCAAGAGGGTGAAGGCAGAAGCTGGAGGTCTCCTGAGGTCTCCTGAGGTCTCCTGAGGTCTGGGCTGCGGAGCTGATCCCTGGCTACTTCTGCCATGTTGTCTCTGATTCACGAAGCCTGTCCAGATGGAAAGGAGTAGCTGCAAAACGTCGTGGTCAGGTTTTTCAGCCCCCATGGGTGGTGGTAAGTGCTATGGAGAAAAATAAAGCAGGGGAGGGCGGTGTGGGTGGTCCCGGCTGTAAGTCCATGTGTTTATTTGCTTACTGATGCTGTGGATGGAACTCCAATGTGCTGGGCAAGCGCTCCACCTACCCAGTGTGGCGCGTTTGTTCGGTGGACTGAACAGCCAGTTCACAGCCCTCAGGGTGATGCGTGCCTGGGGAGCTTGAGAAGCAGCAAGAAGGACTGTGTGGCTGGACCAGAGTGAAGAAAGGAGCCAGTGGTAAAAACTGCCCTCCGAGAGGTGGCGGGGGGCCAGAGCAGACAGGCATTGCGGTCCCTGTAAGGACTTTGGTTTTTCATACCGACTGTGATGGAAGACCCCTGGCAGTTTTCAGCAGAGGACCGCTGCAATTGGGTGGACATTTCATGGGGTCGCAGACTGCAGACACTAAAACCTGTCTGGAGGCTGCTGCAGTCACCCCACTGAGAATCAGTGGAGGCCGTGAGACGGTTTGCTCATGGGCTGAATGTGGGTGTGAAAGAAAAAAATAAGGGTGACTCACTCTAAGATTTGGGACCTGAGGAACTGGAAGCATGCATTTCCCAAGAAGTGGTTTGAAATTCCTGGAGAAGCAGCTTGTGGGCAGGATCAAGCCCTCAGTGTTGTTCTCATTAAATGTGGAGACCTTGAGTAGTCTTCTGGATCCTTGGGTCTGGACCAGAGGAGAGACTGGGGTTGGCGACATTGGGAGCCACCCAGTGGATCAATGGCATTTAGAGCCACGGGACTGGATGTGATCACTCTGTGGGTGAGGACACTGGACTGTAAGGACTGAGTTCCAGAGCTCCAGGAGGTGAGGGCGGTGGGGCATTCCGGAGCCAGCAGAGGGGGATCCTACAGGCAAGTGAAGAGAGTATCAAGGAGGCAGGGGAGAGCCACCGCCTTGAAAACTGCTGACAGGTCAAGTATGATATGGACTGAAACTGGCCAATGGCTGTGGCACCATGGTGTCACTAGGGAGATTGGCAAGGGCAGCTTCAGTGAGAGTGGGAGCCAAGCCCTATCAGAGCCAGTTCAATAGACAATACAAGGAAAGAGGTTGCAGGCAGCTGCAGTGAGCTGCTCTTCCAAGGAGTTTTGTTCAAGGGTATGACTTCGGTGCGAGTGGCAGCCCAGGAGCCGCAGAACTCTGGAAGACATGAGGCCAGCGGATTGAGAGGCCAGGGTGTGAGAAACAGCATCCACGTGGGTATTGAAATAACCAAGAATTATTGGGCAGTGATGGAGAGCCAGGAGCCAGCATCTTCACGGAGTACCGAGGACTGGGCCTGGGGACACAGGAGGCCGTGAGTGTTGGAATCCAGTGGCAAGAGATTCCAGGCTGGGTGTGTGGGGGGAGGGAGAGCAGCGTCGAAGGAAGCCTACCTTGCACATAGCCAGGGCCAGCTGTGAGGGGAGCAGCAGGGGAACAGAAGAAGCAGTGTCCTCATGGAGAAGCAGGTTTGAGTGGGAAGAAAGTGAAGGGAACTTTGAGAGAAGGATGAGGATGGCGGACATCTTGTTGGTGCAAATGTCAGAGGGCACAGAGGAAGCATTTCAGAAGTCAGGGAGGACTGAGTGATGGAGGAATAAAAGGAAATGTCCCGGCCGGGCGTGGTGGCGCACGCCTGTAATCCAAGTGACTTGGGAGGCTGAGTCAGGAGGATTTCAAGTTCAAAGCCAGCCTCAGCAACTTAGCAAGGCCCTAAGCAACTCAGTGAGACCCTGTCTCTAAATAAAATACAAAATAGGGCTGGGGATGTGGCTCAGTGGCCAAATGTCCCCGAGTTCAATCCCTGGTTCCAAAAATAAAATAAAATAAAATAAAAATAAAAAAGGAAATGTCCCGAGCTGCTCAAATTATATTTAAGAGGATGGGAAGACACCTGGAAAACCAGGTTTCTGACGTTGGCTAGTCTGACTAGTGGGATGAGATTGCTGGACTCAAAGCAGAGGTGGTGGGCAGACCCTGAGCGTTGGGGACCTGGCGGGGCACAGGCCTTACAGGACCAGGCAGCTCCCACTCTGTGGCTGCTGATGGAGCTGGGGAGGTCTTGGGCCCCTTCTGCCCTGCTCCAGGATGTGGAGCGCCAGGTTGGTCTGATCTGAACTGGGAGGACCTGGGCATGCCCTGGTTAGGTGGTGGGTTTCAGAGCTGAGGGGGAGACCTCAGCCAGAACTTAAGTAGTTCCTTCTACTTTGCGTCTACCTTGAGGGCCTAACAGCAGTGTGTGGGGGACTGGAGTGATCCCCAGCAGTCCCAGGCTTTATTAGGGTGTAACACATCACAAGACCTCTCAGTTCTGAACGCACTATCCCACAGGAATCCAGTGCTATAGTCTCAGGGCCTTTAAGGGCTATTTTAAGTATACAGTATGTGAAGGACCCAAGCCTCTATTTTTTTATCCTTAAGATCAAAGTATGTTCTTAGAAAAATGAGAGTTCAGAATTTGGTGAGGCATTTTAGGACACACCAAATTTCCAACTTATAATTGGGTAGCTCCAAGATTTTGCATACTTAAAACGCTGAAAAATATTCCAGAAGGAAAAGAGTTTCCCTTAAAAATGCACCTCTTCATTTCTTATTTCTTTTGCATCTTGATAAACTTCTTGAAAGTGTGGTGCCTCTAATGAACTCCAAGCTTTCTCAGATTACCTCCACAGGGGACCAGAGCAAGAGGAGAAGCACAATTACTTTGATTTGAGTGCATTCTTGAAGAGTTGAACAATGAGACAAATGCCTTTTCTTGTATTTTCCATTTACTGGCACATGTGAAAGGGAATTGGTGATGGCCTTAAATAATCAGCCATTTCTTTTTTTTTTTAAGTTGTTGATGTACCTTTATTTTATTCGTATGTGGTGCTGAGGATTGAACCCAGGGCCTCGCACATGCTAAGCAAGGGCTCTACCACTGAGCCACAACCCAGCCCAAATCAGCCATTTCTCTCATTTAAAAAAATGTTCATTTCATATAGAGTAAGACGTATAGATCTTGAATGGACAGATCGGTGAGTTTTGACAAATTTATGCACTCATGCCACTCTCACCCAAATTGAAACTGAGAACATTTGTATCAAAAGCCTAAAGCTTTCCTGTGACTTTCCCCAGGCCACAAGGCAGCCATTCTTCTATCACAGTAAGTCAGTTTTGCCTGTTTTTGAACTCCATGCAAACAGAATCCACACAGGTAAATATTACTTGTGCCTGGATTCCTTTGCTCAACATAATATTTTCAGATTCATTCATGCGGCAGCCTATATTAGTACTTTGGGCTTTTAAAAAAACAAAAAAACAAAAAAACTTCTGAGTGCTATTCCATTCTATGAATATAACCGTATTCTACTGATTGACAAGAGTTTGTTTCCAGGCTAGGACTCTTATTTCAAATATGAATATGAAAAAATCAGCTTTGAGTATTCTTTTATGTCTTTTTGTGGACACATGGTTTCATTGCTCTTGGGCAAATATCTACAAATGGAATTGCTGGATCATAGAGTATGTGTACATTCAACCTTTAAAAATACTGCTTTATAGACACGTCAAGGAAAGAAAACTACAGACCAATATCCCTGATGACCTTAGATGAAAAATTCTTAATAAAGTATTAGCAAATCATATTCAACAAAAACCCTCCACATTTTTACATCATGATCAAATTAATTTTTTTTTTCTTTTTTGGTACCAGGGATTGAACCCAGGGATGATTAACCACTGAGCCACATCCCCTGCCCTTTTTTATTTTTCATTTTGAGGCAGGGAGGGTCTTGCTAAGCTGCCTAGGACCTTGCTAAGTTGCTGAGGTTAGCTTAGAACTTGTGACTCTCCTGTCTCAACCTCTCAAGCTGCTAGGATTACAGGTGTGCCCGACTGTGTCGGGCAATCAAGTTGATTTTATCCCAGGGATGTCAGGAAGGTTAAACATATGCAAATCAATAAATACAATCCATCACATAAACAGAATTAAAGACAAGAGTCACTTAGCCATCTCAATAGATGCAGAGAAAGCCTTTGACAGAATTCAGCACTAATTCATGACAAAAACACTGAAGAAACTAGGGATGGAAGGAACCTGCCTCAACACTATAAAGGCTACATTCAAAAATCCCAAAGCCAACATCATAGTGAATGGGGGAAAACTGAAAGCAGTTCTTTCTTGTTTTCTTTTTTTTTTTTTTTTGGAACCGGGGATTCAACTCAGGGACACTCGGCCACTGAGCCACATCCCCAGCCCTATTTTGTGTTTTATTTAGAGACAGGGTCTCACTGAGTTGCTTAGGGCCTCGCTAAGTTGCTGAGACTGGCTTTGAACTCGCAATCCTCCTGCCTCAGCCTCCCAAGTGCTGGGATTACAGGCGTGCGCCACCACTCCCGGCAGCAGTTCTTTTAAAATCTGGGACAAGACAGGATGTCCAGTCTCACTGCACCTATTAAATATAGTACTAGAAATCCTAGCCAGAGCAATTAGGCAGGAGAAAGAAATAAAAGGGATAAAAATAGGAAAAGAATAAGTCAAATTATCACTGTTTGCAGATGATATGATCCTATATTTCAAAAAGTTTCACCGAGGGCTGGGGATATAGCTCAGATGGGAGAGTGCTTGCCTCGTAAGCACAAGACCCTGGGTTCAATCCCCAGCACCACCAAAAAAAAAAAAAAGTTCCACCGAAAGCCTGCTAGAACTAAGAAATTCAGCAAGGGAACAGGTTACAAAATCAACATACAAAAATCATTACCTTTTTATATACCAATAATGAATCTGCTGAGAAAGAAATCAGGAAAATAACCCCATTCAAAAGAGCTTCAAACAACAACAAAAACAACCAACCTACCAAACAAACAAAGAAAGACCTCACCTACAAAGAAATCTAACCGAGGAGGTGAAAGAGCTCTACAATGAAAAACATAGAACATTGAAGAAAGAAATTGAAGAAGACACAAGAAGATAGAAAGACCTCCCATGTTCATGGATAGGAAGAATTAATATTGTTAAAATGGTCATATTACCAAAAGTGATCTACAGATCCAGTGCAATTCCCATCAAAATACCAATGACATTCATCACAGAACTAGAAAAAACAGTCCTAAAATTTATTTGGAAGAATAAAAGACCCAGAATAGTCAAAGCAATTTAAGTCAAAAAAGCAATGCTAAAGGCATAGAAACAAAAACCACATGGTACTGGCATAAAAACAGATACACAGACCAATGTTACAGAACAGAAGATTCAGAGATGAACCCACACATCTATAGTCATCTGGTCCTTGACAAAGGTGCCAAAAACATACATTGGAGAAAAGATAGCCTTTAAACAAATGGTGCTAGGACAACTGGTTATTCATATGTAGAAGAATGAAACTACATGCTTGTCTCTCACCCTGCATGAAAATAAACTCACAGTGGATCAAAGATCTAGGAATTAGAAGAGAAATTACACAACTCCCAGAAGAAAACACAGGGTCAGCACTCCAGCATATAGGCATAGGCAACATCTTTCTCAATAGAAGTCCTAAAGCTCAGGAATAATGTCAAGAGTTAATAAATGAGATGGCATCAATTAAAAAGCTTCTATACCGCAAAGGAAACAATTAAGAATGGGAAGATAGAACCTATGGAATGGGAGAAAATCTTTACTGACTACTCTTCTGACAGAGGATTAATACCCAGAATATATTAAGAACTCAAAAAATTAACAACAAGACAAACACAAAAAACCCCTGATAAATAACCCAATTAACAAATAAGTAGACAAACTAAACAGAATTCTCAAAAGAAGAAATAGAAATGGCCATTAAATACATGAAAAAAATTTCAATGTCATTAGGAATTAGAGAAATGGAAATCAAAACTACACTGAGATTTCATCTTACTCCAGTCAGCATGTCAGTCATCAAGAATACAAACAATAATTATGCCGGAGAGGGTGTGGAGAAGAAGGGACACTTTTGGGAGCTGGGGTTGTAGCTCAGTGGCAGAGCATTTGCCTAGCACACTGGGTTTGGTCCTTAGCACTGCATTAAATAAATAAATAAGTAAATAAGCAAATAAATAAATGTATTTTGTCCATCTACAACTACTTTTTTTTTAAAAAAAGGAACTTTTATCTGTTGATAGAATTATAAATTAGTATAACCACTATGAAAATCAGTACAAAGACTCTTCAAAAGAGCAGAAGTGGAGCCACCATATGACCCACTTCTCAGTATTTATCCTAAAGAAATCAAGTCAGCATACTGTAGTGATGCACGCATACCCACGTTTATAATAGCACTCGGACAAAAGCCAAACTATGGAACCAGCCTTGGTGTCCATCAACAGAGGAATCCTTAAAGAAAATGTGATGTACATACACAATGGAGTTTTATTCAGCCATAAAGAAAAATGAAATTATATCTTTTTCAGGAAAATGAATGAAACTTGAGACAATTATGTTAAATGAAATAAATCAAATTTAGAAGGTCAAGGTTCTCATGTTTTCTCTCGTATGTGGAAACTAGAGAAGAATAAAAAACGAAAGGTAAGGCGTGGGGTCTTTTGAAAATTGAAGGGAGATCAGTGGAGTAGAGCAAAGGGACCAGGGAAAAGGAGGAGGAGGAGGGGAAACACTGGGGAGTGATGTTGGCCAAATTCTATGGTTATTTGGTGTGTATGTATGAATATGTAGCAACAAACCCACCATTGTGTACAGCTATAATGCATGAATAAAAAATATGGAAAACAAAAAACAAAAATACTGCATAACTGTTTTCCAAAGTGGCTATTCCATTTTGCATTTCCACTAGCAAAAAATGAAGAGTTCTATTTCCTCTGTATCTTCACCAAGACTTAGCATTATCAGTCTAACTTGGGCTTTTCTAGGGGGTGTAAACTGGGGTTTTATTGTGATTTCCTAATGAGGAATATTTTCATAACTGCTTATTTGTAGGTCTTCTTCTGTGAAGTATCTTTTGTCTCTCCTTCTCTTTCTTCTGCTTGCCCGCCAATACCCAGCTCTTCAAAGTAAGCTTGCTGAGTATACGCCCCTGTTCATTGATCATGATCTTTAGCAGAGAAGCTAAATGTAGTGCTGACAGTGAGGCAGCAATGGTAGAAAGAAGGTAGCTGGGCAAAACCTATAGATTCAGATCTTTTCAAATAGATGAAATTTCTCAGGACAATTATAGAAGCAATCATTTTATATATAAAGGGCTCCACATGCTATTTCATTTTGACGTTTCAAAACAATAAAAGAATCGTTATTTTAGGACCTTTGCATAAAATTACCTGGGAAAAGTATCTAAAAGTGGTGTGTAGCCTGTTAACCTATTTTTTCTATATGAAGTTATATTTTGGGAATATAATTTTATTCAAAGACTATCCAATTTGCATAAGCAGGTGCTAAGGGCCCATTTTAAACATTTGCTTTATGAGTCATCATATTTAAAAATACAGACACAAAAAAGTCATTTCAGAGATAAAATAATCTCTGAGATCCTTTCCAAATTCTATGAAAAATAGTACATGTAGGCGTAATCAGGTGTGGCAGCTCACCCGTGTAATCTCAGCTACTCAGGAGGCGAAGGCAACACAGGTTCAAGGCCCGCTGGGCAACTTAATGAAATTCTGTCTCAAAATACATAAAAAAGCCAAAACAACAACAAATAGTGAGGATTAAATGAGTTAATGTACATAAAACTCTTAAGAGATAATTTGACATCAAAAGTGCTACACGTTTGATTATTTTTATTGATTTTCTTTTTTTTTTTGGTACTGGGATTGAACCCAGGGGCACTCCACCACTGAGCCACATCCCCAGCCCTATTTTGTATTTTATTAGAGACAAATTTTATTAGGTCTCACTGAGTTGCTTAGGGCCTCGCTAAGTTGCTGAGGCTGGCTTTGAACTCTCGATTCTCCTGCCTCAGCCTCCCAAGTCCTGGGATTACATTCATGCGCCACCATGCCTGGCCTATTGATTGTTTTTTTTAGCAAGTAAGAATAGGAAATTCTAACTTCTCAAAAATATGAAAGTGTATATAAATTATTACTAATTAGGGTTATTGACATTTTGGGCCCCTCAAGTCTTGTTGGGTTGTCAGTGCACGGTAGGGAAGTTAGCAGCATTCCAGGCCTCGAGATCCTACCAGCAGCCCCATCCCCAAGTACAGTCACCACAAAGGTCTCCAGAGATCCTCAGATGTCCCACGAGGTGAAATCGTCCCTGGCTGAGAATCACAACTATAAACTTACCAGACACATTAACAGCTGCATGAATTTATGAACTGTCAAGTCATTTTGAAGATTTAAGAAATTTTTACAAAACCATACGTCAACAATAGGAATAGGAAACTATGTCAACAATCCTTTTTTTAGTTAATACTGAGATGTTTCATGTAATTTGGGGTCTTTGCATTTTGGTTCATTCTCCCCCAACCTCCGCCAGGTGCAATGAATTAGCCAGCTACAGATTTAATAATGTATAATTCTTTCTTAGTTAAGGATTAGATTCAAGTAGTAAAGTAAGGCTCATGCTCAACTTTCTAGTCTCCAGAGACAATCTTTCTTTTGAATTGACTTAAACAGACTCAGGTATAATGGAGGATTCCATGATTTTTGAATTCAGATATAATAGAACCTTATCAATGGATCATCTGTGATAGTACTGACCAACTCAACTTTCTTCAATGATCAAAGTGTTCTACTCTGTAATATCCAATATGGAAGCCACTGTCCACACCTCACCATTGAGTATAACCCAGAAACTAAATTTTAAATTTAATTTTCATGAATTCAAATTGAAATTTAATAGCTACAGATAGTGGCTACATTTCTGGATTGCACAGATCTACACCCTTTGAGATGAAAATGTTTATCTTATCTTCTTCATTTTAATAGGGTCTTTGTCAGTGGGAAAATCCCCCTGTCCCTTGTCTTACATAGAAGGCTATGATCAGGCAAATGTGAAGGGAATGTGGAAGAGAGATGAATGGAAAGGAGGAAGCGAAGTGGAAGTAATGTGAACAGTTATTTCAAGGAGACCCTGACACTCCCCAGAAATGCTATGGGCACGTACACACCACATACTGTTAGATCAAACGGGTTTTCAGAAAACATACAGGAAATGGTGCTTGTAGCATCCTGTGCACGCTGCACATGAGTATGGCCATCTATTTTCTGGAGCACTGTGCCCCAGGTCCCCTACCTGACCCAGTTCTGCAGACCAGCAGTGGCAGTAGTGAGGTAACAATGGCTAACATTTACTGAGCGCTTACGTGTGTCAGGCTGCTTCAGCAGTTCCGAGGCACTCATTTCATCTTTACGACCTTCACAAATGAGGTGATGACACTGTTACTTCCATTTTACTTGAGGCAAGAGGCACAGAGAAGTGAAGGATTTTCTGTCCGATCCTTCAGCTAGTTACTGATGGAGCCAAGGTTCTGAGCTGAGCTGACCAGATTGGACTCACTACTCTACCACACTGCAGCGACACCAGGTGAACGCTTGCTTGCGGCCAATCTAGAATCTAGATTCTCTTCTAACCTTGAACTCAGGATCATTAAGCATATAGAAACAAAACAAAAAACAACCCCCCCCCAAAATGGACCAAAAAAAAAAAAAAAAGATTACTCTTGCTCTTAGAGCTGGGAAAATGGAGGACTGCAGAAAAGGGTCAATTTTCTACACTGTAAGGATGTCCCCAAGTCAAATGGTCAAAAAATATACCCTTCATATCCACATGAATCCAAGAAAATGTCCACAAAGATGAAAAACCTAAAATTAAAATCAGAGTTCAACATTTACAACAACTTTGATGCATATTTTTAGTTGTCAATTGACCTTTCTTTTATTTATTTATATGCCGTGCTGAGAATCAAACCCAGTAGGCAGGCGCTCTACCACTGACCTACAACCCCAGCCCCATTTACAAAAACTTAATGTAAAATCTGGAAATTGGGGCAGGGGTTATAGCTTGGTGGTAGAGCACTTGCCTAGCACGTGTGAGGCATTGGGTTCAATTCTCAGCACCACATATAAATAAAAAATAAAGGTCCATCAACAACTAAAAATATATACAAAGAATAAAATCTGGAAATCATACTGACTTGTTGCAAAAATATAACAGGTGAGTCATTAAGGCCTCATTACCATCCTTCCCCAGAACTCACAGTGCTACAGGTAATCTAAGTTTACAACAATCAACATTTTTCTTAACAATTTTTCATTGAGGACAGTCAGGAGTCCTTTACCCCATGACTGAAAACACACAGTTTTGAAAGTAACACTCCCATTAAAGACACTTGGTCCTCTATCCTCCAAACAATCTAGTGAGGTAAGAATTATCATCTCCTCTGCACACGAAGAAACTGAGGTATGGGGAAGTGAAGTAACTTGCTCAAGTCTCAGCAGTGAGTATCAAAATAGAAAAAGTACTTTCCCTGCCAGACACATGTTGTAACAAGAGCTAAGTATGGCAGAAGTGGGAAGATAGAAATATGGTAAAGAGGAACTCCCTTGTAAACATTTTCATGTATTTTGCTATACCATTTGAATGTTTCAAGTAGCTTAAAATTTAAAATATATCCATACTTTAATTCCAATTTTCCTTATTTCCAAATCTGTACTGTATCTTCTTTAAATATTTTTTAAACAAGGACTTACTGAACACTGAATTTTCTTTTTCCTTTCAGAGCATACAATGTCCATTACTCAAAACTAGTCCTTGGAAATAACTTTAAAAAGCTTTTTTTTTGTTGTTGTTATTTTATCAGAGGTCCTTTTTTTTCTTTTGTGGTGCTGGGGATGGAACCCAGGGCCCCATGCATGCTGGGCAAGTGCTCTACTGAGCTACATCTCGTCTTCTTTCTCCCCCTAATTTTGAAACTGTCTTTGGTAAATGCCCAAACTGGCCTGGAACTTGTGATCTTCCTGCCTGAGATTCCCAAGTAGCTGGGATTAGTCTTGTGCCACCATGCCCAGCCTCCATTAAGCTTCTAGAGAACGCTTTAAAAAAAATTTTTGACTGTAGTTTCAATGAAAACAATTTTGAACTTCTTTTGTTTTGGGGACATTGGGGAGTAAACCCAGGGCCTTCGATGTGCTAGGCAAGAAAGGCACCAACATTCCCTCATTCCCCCTACGTGGAATGTTTTACAAGTGGGAGTTCTGAGATGGCACAGATAGAGACGGCACCATTGGCATTTAGTGCTTGGAGCCAAGGTAGTTAGGTGCCTCACAATGTATGAGTCCCATTTGAAAATCAGACCAACATCCTGTGAGACTTTCTTAATATTCATTCATTTAGTGGAAAACTGTTTACAATGATCTGAACCCAAAACCTAACTTCTCCCCAGCCCCCTTTTCTTGCAATTTTTTCAATTAATTGAAGTTTCCAAATTCACAATTAAATAATTTGACATCATTTAATCAAATGGAAAGAAATAACCTGTTCAATACTCAACTTTTGTTTTAAAACCCACAATTAAATGTCACAGCATGTTCTTTCTGATGAAACAATATGTACCAAACTTTGAGCTGGCTATGCAGATGAGCTGATATCATCCCAGGATGGGGAGGATCGGAGGGCTTTGTCCCAGGCCCTCCTCCTCGTCTGCCCTCAGATGCTGATGTATAGCATAAACAGGGCTTTGTTAGGTGGCTGGACTGTGGTTTCACTGTGTGGAAAATCAACTTATTTCCACCATCCTCCAGATTTCATTTACATACTGTCACAATGACCTGAGTAACGACACTTAACACTGCTTCCCTCTTCACACCAAAGGCAAATATCCGGTTCACATTATATGGAAAAAATCTTTGAAAAATGTCAAACAGCTACTAAAATAGTTCACTGCACATTTAAATGACCAGATTTATATAATTTTTTAAAAAATTTTGAAAAATTTTAAATTTTTAAAAAATACAGAAGCAAAAATTTTCACACATCAATAAAGTAGCCAATATGAAAACATGCAGAATTCTAGTTTTTACCCTAATCATTACATTTTAAATATTTTTTAATGTGTCTACATCCCTTAGATTTAAAAAGATGAATCTGCAGACATGAAGAAAGGATTTTAAGGTGGTTTTTTTTTGTCTTATAAATTCCCACCCTTTACTAGAAAAGAATTCAAAATGATCTTGTGGCCCAGTGTGTTACCAAAAAATCTCCCCTAAACTGGGCACAGTGGCGAATGCCTGTAATCTCAGTGGGCCAGGAGGCTGAGGAAGGAGGATCCCCAGTTCAAAGCCAGCCTCAGCAAAAGCAAGGTGCTAAGCAACTCAGTGAGACTCTGTCTATAAATAAAATATAAAATAGGGTTGGGGATGTGGCTCAGTGGTCGAGGGCCCCTGAGTTCAATTCCCAGTACCCAAAACCCAAACAAAACAACAAACAGAAACAAAAAAAACCCTCCCCTGAATGTGTTTGATAAAATTTACTTTCTTGAACTTGTGAATCTAGGTAGTATACTTTAAGTTTTACTGTCAAATAAAAGAGAGTGCATCAATTCTTTTCCAAATTATTTACTTAACTAAGTTTATTAAGTTTAAGGCTATACACAAAATTGCAACAACTCAAAGTAAACAGAATAAATAATTTATTAAAACACTGTGTGATTAACTTTTTAATCCAATGCTACACTGGTAAACAGTTGCCCCTCTTTAGTACAATAACGAGGGGGAACACACAATAACAACATAATCTGACCTGAACTAGAAAATAGCTCTGTCTTTTAACACTCAATGATTTAACTGTGAGATAAGTATAGATTTTGGTTTTCTTGATGAGTCAAAGATAAGAGAATAACTTCAAAGGCAATCAAAATTCCACATGCAAGGGGGCTGCGGATTAGCTTAGTTGGTACAGTGCTTGCCTCGCATGCACAAGGCCCCAGCACCACCAAACAAAACATTCCATATGCCTGAAAGTTAGATTTTATTTACCCTGTTCACTGGTCCAAAATCAAAATTATCATTATATCAAATAAAGATGTCATGAATTGTCCCTGCTTCCCATAAAAATACTAGCAACAAATTGAGGATAAGAGTTGGGTTTTAAACTGCACTTTATTTGTTACTACAACATTCTCTCTCTTTTTAACTGATCAACCATGTGAAAAGCTCTCCTGTGAATGGAACTGTTTCCACAGTCCCTTGTATGCAGACAGTAAATTATAAATTTCATTCCACCTGGAATTCTCTCCTTTTTCGCACTTTTAAGCAGCGTGTGTGACACATACCACAGAGGTAGGAAAGGCCATCTTTAATAAATTATCTTCTTAATTGTAGAGAATTTTGAAAATTAAAACTGTCGAAATGCTAAACCATGCCTTTGATGAGTCCCAAAGAACCACAGATGCGGCAACTCCTCTCTGAAGAATTAGTTCCCTGGAGTGTTCTAGCCTCTGCTGGGCACTTGACAGCACGATCTACCAGGGCTGCGAACAACTGCACCAAGAAAGCCTTCCACCACTCTCACTTGCCGATTCTTTGGACCACCCAGTCCTGCTGGCAAAGAGGGCAGCGATTGTTCTGCTTCACCCACAGGGACATGCAGCAGTTGTGGAAGGAATGATTACACTCTCCCCAGACCACTGAAAGAAAAGAAAAAGAACAGACAACATGACACGTTTCAATTTAAATTACTAAACTAAAAATTACAGCTTATTTTATATTATGAATCAAAGTTGTGGTTCATAATCCTGAATAAAGATGACTGATCAAAATATTTTTTCTATCTATACAAATATATAGATTTACATGTGTAAATGACATTTAAGAAGTAAGTCACTCTATCTGGGGAACCTTCCATCCCTGTTTGAGAATCTGTGGGTGATGTGACAACCACCAGTTCCTAAATAGCTCCACATGATCTGTTCTTCAAGTCAGGAGATTAAGGACTTGAATCTTCCTTAGATCCCAGACCTTCTCAGCTATGCACTGACCTTAGAGATCTTCTGGGCTTTCCTTTATTGAAAAATGTCCTCCTGGATTTCATTTACCAAAAGAGAATGAGTTTTAAGAGTTTTCAGTTCACAGGTGGCCACTCTAAGGCGGAGACACTCTTCTAAGCACTATCAGTCATCCATCTACTGGGTTGTTTTCTAGAAGTGATGAACTGTGAGGTCATCTAGGAGCTGTGCAGCTCCTCACATGACCACGAGTCAAAGTGGCCAGCCGGAGCGCGGTCGCTCTGTGATCAAAGAGGCCAGCCTGAACAATTTCTAATTAATATTTTTTAAACAAACAGCATACAAGAAAAATTTTAAACTAAGGGACAGCACCCACATTCTGAAATAATGCAATCTCAAACGTGGGCTTCGTTTGTCCCTTGCTTGACTGGCTGAGTTACATGACAACAGCACAAATTAAATGAAAGAAACAGAGAAAAAGAGGAAAAAAATACTTCTTACAAAAACTGGCTGAGGGTGGGAAGCAGAGGGAAAACCATTCTAAGCTTTTCAGAAGGAAGAAATCGGACTTAATCAAAACTGCGTTAACCACTACTGTTAAGAAGCTGTATGTAAGCCATGCCAACAGAGCACAAAGCCTGTTCGAGGAAACTCTACGAACATTTAAAAAAGCAATCTAAAAACGATCCCCCCAATAACCAAAACATCCAAACCTTTGAATTGCTTAAAATTTTCAGCCTAAGACAACTTTTGTAGTCCAAGACTGTAAAGATAATTTAATAGATTTTAACAAACTACATTCTAAAAACAAAACAAAACAAAACACACACAAACAAACCTGACTTGACAGCGGATCTACTGCACCACGGAAACCTTCTACCCCTGATGCTGAAGATTCTAACTACCTACCTTAGTTAAAAAGTTAATTACTATATCATAATCGAATTGAAAACAGAAATGCCTTATGAGAACCAAAACTGACTTAGTCAAAATTCAAATGATATTTCACAAATTCCTTATTTAGTAGTTCTATTAAAAGGAAATTGTTATTTCCTTTTGACTACCAAAATGTTTACTATGACCATATTGGAAATTATATAACCAATTCTTAATTAGAGCAATGTAGGATTTATAGATTGATTCCCTTAAGGCCTTTTAAGAACTAACACATTTTATATTAATAATGGATTGCTGCTTTACAGTTTATTTTTGTATATTGATAAAGTCGATCTTAATAGCAAATTCAAACATCCCCACTGAGAAAAAACCCTTAGTTGAAAAAACAAGAGAAAGAAATGACAACATACCAACACAATCCTCTTGTTTGTTTTCAGCTTGACATCTAAGACAGGCATCTAAAAGTAAACAAACAGCAATGCTCATTCTGATGCTCAGAATGTAATTTTTAAAACACAGATACTTGAAAATCAAATAAAAGCTGTAAAGGTTAGAGATGAAGATAAAGATTCATGCTTAGCTTCTCATCTGAATGTAACAATTTAAAGGGGAATAAAGTACAAGGCATTCTGCTAATTAACTTTGACTAGGAGCAATTTCACCAGGGTGAAGGACTACATTTACAAGTGCTGATTAAAAGATGTCCTGACAGCCCCACTAGAGAAGAACATGCCACAAGCCACCATAGTACACACTACTGTAAGCTCACACGATCAGCGTGGGTAGTATAATTTTAAGGCAGCATTTTCAACAAGCCATGCCTGTATATTGGTATTTCCTTATAAATACATTTTTTAAAAATCTAAATGGATACCCAAAAAACCAACAATAAAGTTTAGAGGGGTGGATAGAATGGGAAGGAGTTTTCAGCATACATCTTCGTTAATTTTTAACTATATGAATCTATAACCTACAAAATTTAAACTTCTTTCATAGACCAATTTTCTTGAGTCATCCATACTTATTGACACTTAAGTTTTCCCTCAACAATTCATAAAACGTAATCTTCTACTTTCTTCCCTAAGATACTTTTAAGTTCCTTTAAAATAAATGATTTTGTACATTCCCAACAGGTCAGAACCGTGGTCACCCAAATAAGACTGGTGAAGAGGATCGAGGCACAGAGGGGGAGCCAGGGTTTGGTGCCAGGCAGACCTGGCCTAGAGTCCCAAGCGGTGGCATTTACTAGTTCTGCTGTCCTGGACCAATTAGGAACCTCAATGAGCCCCAATTCTCTCTCCTGTAAAAGAGGGATCATTCCATGAGGTGTTTATATATTTTTTTTTCTTTTTCTTTTTTTGGAACCAGGGACTGAACTCAGGGACACTCGGTCACTGAGCCACATCCCCAGCCCTATTTTGCATTTTATTTAGAGACAGGGTCTCACTGAGTTGCTTAGGGCCTCGCTAAGTTGCTGAGGCTGGCTTTGAACTCGTGATCCTCCTGACTCAGCCTCCCAAGTCGCTTGGATTACAGGCGTGCGCCACCATGCCCGGCTGGTGTTTATATATAAGAGAAGATGATACCCACCTGTGAGAGCTTTGGAGCCAAAATAAATAAATATGAGGTGCTCTTAGACACTAAGTTCTTTCTAAGAAAATGCTCACTTTACAGATATTTCCTACAGATGGCAAAGTATCTTGATACGTTACTTGGGAGTAAATACTAGGAATGGGAACCCAAAGGGTATACTAAAGTTTTCAAAACCTATCTGTAGTACTGTCTGCTTGATGAAGAGGTACTACAGAATAATTTAGAGATCAATGAAATGGACTCATTCACGAGCTGGAAGAGGAGTCAAAGTTGGGTAAAAGGAAGTTCAAATCAACAGAAAAAAAACCAGTTTACAGCATAAATAGAGAAAAATAATTCTGTAAAAATAGAAACAGTGAAGCTGAAGCCTGCTTTTCTTCTGCTAGTTTATGCTCAGACATCTGTCTGCTCCTCTCCACATGCTCTTACCCTTAAAACAACACCAGCGCCCTGGCCTCTCCAGTGCAGATGAAAAACAACCCCAGCCTCCTAAGGAGCTCTTCAATTCTCTAATTACTGAGCATCTACTCTGAGCAAGGACTTATGCACTGGGGCAGGAAAAAGAACAAGGCTGCGTCTTAAGGAGCTCACTAACAAGTGGGGCGGTGGACATGCACAGGAGCCTGGGGTTGTGATGCAGCAGGAGACATGCTGCCCTGCACCAGCACCAGGCTCGAGTTCTGTGTAACCACGGAATCCTAACAACATGAGGATTGGTGATCCCAGTGCCTCTTCAGTACATCAGGAAAATAAGGCTCCAAATGGCTCCGTGAAGGGTCGAGGTGAACACAGTCATACAGAACCACGCTGACTTCACAGCCTGGCTGTGCAGGCAGACCCATCCCTTTCCCATCAGTACTTGCTCACTGTGCCCTCTGCTCCTTCCAGAACCAGGGAGGGGGTGCAACCCAAGGACGAGTGTGTGATGAAAGGTGTGACAGGCAAATCTTAGAGTGAAAGTGTAAGACACCATTTAGGCATGTAAGACAAATTCCAACTATTAAGGATATGGGAATATGGGGGTTCTTATTGCACAATTTAGAAATATGCTTATAGATTTTAGATTCACTCTAAAAAGTTGACCCAAACCTACAGGAATCCTTTTTTCTTTTTCTTTTTTTGTGTATAGGAATTGAACTCAGGGGCACTCAGCCACTGAGGCACATCCCCAGCCCTATTTTGTATTTTATTTAAAGACAGGGTCTCACTGAGTTCCTTAGCACCTTGCTTTTGCTGAGGCTGGCTTTGAACTCGGGATCCTCCTGCCTCAGCCTCCTGAGCCGCTGGGATTATAGGTGTGTACCACTGTGCCTGACATGAATTCTTAGTTTCAAATAAAAGAAAAAAATTCATTTAATGATGTTCCTAATATTCAAAATAGCACATTTCTAAGGTGCATGATAACAGTTAACATCCTTTAAAATGATGCTAGACTAAGGACTAGAAAGTCAGAAAAACAAATTTCCTTCTGCTGTCATCTGACCACCAAGTGACCACAAACATCTCCTAAACAAAATACAAAGGTCTAGTCCAGAATACTTTCCTGAACCCAAAGTACAGTTGTTGTAAATATTCCTGTTTAATCTTGCAGAAGCAGAATATCTGCTATAATTAGAAAGTTAATGATGAACCTGAGTCATACATAGCCCACACTCTGACCTATTTTAAGTATCCCAGTAAAGTTTATTTGTTGCAAAATCTTAATCATATTTTAGGTTATGCATTTCTACTTACTTTCCAATATTTCCCCAGTTAGAAAGAAAACAGCTCCCGAAGAGAGAGATCCTTTTAAAATGCCCTTTTAGGGATATTCTTTTAAAACTTGAAAGGTATTAAAAGGAAGTTTAGGAGCTGGGGATGTAGCTCAGTGGTAGTGTGCTTGCCTAGCATGCAAGGAAGTTTAGTTTCTTCTAGACTAAAGGAAACTTAAGGGATAAAATTTTTAGTAAAGCCTGTCCTGCAAAAGAACAAAAGGTTAAGTCTCTTCTGCATCAGTTAAAAATGCCTCCCAAACTGGAAATTATTATTCGAGCTTTGTGGATGGCTGTACTGCACGCAAATAAAATAGGTATTTTACAAATTTAATAAACAAAATAAGTGGATCATATCCACAATCAAGGTCTTTCGAAAGTAAAAATAAAAATATTTGAACCCCATGTTGTAAATCTTGGAAACAAGCTCTTAGGAATGAAAAAAGAGAATGTAAGCTAGGAGAGCTCTTGATTCTGGTAAGTTGCAAGTCTCATTCTTCAACAAGGATGCATAATTCTCTTTACTTTCTGCAATTCTCTCAATTTTCACGGCAAGCCACTAAGTTTTCAAACTAAAGAAACCTGTTTTCTCCAAACACCTTCAAGAAACACCACCGTTCACTATTGAAGATGGTCTCACAGTCATTTTAAATCTATTTAAACAGCACCTGTCTTGAGATTCGAAACAGAAATCATATTAAAACTCAAAAAGGCTGTTGTGATGTTTCATTTGGTGCAATATTTTTTACTGAAAAGAAGACATATTTGTAAAAGAGGGGTCTCCGCACAGCATTGCAGAGCAGGACAAAATCTTCTCTAAGAATGACATCCTACTATGGAAAGGAGACTAGATGGAGATGAAGTTATGTTTCTGAATAAAAGGGTTTTGGGTTTGCTTTAGTTTTGGTACTGGGGATTTGGACCCAGGGGCAATTTACCACTGAGCTACATCCCCGTCCTTCGTATTTATTTTGAGGCAGGGTCTCACTACATTGCCCAAGGAGGTCCCAAACTTGGGATCCTCCTGCCTCAGACTTCCAAGGTGCTGGGACTACAGGTATGCACCACGCACCCGGCAATAAGCAGCTCACATTTTTCAATTCCCAGGCAATTCAAATATTCTTGACCCACACTTCAAGCAAGCCAGGTCCATCTGCACCGTCTTGATCAATCCTCATTTAAAAACCTGCCGACCATAAGCAGCAGTGGCGAATCCGGACAGGCACCGGCCGTGCACCCTCCTCTCCTGCGCCTCTCGACTCGAACGGAGGGCGCCTTTCTGTGCGTGGACGGGGCCTCCCGAGCATCGCTTCGGTGCGTGATCAGACCACTAAAGGACACCGCCCCTGGCCCTCTGCAGCCTGCTTTTAGAGCTGGGGCTGGTCTCGCACATCAGGAGGTCCCCTGCTCGCGTCAGGCCTGCCGGCTAATCTCGGGCACACCCACCGCCACCTGCAGCCACCTCGTCGGGTCCCTCCGCCCAGAACCACCCCGCCGACCCGCGGCCGCGGCGCTGGGCGCAAGCGGGCTGGGCGTGGCCCACGATCGCGCCGCTCCGGGCCCGCGCTGCGCTCGGCCCGCGGAGGCCGCCCCGCCGCCCCGGCCTCGCGTGCAGCGCTTACCCATCACCTGGACCCTGCAGATGGCGCACGTATCGCACTCCACGTCCCAGCTCCACATGGCTACCGCGTTCCACTTCTTGAGCGAGAACATTTTGTCGCCCCCCGACTTGGAGCCTGCGCTCCCAGAGTGGGACGACAAGGCGCAGGGTTCCTCGCCGTCTTCCACGTCGGCCATGGCGGCGGCGCGGAGCCGGCGGCGAGGACGTTGGGTTAAAGGAAGCGGGCGGCTATGGCGGCTCTGTGGGGCCGCCCGACGGGCCATAGCGCCGCCCGCAGGCTGCGGGCCACGGCGGAGCCCACAGCGGCGCGGCGGGCGATTGGCTGGCGCGGTCCGGTGACGTCACCCTGCGCCAGCGCCGGGGCGGGGACTGTGGCCCCGCCTCCCCGCTCTCGGCAGCCCTGGGTGGAGGCCTCGGGAGGACCCGGGCTGAGCGCCTTGGAGCTCCAGTGACCTCAGAGCAGGCCGCAGAGGCGCGGGGCCGTTGTCCTGCTTCCTGCGGTTATCAAACCTGCCGCTCTTACAAACCACCTTGCTGATATTGTCTCTTAGCTCCCAAAAGTAAACTCTTATCAGAGCAGGGGCTGGAAGTCCTCATCGCCACCTTAGACTCTAAAAATGCCACAGTTGTTTGTTGAATGAATGAGTGACCTGAAAGATCTAGAAGATGAGTTCAGTGGTTCTCAGCCTTTTTGGTCTCAGAACTCCTTTACACTTAAAATTTATGAGAACTCTAAAGAGCTTTTGTTTACGTAGGAGATACATGGATATAGATGTTTGCTTTTAACAAAATGAAACAAAAAGTTGAAAATGTGTTAATTCAGCCCCCGGCGGTCGCGCTCACGCCTGTAATTCCAGCGACGAGTGAGGCTGAGGAAGTACCCTCACAAATTTGAGGCTAGCATCAGCAACACAGCGAGACCTTGTCTCAAAAATAAAAAAATAAAAAGGGCTGGGGAGGTACTCAGTGTTAAAGTGCCCCTGTTCCACCCCCAGTGCTGCAAAAAATAGAAGCAGAATAAAATGTATTAATTTGTTTAAAAATAACAGACCCATTACAAGTTATTATTAGAGCAGTGACATATCGTTTCTGGAAAATTCCACTGTATACTCAAGAGAATGAGGATGGAAAATGGGAAATAGCTCTGAATATTATTATGGGAAGAGTTTGACTTCATTCATCCCTTAAAATTATCCAGGAAGCCCTGGGAACCCCGCTGGAGCTAGTTTAACGTTCTCTTCTTATAAGTAAGAGTAATGAAGTCCAGAGAAATGGAAAAGGTCACACGGCTATTCTGTGAAGGTAGAAGCTTTAAAACTACGGTTCTGGGATTCCAGGGTCGTCATCTTATATTTTCTTGAGCAAAGCAGACAATGTCTCCATTTAAAAGATAAGAAAACTGAGTCGTGGAGAGTCTTACGGCATCACCAAGGGTGTCAGGTTTGGGAGTCAGAACCTCCTGCCTCTCACTGGGCCAGATCCCAAGCCTTGTGCGTGGGGAGGGTGGGGCTGACCAGACTCAAGGGACCTGTTAAGAGGGACAAGAATGCTCAAATGTGTAGGAACGTCAATGTGGGCACAGTGGCATTTGGCTGGTGTAATGAGAGGCATGTGAGCCCTGGGAGGCGGACACATCTGCGAAGACTGAGGCACAGAGAAAGCCTCAGGGAACAGGGAGGTTGGAGCTGGGGGGAGAGAGGAGGCCCTCGAGGCCAGAGTGAGAGTGAGGAGAGCTGGCCAGCCTGGCCCCGCTGCCGGCCAGAGCAGAGCAGTAGCAGCGAGGCAGACAGGGTTTAAGAGCCAGAGGAAAGTGCCTATAAACAAACCCAGAGGAACCCGACAGAGCACTCGATCCACACATCCGACTGCAGATGCTGCCGTGCTAGGGAGCTCACTGATAAAGAAGGAAAGCAGCAACCAGATGAGGATGCTTGTGCCCATCGGAGAGAACGAGGGGCGGTTGGGAGGGGAGGGAGCGAAGCCCAGAGGGATGGTGGACAGGCAGAAGGACAGAGGGTCAGGCTTCAGCAACTGTCCACCTGGTGAGAGGGTGAAACTGGAGGAAGGGCCCTCTACCTTGGGTGAGATGCAGAACAGAAGGCAGGAGGGAAGATGGGGTGGGAAGTGGGAAGGAGTCTGGAGTCTGGGCACGGGTCAGGAGTTCTAAATGACAAAGAGATCGGGAATGAAGCCCCATGGGAGATTCACTGCAGGAAGCCAGCACAGTGAGGGCAGGAGTGGAAGCCCAGGCCCAGGGACTCCGGCCATTCACCTCCTGGGTTTCACCCCCTCTGCCCGCCCCCAGGATGCTTTGTCTCAGATCCTAAGTACCCAGAGGGCAGGAATCACCCGGGACCTCGGAGAGGATTGCAGCAAAATAAACCCCTGTCTGCCTGGTGTCCCTCTAGCTCCTGATCGGCCCCACGCCTTCGGCTTGGCTTACTCTCCCGAGTTGTCAAGGTGCTAGAAGAAACCCAGGCTCACTGGATTGCAGGGCCTGTTTCCTCAGCGGCATTGCCTCTGTTCCTTGTGCTCTGTGCAGTGAGGACCTGGTGGCTTTTGTCTAAGAGATTTTCCTTAAAGTAGAATATTCAGTCCTTTTAGGAAAAGCCTCTTTTTCAGTTTGAGCAAATGCTTTTGTTATTTCTTTGACCCTCACTCCAGTAAACATTTTCTCATTCCTTCATGACATTTATCTTTACTAAAATAATTTTTCCTGTTGTTGGGGAGGAAACATTTTTCTTGCTTTTTCTTGTTTTGAACCCAGGAGTGCTTTACCATGGAGCCATATCTCCAGGCCTTTTTATTTTTTATTTACAGACAAGTCTTGCAAAGTGGCAGAGGATCTTGCTGAGTTGCAGAGGGTCTTGCTAAGTTGCTGAGGCTGGCCTCAAACTCGTGATGCTCCTGTCTCAGTCTCCCAAATCGCTGGAATTACAGGTGTGAGCCTCTGTGCCCAGTGAAAAATTTTTCTTCTACACATTTTCTTTTTCAATACTGGGGATTAAACCCAGGGCCTTGTAGAGGCTAGACAAGTGCTCTGCCACTGAACCTCATCCCCAGCCTCCTTCTATACTCTAATGTTCTGCATTTGGGGGTTTGTGAATGAAACTGACAAAAAACACATTAACAAGAGAAAAGACAGATTTCTGTTCACAGAAGTAGTTGGAGTTCACAGAATAACAGACTCAAAGAGGCAGTTAGAATTTGGGGTTTATGTACCATGTGAATGAGGGAGAGGGAGGGGAAGAAAGAGCGCTTATGGGAAAGAACTTTTCGGAAAGATAAAAGAACCCCTAGGAGAGTAGATGGGCGATGTGATATCTCTGTGACAATGTCCAGGTGATTTGTCATCCCAGTGCTTTCTCCAGTGAAAGATGTCAATATTCTCTGGTTTTGAAACTTCTGGGGGAGGGATTTATGACAGACGAATTCTTCTGGGAAATACTGCTTTTGGGGGAGATAAGAGAGTTCAGAAGCAAAACAAAAGTTCAAATAACTCTTACTGCCTCTGTGGATTCTCAAATGCCATGAGCTCCAAATAACCCTTATGCTACAATGGTGTTCCCTGGATCCCTTTACCCTACAGGGAGAGCACACGAATCCAATCCTAATGACAACTGATTCTTGAACTGGCTTAGTTTTTCCAAAGAGACCAGTGTTTGGAAGTAAGAAGACAAAGTCAGAACACTGTTCCTGCAACCAGGGTGTGGGTCACTGGTGGAGCATTTGCCTAGCGTGCATGAGGCCCTGGATTCCAGCCAAGCACTGCAAAAACCAGGACAACCAAACTGTCCTGCAGGCCAGACGTCAACATCACTCCAAAGCGTATGTGGTACCTCCCGCTAGGAATGCCCGGCCAAGCAAGGCTGCGCTCAGTCACTCGCCAAGAGCCAGGGCACATCTCATTTCCTTCTTGGAAATAACTATGTCCACTCCCACAGGACCCTTGGGCACCTGCTGCTCTTGTTCGGTTGGGTAGACCCCTGCAGTTCATCAGCCTCTTTTGGTCTTAGATGAAGGTGCTGTGGCCAGAAATTCCTGCTTCTGCCTCGTCCTCCAGTCCCCACCACCACCACCCCCCAACCACGATGGAAAGCATCCACTCAACCAAAGCAATCGGCCTTTCTTGGAGAATTCCCCAAATTCTCCAAACCACGTTTCGTCCAGTGTAAGACATTAATCATTAATTGCATGACATTGATCAATCTCAGGTGTGAATAAAAAGAGATATATTTTGGAAGAGATGAAAAATGATACAGAAATCCATCTCATGAGGGCTTCCTTAAAAACCTGATGATGTTTCCTAAGAAAACTGAGTTTTCAGGAGTGGTTTGATCAAGTTGTCTAAAACTGCTCCACCTCGAATCTTCCTGAGTTTCAGGTTTGGATGGACCTGGTGCCTTGTGTGCTCTTGCCTCTCTACTGGATCCTGCTGGCGTTTTCTATCAGACTTCGGTCACGTCTGCTTGTTGGTCCAGACTCAACAGTGAAAAAGGAGCTCATGACCTTTCTTGCAAAATGGAGCTCTCCTGTAAGACTTCCGTTTGTCTGCCTAAGTGTAATTCTCTCCTAGGAATAACTGTCCTGGCCTGACTCCGTGGTCACCTTTGACTCTTCCCACTCCCTCTTATTCTAGGTGTAACCATGTTCATTCTTCCTTTAGAATTTTCTAGAATAAATCCAGTTGTCCATTCCCAGTGTGAGTCTGAACCTCATTCCCTTATTCCCCTGCCCTGGCTTCCTTCTTGCTTCTGCCCCCAATTTGTCCTGGCACCCTCCTGCTCCAGATGTCCCATGGCTTCACACTGTCCTCAGGACAAAACCTAAATGTCCCATGTGGTCACTTCAGCTCTGCCACAGCACGGGCCCAACCTACCTTCAAGAGTCACCCCAGGACTCCTCTCCAGAACCCCAGGCAGGTGTTCTGCACTGTCACCCAAACACACTCGGGACTGTCTTTTAACATCTCTGAAATTGGACAGCTCCTCCCCCACCTGCTCTGGCTGGAGGTCCCTCTGCACTTAGGAAAATGTCCTCATCTTTGCAGCCTCACCAACCAGTCTGCCACCACATGCCTGAGCTCCAGGAAACCAGGGCAGTCCTGCTGCTTCTGCTCGTTTGGCACCAGATCCCACCACAATGAGAGTGCTGCTACTGATGCTTAACGAGCTCGTCATAATGTACGAACTGTCTTAAGTGTTTTCAAATTGACAGCTCATACATGGTAAAAATTTTAAAATAGTAAAAATGGGTCCACAATAGAAAGAACCCACCATGTACTATGTACTGTTGATAGACTTCAGAAGTCCCTGAATATATATATATATATAAATATATAAAAGCAGGCACATAACACATCAATTCATTAAAATTTTTTAATCTGGGAAAAATATACATAAAATTTAGCACTGTCACCATAGTTAAATGAAAGCTCAGTTGTGTGAGGTATCTTCACACTATTATTCGACAGAACATTTTCACTTTGCAAAATTGGAAATTTGTACCCATTAAAGAACAACCCTTCATTTTCCTCTCCCTCCAACTCTTGGCAGCCACCATTCAACTCTCTGTCTTTATGATTTCAACTACTCTAAGTATCTCCTATAAATAGAAACATGGTATTTGCCTTTTGGGGGCTGGATTTAACTTAGCACAAAGTCCTCAAGGATCACCTATGTTATAGCACATGTTAGAATTTCCTTCCTGTTAAAGGCTAAATAATATTCCATGGTAGGCCTGCACATTTTGTTCATTCATTCATTTGCCAGAGGGTATTTGAATTGCTTCCACCTTTTGGCCACCTCCATGAACATGGTATATAAACATCCTTTATAACTTTGCTTTCAATTCTTTTGGAAATACAACCAGACATGGAATAACTAGATTATACTATAATTTTTTTTTTTTTTTTGAGATAGGGTTTCACTAAGTTGCCAGTGCTGGCCTCTAACTTGGGATCCTCCTACCTCAACCTTCCACGTTGCTGGTATCACAGGTGTGCACCACTGTGCCTGGCTTCAATTCTTATTTATTTATTTATTTTGGTACATGGGATTAAACCCAGGAGAGCTTTACCGCTGAGCTAAGTCCCCAGTCCTTTTTATATTTTAATTTTGAGACAGAGTCTCTCTAAGTTGCTGAGGTTGGGCTTGAACTGAGATCCCCCTACCTCAGCTTCCTGAGGTTTGGGATCACAGACACCACTGCACCCAGCTTCAATTTATTTTTAGTATGAAACTTTCACATATATTATTCTGTAGCCTGATTTTGAAAATAGTATTACTTGGATAAATTACATAACCACATTATTTTTTTTCAAAGGCTACGTAGTATTGCACTATATACATTTACTGTGATTTATTTAGAGGGCCCTTTAAAAGACAGTTAATTCTTACAATATAAAATAAACATTACTATATTGAATATTCTCATAGTCCCTCACCCACATGAGAGTGCATCTGTAAAACAAATTTCTAAAAGCAGAATGACTGCATCCAAAGCTTTACAGTTTTCAAGTCAATAGACATTGTCAAAAGACCTCCCAAATAAGCATACTGATTCTATGCATGGAAATTTTTAAACAATAATTTTTTAAGTAGATGCAGTTTCTCATGAGGTTTCACACATCAGACATGTAAATTCTGGTACATGTGTTAAGTTGGCTCTCATTGTTCTACAGCCTTCTTTACCCTGCCCAGTGACATTCTTTCAACGCTTATACTCCATTGTTGCTCATTGCTAATGTAGGAGGACCTGGTCTTCTTAGCAGGGTCCTAAGGTCCTGGAGCGTGGGATGATTTACTATCCCCCTGCCCACCTCCACAGTTCGTTTCCATGAACTTGCCAGCACTTATTAAATCTGTATGTGGAATGAAGATTTTTGTTTTTACTTCAAACTGAAGCGGTCTAGGTCTCGTTTCCATTTTTCTTACCTCAGAAGTGAAGTAAGTGGAAGGACTCAGTCCTACCACCAACAATGACAGTAACAAGAGCAGCTAACAGCATTTATTTTGAAGTGAGCATTGTGAACCAGATATTGTCCTAAAACTCCTGACACCTGCCAGCTCCCTCAAAGCTCACTGAGACTGATGCTGTTCTTATTTAATTCTTACAGAAGGGGAAACTGAGGTGTGGTGAGGTTCACTGGCTGGCCCCAGGCACACCTGGGAAACAGCAGGACTCCACGGAGAATTCTGCCTCAGCTCAATGTCCAGTGCATGCTCTTCACACCTGCACCACATGTGTGGTGCAGTTAGCAACCACAACTAATCTGATACATCATCATCCATCCATCAATCACACCTCTTCCATTTCCTATGGGGATGCCTGGCATCTTTATGACCAAGGAGGGTGATCAGAAGTTTCCTCACTTGGGGAAGATCCTTTATTTTTGGTACTGGGTATTGAACCCTAGGATGCTTTGCCAATGAGCCACAACCCTAGCCCTTCAATTTTATTTATTTTTTATTTTAAAAACATATTTTAGTTGTAGGTGGACACAATACTTTCATTTTATTTTTATATGGTGTTGAGATTCGAACCCAGGGCCTCATGCATGCCGAGTGAGCACTCTACCACTGAGTCACAACTCTAGCCCTCAATTTTGTTTTTATTTATTTATTTATTTATTTATTTATTTATTTTGGAACCAGGGATTGAACTCAGGGGCACTCGGCCACTGAGCCACATCCCCAGCCCTATTTTGTATTTTATTTAGAGACAGGGTCTCACTGAGTTGTTTAGGGCCTCGCTAAGTTGCTGAGGCGGGTTTTGAACTCGCGATCCTCCTGCCTCAGCCTCACGAGTTGCTGGGATTACAGGCGAGCGCCACTGCCCCCAGCTCGATTTTTTTTTTAAACAGAGTCTAGCTAAATCTCCCACGCTGGGAGGCTCCTGCCTCAGCCTCCCAAGTGGCTGGGATTACATGTGTGCTCTATGTGCCCAGCTGGGAAGATTCTAATTTGGGGAGATGTTTCCTTTTAGGAAGCGGTTATTACTTCTCAACATTTCTATTATTCCCAACTGTAGGCATTTATGAAAAAGACTCTTTATTTCTTAGAAAAAAAGAGTTTGACTTCCTTCAGATTACAAATTTTCCATGCACAAGAGGTCCCAGGGAAGAACTGCACCTGTTTTTACCAAGACCGACTGAGAAATCCACATTTTAGAAATGACATAGGATAGGATTAACATCAAATTTAAGAACTCGAACATGATTTGGTTACCATGAAAAAATATTATTACAGAACAAGCAATGTCCTTCCAGGCATGTCTGTGTGGCCATCAAAATAGATGACCTTCATGTGGAAATATGACATTGATATTCAGTTTTTAGCCTGTGAGATGAGAAATCAGAAGTAAAAAAAAAAAAAAAAAAAAAGGAAAAAGGAATTTCAGCGTTACACAGTTGAGAATGAACACCCCTAAATCATCACCCCCCAAGAGGTAGCGCAGGCTTCATGAGGAGTTTAGGAAAATCCACCTTTATACATCTGCACAGGCTACCGCAAGCGGAGGATTGGAGCAGGCAGAGGGGTTTAAGCGGAGGAAGGGTTTGCACTAAATCTTTGAGGGAATGATACTGTTCCTACTTGTTTCTTGATCCAGTCATTATTCATTAGAATGGAATGGGTTAGGGGCTTGCGATCTAAAAAATCCTCATTTTTCTGCACGAATTCTGCATCCGATGGCGCCATCCCGCCCAGCTGAGCGCCGAGGCTCCATCCAGCGCCCCCTGGTGGACACTACTCACCGACACAGACCTTCAGGAACGAACCTTTTTTTTCTTTCTTGGGGCTGTGTTAGATTTCTTGCTATTTTTCCAAATAGATCTGAAGGTGTCTGAAGAGATCTGGGGAGTGACTGTAATTTTTAAGACTGGTAATTTACCTGAATGGAAGAAGAACATAATCACCAACAAGTTGGGCATCTCATGACCCCATTGGGTGGATTTCGTGAAAGAGGTAAAATTAGAAATTAGCTTGTTACTTGCAAATGATAAGAACACAGATACGATCAATAAAAGAACATTAGTTCTATAATCAGTGATATTACTAATTGGCTTTTAACATTTAAAATGATGTCATTAGAGCTAAATGGCAAGAGACTGTCCCTAAGGAATCCAACCAGTTATGCCTGTTTGGGGAATCTTCCTTGAGAGTTCCAACTAACCAACTGATTGAAGTGCCCAATTAGAAACATCCTATAATTATTTTAGTCCAGGAGATAAATAAATGCATTAAAGCTACTCCTGATATATACTAGTAAATCTGGAAAAACCCAATTTCTTGAATTATCAACTACCTTTTAATGTTTTCTAAATGAGTGTATTTCCAGGTGGGCATTTCATAATTGTTCTTTCATTTATGCAGATTAAATCATTTACTAAAAAAGTGCGATGTTTGCCAGTTCCTAATACGTACTCGATGACAATCATTTTCTACCAAGTCATCGGAGACCGTCCATCATTAGTACTCACTAACGGTCAGAAGACTGCCTGCCATCTCTTCATTCCTCTGCTGCAGCGTCAGGGAAAGCAAAATGAAATCATTAACCTGCCTCCTGTTTATCGAGTTTAAATTAAAGTCACATTTGAATTAAATGTAACAGAACAATTCTGTTGGATTGGAATTGAACTCTAGTGGAATAGAGAGTAGATGTTCTGTTCCTCTAAAGAAAAGGATCATTGAAATAGCCTGGTATCGTTTGACTGGTTGTTAAAAAATGCAAGAGTTTTAGTTTAGAAAGTGGCAATCCAGAAGCAATAATATCATCATAACTCTTTTCTCTCTAACCCTGCCAGCACTGAGAGAAAATGCAGTGTACAATCACGTCACTCCTGGGGCCATTTTACGGCAGAAACGGTAAAGGCCAGATGCGTGAGCAACGGAAGTCCTCTTGGTTTGCCATGGAATGCACCGAGTTCCCCCAAATTTTCTTAATATTGAATTTCATTTTCAAATCTCTTTATGACTTCGTTTGTGGTGCTGCATTTAATACGGTCTTTCTCCTCCTCCCCTGCTTCAGCAGAAAGAGCAGCCATTGCTAACTCTCCACTGGGGAAGGAAGGCGGAGTGGCCGAGGTTAACCAGCCCGCGCCGTGGCCTTGTGGGAGTCTCTCATCTTCAAAGGCTGCGGGATCGCAAGGTACTCTTCATGCACCCAGGCCCATCCCAGTGAACCAGTCTTGGGTACAGACCATATGGAAACACGTTGTAACCCCTTGAGGACTACTACGTCAGTTTTCCGGTTGATGTCTGGAGAAATCATTGCAGGTTGGGCTGGGAGGAGAACAGAGAGCCAGGAAAAGAGTTTCCTGGAGAATGAGCGCGGAGGACAGAAAACAGAAGAAAAAGCACTAGAGAAAAATTCACTTTAAGAATGTTTATTTCTAGGGCTGGGGACATAGCTCCGTTGGTAGAGTATTTGCCTGTCAAGCACAGGCCCTGGGTTCGACCCCAGTACTGGAAAAAAAAAAAAAAAAAGAAAGTTTATTTCTAGCCAGACCTGTAGTCCCAGCTACCTGGGTGGCTGAGGTGGGAGGACGGCTTGAGCCCAGGAGTTTAAGGTCAGTCTGGGCAACATAGCCAAGACCCCGTGTCTTGCCTGGTCGGATGTCGATGCCTAGACGGAAGACTCCATACGACATCATAAAAGTTCTTGAACTCTGTGCAAGCCACTGGGCACATTGACACAGGGGTGGACAGCCGGTGACAGTGCATAGTTTTTGTTATTTAAATGGAAAAAAATGTGGAGCAGATTGTGAATACTACAGAGTATAGAATGAGCTGATTGGCAGGTGGGGGGACACATATGTTGAAAACCCTCTACCTGTCTTTCTGGCTCTCAGTGCTCCGAGGATGTCACCAGCGGCCGTTTCTCCCAAAACATTGTTTCCAAGGTCGATTTCCCTTAAGTGGGTAGAGTACCTGATCAGGCTGCCCAAAGAAAATGACAAAACACAAAGATGCTGTCACGGTGTGGAAGAAACGCAACTCAGTTATTCTGCAGAATGAACTTTTTTTTTTTTTTTCTGTACCAGGGATTGAACCCCCGGGGCGCTTAACCACTGAGCCACATCCCCAGCTCAGTTTTACATTTTATTTTGAGACAGGGTCTCACTAAGTTGCTGAGGCTGGCTTTGAACTTGCAATCCTCCCACCTCAGCCTCAGGGGCTGCTGGGATTATGGGCGTAGGCCACGGCGTCTGGCTGGACTTTCTCAAGTCCTCTCCATTCTCCCTTTCTCACCCCAAAAACACCGACCTACTTGGAGCCTGGAGACACCCTGAGCACAGTTTCTCCTGGTTTAACCTCTCTAGTTTCAATGTTCTGAGTCTCTTAGGGAAGATGGTAAGATAAGGATTTTACTTGCCTTCAATCCTTCATTCATTTATTTGTTCAAAAGATACAGTGTGATATTGTGCAGAACTTCCCAGTAATTTATAGTTTATACACCAGCAAAATGTAAAAAAGGTTGGAAGGGCTGACAAGGGCTTGGCAAGTAAATAAAAACTCTCACCTAGCAACACGATAAACAAACAAGTAGTTCTGCCTAAAATTAGAAAGGCCATTGTATCAAAATAAAGGGCAGCTTTCAAAATCAAGTAAGTTCAACTTCATGAGGAACAAACGGCACTGTCTTTATTTTTCTAATTTCTTTGAGCCCTACTGAAAGCTCCTGCGTGGACTGGCGTGGTGCTGGCTGGTGTCTGGGACTCTGGTATCCTGACGGAGGTGGATGGGGCCATCCGGGCTTCTGCTTGGCTTCCCCCTCTTGTCCATCATTTGATCATGGGCAGGCCATGGGCCCTCTTGGGTCTCTCTTTCCTTAGCTATAAAGTTGGCCTGAAAAAGGCTCTTCTGCCTATTTTATGAGGTTGTGGTAACAACAGAATATAGCAGTTTATATGAAAGCATCTTGCAAACGAATACCTAGGACGCTGTAACATCGAGTGAATATTTATTAAGGGAGTGGAGTCCGCCTATAGTCCCAGCAACTCAGGAGGCTGAGGCAGAAGAATCTCAAGTTTGAGGCCAGCCTGGGCAACTTAGGGAGACCCTGTCTCAAAATAAAAAAATAAAATAAAATAAAATAAAAAGGATGGGGATGTGGCTCAATAGTAAAGAACTCCTGGGTTCAGTCCCCTGTACCAAAAAATAAAAATTAAAAAAAAGTGCTCATTGTGTGCTCAGCACTGCAGGGACTAAAGGAAATCTAACAACATGATGTGACTATTAAGAAAACAACTCTGAGCTCTTGCCACATGCTGGGGGCATGGAATTCCAGTGAAGGTCAATGTGGAACACGAGGCCACTCTCTTGCTCACTGTATACACCTTCCCACTGTTTTAGCAGCCGGAATTCCAGGCTGGGGCCGAAAGTTCCCGCCAGACCGTCCTGAAGGTCTGGCTCCCAAGAAAACCATCTGTCCAGTCGGGGTTTGCCCAGCTCTGGCTTCCAGAACTGCCTGGCTGTGGCCCTTTTCTTCGGACAAGGAGGGCAAGATCTGGGATGCCTCAAGGGGAACGAGAGGTACACAAAGGAAGACGGGGAATGTCCAGGCGGGTCCCCTCCAGCACACGGCCTCGCTGCTCAAGCTGTGGTTTGATGGAGGGGTCGCCAGACTGAGGCGCTCGTGTACCAAGGGGGATGGGGCGGAGATCCAGCCGGGCTCCGCTTGCCCAGGTCTAGAAGGGCAGCTTCCTCTGCTTCAGTGGCCAGGACGAGGCCTCCTCCAAGTCACCTGTCCATAGGGGATCCTTTCCTAAGATGAGCCACAGTGCTGGTGGGGCCCTGGCCAGTCTCTTCGCACCTCATACACGTGATCTCCTTCACCTACAGCGACCTCTTGGGTTAGACACTGTTATTAGGATCATTTCTGCAGGTGAGGAAACTGGGGTGAAGAAAAGCTGTCCAACTCGCCTGGGATGACACAGCAGTGAGCTGCAGAGTGACAGGTGGAGCAGGGCGGCCTGTTTGAGAATCTCCACGAAGCCCGACTCCAGGACGCCAGGACAATGTGCTGTCGTCTCCAGGAGTCCACAGTTCGGACACTTTAAACCAAAAAATGGGGGCTGGGGGTGGAGCTCAGAGCTAGAGCACGGGCTTTGCTGACGGAGGCCGTGAGGTTGGTCCCCAGAACCACAGGAAAAAGAAAAAAGTCACCACCTGCCTGTGAGATGGGGTGAGGCCCAGGATAGTCGAATGGTACAGAGACCACGGACGTTAAATTTGCACTGAGCTTTCGTCTGAGTCTAGGTTAGGCCACCAGAGTGGGAATAGTTGACATCAAGAATAACGGCTACAAAATGGTCAGCTGAGGCGGGTTTCCATCATCACGAGGGTCGAGGGGTCATGAGAAGCACTGGGTATAACAAAGACAAGGAGGGTCGGCAGGAGAACGGGCAGCCCTCCAGGGCCTGTGAGGCTGGGGCCCTCCAAACGAGGAGCTGGACTCAGACGCCAGCCAGGAAGGCCAGGGTGAAACCCAACCCGACAGGTACCACTCTGACGGCCGGGAAGTGACCGACCTCTTTGAACCTGTCTCCTAGAGTGTAAGATGAGAGTGAGAATATTTACAACTCAGGACTGGGGTGAGGAGGAGAGAACTATGGCTTCTACTGCAGATCAGGTACTGGGAGAATGAGCAGGCCCTCTGCTTTGGGCCAGGATAGACCCATAGGGACTGGATCCACCCTCCATCTGAAATCAGTTTTAAAACCCAGAGGAAACATATTGAACAACAGCTCTCAGAGATGGGGCCACAGGCAGTGCAGGACAATGACCAGAGGAAGAGACAGTGCAGGTGAGGCCTGGGAGTGCGGCCGCTCTCACTGAGTGGAAAGCCTGTGGGTAAAGGAGGCTGGAATTTCCAGGCAGAATAATGCAGGGGAGAAACGGAGAAGGAGCTCTGTGGGGTTTTGCTGAGTCCTAATCAGAACGCACTTTTGAGGAAATTACTAAGGAGAGGAAAGAATTGCGGGACAAGGGCAGCCAGGGTCAATCCCTGAAGCTAAGGGGCTGGCAGGTGACACCCCAACTGGGCAGAGCTTGAAAACCACCCAACACAGGGGCATCAAGTGGGGCCTATGGAAGGCGGTGCCTGGATGGAAGGAAATCCACCCCAGAGAAAAGGCTGTTGGGGACGCCTTCTAAGGAAGTTTCCAAGTGAGACTCCAAGGGATCCAAGGAACTTCGCTGCACCAGAGAACAAAGCCTGAAAGTATCAAAAAGAATGAAAACCCTCCTACTGCCCAAGGACATGAACTCACTGAAAGGTGAAAAAGTACCCGGAAAAACCACTCTGGACGTGGGAACTCACACAAGAGATTTTATTAGGCAGACAAACAGTGTCTGCCCTGAAGACAGAGAAAAAGAGAGAGAGAGAAAGAGTGAGAGTGAGAGTAGGAGAGAGAGAGAGAGAGGGAGAGAGGTGGACGACCAGTGTCTGCTCTCAGGGCTGGGGGAGAGAGAGAAAATGGCTGGGAAGCTTCTCTTAGGTAGTTTGAATTTCACGGGCTAGTTGCAATTGGACCAATGATGTATGAGGAAGTTCACAGGCTGACAAGCTGGGTTGTAAGATCGGATGAGGATGGATAGCTGCAGCAAGAGGCTGGGTGATCAATAGTGCAGCTTCATATTATACTCACCACATCTGGCCTCCAATAAAAAAAAGTGCTGAAGCAGGAAAACCAGAATCGTAACCCGAAGAAAAGTTACTCAGTCAAAATACCCAGAATGCTGGGCTGGGCTGGGGTTGTGGTCAGTGGTAGAGTGCTTGCCTAGCATGTGTGAGGCACTGGGTTTGATTCTCAGTACCACCTAAAAATCAATAAATAAAGGATTGTGTCCATCTACAAGTAAAAAAAAAAAAATTTTGAAAAAATACCCAGAATGACATGGGTGATCTGAAGACATCGACACATTCATGATCAGCGTACTCTTGATGCTCAGGAAGGCAGAGGAAAGCACCAACAGGTTGCAGACAGAAGTGGGGCAATAAGGGAGACCCGGATGGAATTTACAGGATGAAGAGGACGATGTCCGAGATGGAAACACACATTGGAGGGCACCAACGGCACATTAGGCTTGCAGGAGGATGGATTAGTGACCAGCAGTGGGAGCCATCGATGGAAGGCAGAGGGACAAGAGACCGGGAAAAAAGAAACACAGGCCAGGTGTGGTGGTGCACACCCGTAATCCCAGCAGGTCGGGAGGCTGAGGCAGGAGGTTTGCAAGTTCAAATCCAGCATCAGCAACTCAGCAAGGCCCTAAGCAACTTAGCAAGACCCTGTCTCAAAATAAAAAATAAAAAAGGCTGGGGATGTGGCTCAGTGGTTAAGCACCCCTGGGTTCAATCCCTGGCACCAAAAAAAAAAAAAAAAAAAAAAAATCACTTCATAATGATAATGAGAGTCAATTCAGCAAGAGATTAACAATCCTGGGGCTGGGGTTATAGTTCAGTAGTAGAGTGTTTTCCTAGCATGTGTGAGGCACTGGGTTCGATTCTCAGCACCACATATAAATAAATGGATAAAAGTCCACCAACATCTGAAAAACACATATTTTTTAAAAAACCTTTTAAAATAAAAAAGCAAGATTAACAATCCTAAATGTTTATCTAACTATAATAGAGCTTCAAAATACAAAAAAATCTGATTAAACTTCAAGAAGATATAGTCACAAATTCCCCCTTCTCAATAATTTTGAGAGCAAGTAACCACAAAGTTAGTAAGATGTAGACTTGAATAAGCCTTCCAACTAACTCATGGTATGCTGTATGAAAATGCAATGTATCAAAATCTGTATGATGCAATGAAAGCCATGCTTAGTGCTAAGACAATCAATTATACTAGAAAAATAAAAAAGACTTAAAATAAAAACAAAATAAAAACTTAAGCTTTTACCTTAGTAATCTAGAAAGAGAAGAACATATGAAACCCAAGGTAAGCAGAATAAAGGCAATAATAGGAAAAAATGAATGAAATTGGAAAGAGGACAACAGTAGAGAAAACCAAAGATAGTTTTTTGAGAAGATCAATAAAATTATGAATTTCTCACCAGGTTGATCAGAAAAAAAACAAACCATGATTAATGTCAACAAAAGAGGAAGCATCACTATAGATCCAACAGACATTAAAAGACTGATAAGGAAGTATTGTGAAAAGCTTTACACCAATAAATTTCCCAATTTGGATGAAATGAACAAATTCCTTGAAAGACAGAAATTACCTAAAGTTTTATACAGGGGGAAAAAAAGGAGTAAAACCAGAATAACGCTATACCTACTTGAAAGATGAATTTGTACTTAAAAATCTCCCATAAAGAAAGCTCCAGGTTCAGATGTCTTCACTGAAGCATCTACCAAATGCTTAAGGATGAACTTCTGCCCATCACTACTGAACACCTTATTTCCTAAAACAGAATAGCGGGGGACATTTCCTAACTCATTCTGCGCTGGCAGGATGACCTGGATCCCAGCCAGACAGAGATGTTACAAGGAACGTCTGAGACCAGCGTAGCTGGGAACATCGATGCAAAAAATCCTTAACGAGAATTTTAGCAGCTGGGCACGGTGGTGCACGCCTGTAATCCCAGCGGCTCGGGAGGCTGAGGCAGGAGGATGGCGGGTTCAAAGCCAGCCTCAGCACAGGCAAGGCCCTAAGCAACTCAGTGAGACCCTGTCTCTAAATAAAATACAAAATAGGGCTGGGGATGTGGCTCAGTGGCCGAGTGCCCCTGAGTTCAATCCCCAGATCCAAACAAAATAAAACAAAAAACCAAAAATTTTAGCAATATACCAAAAGGATAATACATCAGCAATATATCAAGTTCAATACTGTATTAAAAGGACAATAAAATGAAATTTATCAATATAATTATTATAGAAAGAGCAGCAAAGCTCTCCAACTCAAATATCTCCCCGCTTCTTCCCCTGAATATGGAGGTAAAGCATATTAGAGAAGGAATCTTCTTCTAAAATTATAACTTGGCATCCACCAGCTCTCCAGCTTCAGACCTTGCCCAGGCCCCAGGTGCTAGCAGGAGGGACTGCTGGGACTGTGTGCCCCAGAGCCCTCTCCACCCAGCACGTTTTCCTAAATTAACGGCACCCCTGAACTGGGCCTTGGCCCACCGAGGATGTGGCTTCTCTGGAGCTGGGCAAGGCCATGCCTAGGTTTGTCAAGACAAACATGGCAAGGAAATATTGTTTTCCAGAAACTTTTGAGAATAGTCATGTCTTTGGGACGAAGGAGGTTGGGACAACTTTATTATCCAACACAAAGGAATGTACACTTCCAAACAGGCTGGGCTTCCGTTTCAGGCCACAGCACTCTTGGAGCTGAACAGCCTTACAGGAAACTGCTAAAACTCTGCATTTAAATCATCATCCCTGCTGGGCGAGGTGGCACACGCCTGTCATCCCAGCGGTTCTGGAGGCTGAGGCAGGAGGATGGTGAGTTCAAGACAATAAGCAACTTAGTGAGACCCTAAGCAACTCAGTGAGACCTGGTCTCTAAATAAATACAAAAAAGGTCTGGGGATGGGGCTCAGTGGTTAAGTGCCCAGAGTTCAATCCCTGCTACCAATAATAATAATAATAATAATCCTAAATCATCATCCCCATGACTTAATTCACACACTTAGGAAGGTGGGCAACTCAAACCTCTATTTGCTACTCACCATGTTAAAGTTCGAGTCAATTCTAACAAGTCTCCTCCTCCTCTTCCATCCAGGCCGTTATCTGCCAAGTACAACTTCACTAGCCAAGGACCAGCTTCAGCCAAACCTTTCACTTTTTTCCTGATTCCTACAAGAAAATCAGAGTGTTTTGTTATTTTAGACAAAAGTTCCCATTTATCACCAGCTAAACTGATTAAAAAAAAAAAAATCTGTACTCACGGGACTTGGGTGGGTGGATTCATTTTGCATTATAGCAAGGAAATACGACATGTGTTTAAGGTCCTTGTTTCATACCCAGTGCCTCGCCCACTCCTTACCATGGGAAGCTGCAGGTGGCTCTGTGTTAATCTGGAGAGAAACACTGAAGCCCTAGCAACGTCTTGGAAGAAGAGGGTGAGCTGTCTGCTGATCGTGGGGACGTGGGGGGCCGTATGAAGGGAGCCCTGGGCCTGGCTCACCTCCGTCTACACAGCTTTTAAAAGGCTCCTTGTCAGTGCCGTTTGATGGCAATGTGTGCACATGTAATTAACACCAGCTCAAGCTTAGGAGTTTGGTAAAGAAAAAAACAGAAGAGGGATGGAGAAAGAGAAACAGCCGTGAGCATATCACTGGCTTGTCCACTCAGGAAGTGTGAAGTGGGAAATGGGAAGCACCAGTCCCAAAGCCAGATGGCTTTCTGGGGACCCCCAAGTGTTTACAGGTACATGCACCCCCTAAACACAAGCCAGCTACTGCAGCCAGGACTCAACTCAAGAGCAAGGGATCTGGTCCCAGGTCAGGGAAGAAACAGTGTCAGGCTTAGAATACACCCAAATATCACACTGAACAGGCGACGAAGGGATCCTAAAGGAAGCTTTATCTTCACACAGATTTACCCACATGCTCACTGAGAGCTCGACCCCAGGTGAGCAGGTCTCTATTTAGTGGAATGCATTCAGCCGTCACCAAGTATTTTTGAGTTCCTATTATGTGCCAAGCTCTTCTCTAAGTGTTGGGGACCCAACAGGGAACCAAAGGGACAATGTGCCAGCCCTTCAGCCCTCACGGAGCTGACATCAGGTGACGGCTAGGCAGTGCACGTGGAGAGCTGGTGGTGATCAGTCCTTGGACGAAAACCGACTTTTAGGGAAAGGCGGTGAATTTGGACATTGGGTCATCCTAGTGAGCCAGCTTGGAAAACAGGAAAAGGAGAAAGTATGTTTAAAAAAAACGGTTTGATTGGCTTCTTGGGATACGACTCTAATTTGCTGGATCATCCGATGAAGTGGATTTATTTCCCTTCAGGACACACTTGGAGAGGTGACAGCTGGCCTGTCCTTTAGTGTTCTTGGGGATAAGCCTAACTTGTCTAGATCTTATTTGTCCTCATATCCAGGACATGGGAACGATAGCAAGTGACAGCTTTCGTGAATAATGGCGCGGTGTTAACATGCTGGGACAGTGTCTGGCACTCGGTGGACACTTAATAAATGTTTGTTGAATGAATGAATGAATGACTAACAGAGCACAGAGTGCAGTCATACTGCGGAAACTTTTACATTCACTGTTTTTTCAAGCGCAGTGTCATTAATCATGCCTTGATTCTGCTTTGTGAATATGAATGGATTATGATTTTTCTATTTCTAAAATCTTTTCACAGACATAAACGCCTTTGAAAGGCTCAGTCTACTGCCCGGAATGATTAACCATGTGAACACTGATCACACGCGGCCCTCGTTTCCTCTCACCCCCTTCCAGGCTGGCAGAAAGCGGTGGGTGAAATGCCAGCCAGCGACCCAGGCTAAGTTCCTATACAGCTGAACTTTGCCAGGAGAGAAACCGTCTCAGCCGGGCAGCGCCCTGTCCAAGGAGAGAGGAGGCGAACTTCCAGGCCTGTGATTGGCCAGGCAGCACATCCTCAGCTGCTCCCCACGACTATGGGCAGTGAATGTCACACTCCAGAAGTCCCACCCTCCAGACACCTCATTCTCTGAGCCTTTCCTCATGTGGTATCTCTGCTTAGATACCCTCTCACGCCGGCTGGTAACTGCTCCTTCCTTCCCGGAGAGCTGGTGTGGGCCAGCACCCAGAGGCCAAGTGCAGGTTTTCATGGAACCAGCTTTCTCCAGGGAGATCCCTCATCTCCCACACCCTCTGGTCTATTCCGGGGCCACCAGATCGGGTGGGCATCACAGATTCTGGTGGCATCAGATTGTTCTACTCGGTACTGCTCACCACCCTGTGGGTGCCTGGCCCCGGCAGGACCTTCTCCTTGTGGTGAAATTTAAAAAAAAAAAAAATCTTGTTAAAAATAACTTCTTTCCATTGACAAGGAACATGTGTGATTTCCTGTATAATTCCCAGTTTTATAAGCCAGAACATAAACTCCGTTCACTTGATTACAGGACTTAAGAAATTAAAGTGCAGTTAGCACTGGATGAGTCACACCTTGGATCTTGGAACCCATCTGTACAGGTTTCCATTGTTTAGCCATCACCCTGGGATAAAATCTCCAATAAAATAATTCCAGGATTAGCACGGGTAACTTCCTGTTTGGGAATTTATAAAGCTGTTTTGAAGATTACATCTGGACTTTTGAAGTTGGTTCTTCCATTCCAGAATACCGCTGGCATTTCTGGGGACTGGGGCTATAATGTAAGCCACAACGCCTTGTTTGGGAAGGTGGGGTTGGCACTTGGGCAGCTTGGTGCTGTGCTGAGGTTCTGATCTACCCCAAGCTCATGGAAAGATCATATTACAGTTGAATTTTGACCCCTGTACATGGCTAAGTCACTTGCTGGTCCATCTCATCCTAAGTCCTCCTGGAGACTCTGGTATGGGGCTTGGGCTAGAAGCAGAATACACCCAGGTGACAAGGTACCCCTCGGTCCTGATTAGGCCTTTCAGGAACTTTGGGGACTGCCTGAATGGGGACCAGGGGAATCCTATCATCTGCAGATGGCCATTCCTGACCACCTTTCAGGGATGTCCAGCCATCAGCCATCTTCTAGCTCTGCATGGACCTCATGCATGGACATGGGCCAAGGTGGACATCTCCTGCTTGCAGGCTGACCAACCTTCAGACCCAGAGTCCCCAGCTCCTGTACCCCCATGGTACAGAGAGCCATGGGCTCCACGATGAGTCCCACTGAATATGGAGGAGGCAGAGAAGCCAGATCAGAAATGGGAATGGGCCTGTCGGTTCCGTGATTCCCGGGCAGAGAAGAGGCTTCCAGGAGTCGCACTCTGCTCTCTGATTTTCTTCTCTGAGCCAAATAAATCAAGAGCATGCTATCTAATTTTTTTAAGTGAAAAGCAGTGGTTCCCAAAGTGTGGTCCCTGGACCAGCAGCATCAGCCTCACCTGGCAACGTGATAGAAAAGCAGATCCTCCGGTCTTACCGCACACCCACAGGTTCAGATCCTGGAGGGGTGGTGTCCCCAGCAAACTGTGTTTGCTTTTTTGTGTGTGTGTGTGTGATTATTTAAAAAAATCTTATTAGCAATCTGTGTTCTAAGAAGTCCTCCAGCTTCCCTGGAGGCATTTAAATTGAGAAAAGCACTAATGAAACGATTCTCTTTTTTCTTTTTCTTTTTTTTTTAGAGTTTGGAGATCAGGACTTACTGTGGCCAGAGTGGCTGGTTTGGGCTATGATTCCTCAGGCTCATTGGTGCTGAGGGACAGGACTGGCTGGGGCTGCCTAAATTTTGCAAGCATGGAAGTGGAATATTGGGCTTCTTCTATCAACTTGTAAATGGCGACTCAATGTCAAGTTGTCAAGTCCTTGTAATTATTACTGTAAATGTTCTTAAGACTCCAAATGAGAGGAGGAAGGGGAGGGGTCAGGCTTCTGAATGGGGGTTTTGACTCATTTGGTTCGATGGGGACAACTTTCCATGCAGCAGGCCAAAAGCCTCCTGTCCACAAAGGGATGTGCAGAAAGATAGCGTGGCTGTTTCCAATTAGGACAAATGGAAACCATCTGGCCTCCTCACCCAGGAGGACGATGCAAATCAGCTCAATCTGACCCTTTATTTTGAAACAAGTAGGACTGTTCTACCAAAGGCCAAACTCTCCCCCCAGACAAACACCATATGACTCCACAACAATGGCCCAATGTGGGAAGGTGTTTTTAAACTTCCTTTGTGAACTCTGGAAGAGTGAAATAAATACCTATCCAACATATTGTTTCTCTTGGGTTCAGGAGAAGGATTTCTTGCAGGGTCCTCCCTAGTGTGACCCGTCCTTCCTTGAGAGGCCCACCCTGCAGAGCCTCTCGGTTGAGCTGAACTGGGGGCTCACAGCTTGCTCTGGGAAGGTCTTCCTTCCTCACCTAAGTCCCTTCCAGCTTTTCATATCGGACCAGCTCATTCCCAAAGTCTCCTCAACTCCACCCCTGGGGTAGACTGTCCTCTGAATTTCCAAAATCTACTAGCACTACCCTGTGGAAGACTATACATACATCAGACAAGAGGGACAGGGTCTGATAAATTTTCTCACTTTACATTTTCATTTGGCTTTAGAGCAATTTTTGAATTTGGTGATATTTCACAGAAAAGATGCAAGGATAATAATATGAGAACAGGAAGAAAAAAAAAGGCAAACAGAAAAGATAATAATCAAAGAAGAAAGCTGGGCATGTGGCATACTCCTAAGTCCCAGCTGCTTGGGAGGCTGAGGCAGGAGGACCCCAAGTCTTAGGCCAGGTTGGGCAGTTTATCAAGACCCTGTCTCAAAATAAAATATTAAAATAAAAACGCTGGGGGTATAGCTCAGTGACCCAGCCCATCACCCTTCCCTGCAAACAAATGGTACCAACCTCCGCCCCCCCCCACAAAAAATCAAAACAACAAAAACCAAAAAACCTCATGAAATTGTCTAAAACAGAACAACACAGATTCAGGCTGGCCTCCAGAAGGAGTTTCCCAAAGTCTGTACATGACACACCCAGGATTACCTTGGGCTGGCTCTAGAAACCTGTGAGCCCAAAGTCCTTGTGTTGCTAAGAACCAGGCGCTGGTGTGGGGGTCAGGAATAGGATCCTGGTCCCTGTGGAGTTGGTGGCTTCTTAAAATTCCTTCAAAACCACTCAGTTTCTGGTTCTAAGTAACGATCACAGCGGAGAAGTCTCCAAGCTAGATTTATGAGGTCCTGCTGGCCGTTCCTAGCAAAGCTGTTCCCAGACCAGCCTAGGCCCCATAATTCCTTTTTTGGAATGTTCAATGTGCCAAAGATGAATTCCTCTGGTGGACAAGGCAAAGCTCTTCTTGTTGGTTTATACGGGGTCACAAGACATTGAGTCTTTTCTCCAGTTGGGTTTTTCCTCTCTGCTTGGGGTAGTAGTGGGAACACACAGCCCAGGAGAGAAGTGAGTTAGAAGGAGAGGGATGGAAGGAATCTTTCAAACAGCAATAACACAAATACCTTTTCTTCTCTTTTTCTTCTCTGAAGTAGTTTTCCCTGAAATGGCTTCAGACGATTCTGCAGTTTGGCTCAAAGTTGATCTTGCTCTCTGGCCCGCTGGTTGAAAAAAAATAAAAATAAAAATAAAGATTCAAAGAAAGGTAGCCTGTTCTGATTTGAATGCTGCGCTACAGTACTTTGAGGCCTTCACCCTCTGGGCTTCTTGGAGGAGGTGCTCCCCACGGGAATCAGCCAACCTGCTGCCAAGAAAGACCATGTCCCTCTGGTCACTGTCTCATTTCTCTCCTTGCAGCTTCAAGGTGAACATGCAACCAAGTGGGGCCCAGGAGCCACTGGCCAGGCCTCCTGGTAATGTCCCTTACATTCCAGGCTCCCTCCAGAACAGCAGCTCTGCGTCCTGAGACCCGCAAGAACACAGCAGGGAGGGACATGTTGTTGTTGTTGTTGATTTTTATTTATCTATTTATTTTGAACTGGGGATTGAATTCAGGTGCACTTGGCCACTGAGCCACAGCCCAAGCCCTGTTTTGTATTTTATTTAGAGACAGGGTCTCACTGAGTTGTTTAGCCTCTTGCCCTTGCTGAGGCTGACTTTGAACTCGAGATCCTCCTGCCTCAGCCTCCGGAGCCGCTGGGATTATAGGCGAGTGCCACCGCGCTTGGCTTGTTGTTTTTGAAAAAATGTATTAAAATGTTCCCTCTCTGGACTCATTTTGAACTCTTCTTTGCCCTTCTCTTGCACCCCACGTGCATTGCAACAGGGAACAGTACTGGGCGGAATCCCAGTCCTTCCGCGCTACTGACCTCTCGCTCCCTTGGGCAGATGCCTCTCTCCTGCAGGACCACAGCCCCCTGCGGTCCCCCGCCCCTCCTCACCCGCTGACAGCCTGCCACGGATGGAGGGCTCCCCTCTGCTCCTTCCCCAGCTCGGGGTCCCTTCTCCGCTGGCCCCTGCACCTGCAGAAGCACCTGCTGCTCCTTCATGCGAGGATCTCAGGCCTCGGTCGGGCTGCTCCCCGGCCTGGCACGCTCACCTGCTCTTGTCTTCAGGGCGCTTCCATCACTGCTGCGCCTGTTCCCAGATGCCACCTCTTCAAGGAGGCGCGCTCAACTGGCCTCCTCCAGACTCCCATACCTCGCTCTTTTTCTTTTTTCATGTCAATTACCACCTTCTAACAAACCACAGCTTGTATATATTTATGCACCTTTTGAATATTATGCCCGACCCCCTCCACGCATGCGCACACCCATGCACTCGCAGACAGGCCCAGGCACGCCGAGTTCCCAGCCCGTCCTCCAGGGCGGAGGTCTTTGTTTTGTGCACTAACGTTCTCTAAGCACCTAGAGGAATGTTTGATGTACTCAGAACAAAGAATGAGCCGAGGAAGGTGCGTCATTATGAAGATTGCATCCATACGTTACAACAAGTAATCAAGAAGACCAATTGGTCATTAGGTTGTGAGGCATTTGGGTCCCTTTGGTTGCTGGCAACAGAAAGTCATGGTGCATGACTCCGGCAGGAAGAAGTTTCTGGGAGGCCTGGGAGTAGCTCAGAAGTTTCTGGAAGCCTGGGTGTAGCTCATACAGCAGGAGAGAGAACCAAACATTTGGGTCTTAACAAAGCAGTGGTCTCGTCCATTTCTGCTGGGCTGGGGTGTGGCTAGTGGTGGGCACTTGCCTAGCATGCAGCAGGAGTGGATTCCATCCTCAGCACAGGAAAAAAAGTTCTCTCATAACATCCTCAAGGATGTCACTTTGCAGAATTTTGTATTTGAAAGTCATTTTTAGGTCATCCTGCAAAACTCCTCTGTGATAAAAAAAGCTACATATATAAATATTTAAAATTTTAAAATTTCTTGGGATCATATCCTCATAAGTCTGTAGAGCATCAAAGATGATACAAAGTGTTAAAAATTTCTTTTGCAATTATTTTTTTCTTCTGCAGTAATCAGTCAGCTTTTAGAACTACCCAATTGAGCAATGCAACATGTATTTTACACATTTTGATAAATCCTAATTAAGTGCAGAAATAAAATTTTATTGACTGCATCTCTCAGTGAAACCAATGATGCTATTTTGTTTGTTTTGTATTAACTCACATATTCATTGGAGAATATTCTAGAATGACGCAGAGTTCAGTATTGTTCTATTTGCTTTTTTGTTGTTCCAGTTTTACATGCTAACAAGTCTATTTGCACAAGATGGGGATGGAGGAGGGTTGCCAGGCTTAGCCTCCCTGCCCCACCCCTCCTGGCTCTTCCACACTCTCATTCCATTGCAGGACACCCAGAAACTTTGAATGTCAGATAAACAGAGAATAATTATCTCAGTGGATGTATATCACAAACATGATACAGGATATACTTATAATAAGTTGGTTTTCATCTGTGTAATCCTAGAAAAAGTTTTATGTTAAGTTTTATGTGTTTTTAAATTCTTTGAATTTTTGAACTACATACTAAAAGTCGCCTAGTAATCTATCACATACAAAAATGATTTTTAATAACTTGTCAGCTGATAACTTGATGAGGTCCTCCTGCAGTTTCATTAATAGCAAATGTTGGAAACCACCTGTTGTGTACAAAGGGGTGTCCCTGAGTTATTGGAGTCAGTAATTTCTATGATAGTTGCATTTATATTTTGAATTACCTTTGCTTTTGTATCCCAGAGCAGAACATTCTGCTAAGATACTGATTGGAAGAGAGCTTTCCTTTCTTTTGCAAAGTTGGAGAATGAGATGATTGTGACCAAGAATATTTTAACAACAGGCACATGATTCTCATGGAAGTTGAGACCTGGACATTTCTTAAAAAAAAAAAAAAAATCTAGCTGGGCAGGTGGTACATGCTTACAATCCCAGCAACTCGGGAGCCTGAAGCAAGAGGATCACAAGTTCAAGGTTAGCCTCAACAACTTAGGGAGACCCTGTCTCAAAATAAAAATAAAAAGGGCTGAAGATATAGCTCAGGTAGAGTTCCCTTGGGTTCAATCCCCAGTACCCAACAACAATAACGAAATGAAATCCCTAGGCTACAATTACTAAACAAACAAACAAACAACCATCCTCCCCCCTTCCAACATATCCTGGGAAAGTTTTCATGTACCCTGTTCCAAGAGCAGGGTTGTATATGGACAGGGGCCAGGACAGCAACAGGATCTGGCAGGATTGCGGAATGACAGATAGTTGCAGGTGGGACACCAGGTTCCTCTGCTCAAGAATCCTATTTTAAGGTGGCGAAGTCCTGGTGGGTTCCATACCCACCCACAGCCAGGGGAGGGCCAGCACTGCCACTGACCCCTCACTAAGGCAAACTCAGGACTGGTTGGTGGAGGAAGTTGGAGATGACGCTGGATTGTTGGAGAACAATCTGTGCAATTGCTTTCCCATTGACAGACCCAGGTAATATAAGACATTGGGCTTTATAAAGTATCTTGTAGTAAAAAAGGACAAAGAATAAAGAACTCAAAAAGCTCAACACTAAAAAACCCCAAATAACTCAATCAATACATGGGCTAAGGAACTGAACAGACACTTCACAGAAGAAATAGTCAATCAACAAATAAGTGAAAAAATGTTCATCATCTCTAGCAATTAGAGAAATGCAAATCAAAACTATTCTAAGATTTCATCTCACCCTTGTCAGAATGGCAATTATCATGAATACAAACACCAATAAATGTTGGTGAGGATGTGGGGAAAAAGGAACATACTCATACATTGCTGGTGGGACTGCAAATTGGTGCAACCACTCTGGAAAGTAGTATGGAGATTCCTCAGAAAACTTGTAATGGAACCACCATTTCCATTTGACCCAGTCATCCCACTCCTTGGTTTATACCCAAAGGACTTAAAATCAGCATACTAAAGTGAAGCAGCCGCATCAATGTTTATAGCAGCTCAACTCACAATAGCTAAACTATGGAACCAACCTAGGTGCCCTTCAATAGATGAATGGATTTAAAAATGTGATATATGTATCATATATATATATATATATATATGATGGAATAGTACTCAGCCTTAAAGAAGAATGAAATTATGGCATTTGCTGGTAAATGGATGGAGCTGGAGAATATCATGCTAAGTGAAGTAAGCCAATCTCAAAAAACCAAAAGCCAAATGTTTTCTCTGATACACGGATGCTAATTCACAATGTGGTGGGGCTGCGGAAGAATAGCTACTTTAGATTAGGTGGAGGGGAGTGAAGGCAAGGCGGGTATAGGAGTAGGAAGGATAGCAGAATGAATCAGACATTATTATCCCATGTACATATATAACTATAAGCCCGTTGGTATTCTACATCATGTATAACCAGAAGAATGAGAAATTATGCTCCATTATATATGATGTATCAAAGTGCATTCTACTGTGATGTACAACGAATTAGAACAAAATTTAAAAATTAAAAAAAGGACAAAGAAAATGAGATAGGGCGGGGATTGTGGCTGATACGCTGTCATTTAACTTTCTAGCCTCACCCGCCTCTTATCCTAACTATCATTTAAGGCTAATCCTGTTGAGAAATTAAACTACGATGGAAAAAATAATTTGCTTGGGCTGAGGTCTATCCGCCCCACTCTGAAACACAGGCCATGCCCCTCCATGCTGCTGTGCACATTGCTGTTCTAGACTGAATGTTCTGTCTCCCCAGATTCACCTGTTGAAGCCCTGGCCCCCCGCATGGCTGTATTTGGAGTCAGGGAATCTAAGGAAGTGATTCAGGTTCAATAGGGTCATGAAAGTCGGGCCCGATCTATAGGTTTAGTGTCCCTGGAAGAAGAGCTATCCACCTGACGTCCCGAGGAAAGGCCATGGGAGGAGTCGGTGAGAAGGGAGCCCTTCGCACACCATGAAAACGGCCCTCGCCAGGAACAGAACTGGCTGGCACCTTAACCTTGGTCTTTCAGCCTCCAGAACGGTGAGAAAATAACGTTCTGGTTGTGTGAGCCACCCGGCCTGCAGCGTTTTGTTACAGCAGCCTGCAAACACTAATACAACTATCCAGGGGAATTCAGAATGGCTAAATGTCCCCGCTGAAACGGGATAAAAATGAAGGTTCAAGTGGATGTCAGTGTCACAGCCTTAGGGGGCCTAGAAATGGACCTGACCTTGTGCTGGGTGTGGTCCTTATTTCTGAGATCCTAGGGAATTCTTGAAAGAGCTTCCATCTCCTGACCCCGGACTACAGGGCCCAGCTCCAGCGCAGTTCCTACCCACGGGGCTCCTGTGGGGAGTGACAGGGCAGCCACGCTCTGCCCGGAACAAATTCAGAACTCTCCATGGTAAGCACCACTGCCCCTTTCAGAAACCACTTGGGACAACTGGAAAGGGCAAGGGGGTCTCATGTTTCTTCCCTGCATCCTTGGCTGCTCCTTTACCTCTCTAATCCCATGACTGCCACACCTGTCCTCGCCTGCCACAGGCTAAGCCCTTGAGATGTCACTGTTACATTTCCAGTTATTAAAAAAAAAAAAAAAGCCAAACAGATCCACTTGGTTACTTAGATTCCAAAGCTATAATGCAGGTCTTCGTAAATAGGACCATGGATTTCTATAGGAATGTTGGTTAAAAAGCAAAGCATATTTGGCAGTAAACATTGTTTTCCAGTTTCTTTTTGTATACTTATTATCTGAAGTTAAATGAATTATCAAATTCAACAGATGACCTTGTAATTCTGGTGAAACTCTCAAAAAGGACAACCACCATTCTGTATATGAATCTGTTACAAGTTGTTTGCATTCATTTCCATGAAGCGGCCTTTCCTTCAGCCCTTTATCTTCATTTTTTCCAGCAAATAGAGCAATCATGTTTACCAATGTTATTGAAGATTGTGCTCTCCTGGGAAGGGATTGCTGTTGCTATGGTGATGATGAGGATGATGATGATGATGCTAATATCTCTCAAGGACTTGGAGCAAGCCATTGTACCAAGCACTGCTTATTGAATCACATAATTCTCATGGACCATTAGGGGGTAGTTATCATTATGTTCATTTTTCAGCTGAAGAGGCTGAAGTTAGATTGATTCCATAACTTGCTCAAAGACATGCAGAGATTTGAACCCAGGGCTCTGTCTGTGCTCTTGACCATTTGCTACAGTTTGCTGTGACCGATTATTAAAAGTGTTCAGCTTTAAAATGTGCTATGAATATGCATCCTTAAGATCTATTAAAACAAATGAAAAGCCACTTAGAGGGGAGTAAACAGCTGTTGTTCCCCTCTGTCCTGCCTCTGTCTTCCCCATGTGCCTGAGGATGGTTACCTTCTTTACAAGATGCTGGCAGGGCTGCAGGGCAGAGAGCTTTGTCCTCTGCATCAGATGGTGGCTGAGTATGTGATCCATCAGTCCTGGCCAACAGCTCACTACCCCTACACAGAGATGGTCCAACAGGTAAGTATGTCAGCCAAGGGGGCCAGTTAGAACCTTCTTATGGGATTCAACGCATAGTCATTGGAAGAAAGAGGCTGGTGCCTTCTGATTAATTATGAATCACCATTATAGAGCCTGTGGGCTGCTGGCAGGCACGTCAACTGTCCTTTCCGCTTAGAGAGAACTTGGCTGCCCTGGGAGAGAAGAACAACCCTCCAAGGGAACCAGAGTCAGGGGTGGCAAACTCAAGAGCTCCTGATGACATGGTTTGAGGCCCCTGAGTCAGCCACTATGAAGACCCCTGCACCCATGGACATCCCAATTATGTGAGCCAAAAAACCCATATTGCTCTTTAATCCTGTTGGGTTGCTCTCACTTTGAACCTGAAGAGTCTGATTGACATACTGTATTAGTTTCCTGTTGTTGCAGTTAACAGGTGACCACAAATTAGGTGGCTTAAAATAATACAAGTTGAGTTCATCTTACTTTCTGGAGGTCAGAAGCTGAAATAGATCTTATAGGCCAAAAAAAAAAAAAAAAAAAAAAAAAGTGAGTGTCAGCAGCGCTGCATTCCTTTGGAGACCCTGGGGAAAGTTAGTTTCCTTGTCTCCTGCAGCTTCTAGACAAGCCTACATTCCTTTGCTGCCAGCCCCTTCCTCCTATCACTTCAACCTCTCCTTCTGTTGTCACAGCTCCTCCGACTCTGACGCTCCTCCCTGCCTTTTATAAAGATCCTGGTGATCTCACTGTCCCCAGCCCTGTGTTCAGGCCAATCTCCCCAACTCAAAAGCCCAAACCTAAGCCGGGTGCAGTGGCGCATGCCTGTAATCCCAGCAGCTCAGGAGGCTGAGGCAGGAGGATCACAAGTTCAAAGTCAGCCTCAGCAAGAGCAAGGCACTAAGCAACTCAGTGAGATCCTGTCTCTAAATAAAATACAAAATAGGACTGGGGATGTGGCTCAGTGGCTGAGTGCCCCTGAGTTCAATCCCGGGCCCCCCCCAAAAAACAAAAAAAAAACCCCAAAAGCCAGAACTTAATCACATCTGCGGGGTCTCTTTTACCATATGAGGTAACATTTACAGGTCCTGAAGATTAGGACAGACATTTTGGTGGGCCATTAGAGTGTCTCCCACACAGCTAAAGAAAAATCTCCACTGACCACTAAGAAGGTCACTTTTAATCACAAAGCAGTCTCCTCCTTTCAGGTGACCCCCAAATGAACATAGGGCCAAGTTTCCCAGTGCTTACTCTGGAGCAGCTGAGGAGGATTTCCAGTGTCTGGTGAGGCCATGGCTGGCTGGTCTCTCCCCTGCTTCTCTGCATACTCTGCCATGGGTCTGAGGAGGGCCAGAGCTCCGGAACATTGCAAGTAGTTACCATCAAGGTGCAGCTCACTGGGGAAGAGGGCGAAATAATCACTCACTGGGTGTTAGTTTCACTTCCCAAATTAGGAATTAAGGTCTTCACCTGATACGTGCATACCCATTTCACAGCAGTGTGATCCACAATAGCCACACTATGGAACCAGCCTGGTATCTCTCAGTAGTTTAATGGACAAAAAAAATGTGGTATATACACACAAGGGAGTTTTATTCAGCCATAAAGAAGAATGAAATTATATCATTTGCAGTCTCGGGAGGCTGAGGCAGGAGGATCTCGAATTCAAAGCCAGCCTCAGTAAAAACGAGGTGCTAAGCAACTCAATGAGACCCGGTCTCTAAATAAAGTACAAAATTGGGCTGGGAATGTGGCTCAGTGGTTGAGTGTCCCTGAGTTTGATCCCTGGTACCCACCCCTCAAAAAAGAAAAAAAAAAGAAATTATATCATTTGCAGGAAAATGAATGGAACTTGAGACCATTATGTCATGCAAAATAAACCAAACTCAGAAGGTCAAGGGTTGTATGTTTTCTCTCATGTGGGGAAGTTAGAGAGGAAAAAGGAAAAAAAATGGTGGAGGGATCTCATGAAAATCAAGACAGACCAGCAAAGTAGAGGAAGGGGATTAGGGGGATGGAGGAGGGGAGGGAAAGAAAAGGTACTGTGGAGTGACATTGACCAAATTGCATTGTTACATTGTGTGCATGTCCAAGTTTATAACAATAAATCTCGCTGTTGTGTATAATTTCAATGCACTAATAAAATTTAGAAAAAGATCTTCTGCTGGTAAAATAACATGCTGAGCCATAAAATGATCCATGAATAGATCATAGTAAATAAAGAGGCATGTCATAAACAGAACTAGTGACTGCGATGGCTGGCCAGACCCATGCATTCTGCATGGCACCCAGACTTAGCTGAAGGATCTTTCTCTTATATGAGGAAAACCCAAACAAAAATAACTGTCATGATGGGTCGCATAACTGAGGAGAAAACGTTGCCAAGACAGGCAGGGAGGAGGGGACACAGCTCACCATATGGCACTTTGACTGACGAGGGAGCCCAGCCACCGCCCGCTCTGGGGCTCCAGCCCACAGTACCGCAGACTGAGGCTGCGGAGCCTGGAGTGTCCCTCCAGGCCTGAGAAAATGCTCTCGAGGTCTTCATTTCCAAATCTACAGGAAACGACAGGAAAAAGTTAGTGACTTTTAAACTGGGGTGGCTGACTGCATTACTGATTTAAAGCTGTCCCCAGGGCAGTGAGAGGCATTTCTTCTGACCCCCAGCTTGGGTTTCCAGAGCCAGGGCTGGCTGTGGGGATGGTCAGCCCAGGTGTGGACCCACGTGGACCAGAAGTCTGACTCATGAGCCAAGGGAGCTGAGGACGGTTTGAAGTGCCCATTCCAGGGGACAGATGGAGAACAAGCTCTGAGCCTGGAGGTTGGCACTGTGGACGTGGGGGAGGAGGCCCAGCTGGCAGGCTGGGAGGAGTCTGAGGAAACCCCAGCAGCACCAAGGCCCTGTAAGGAGGGGCCTTCTCAGGTATGTCCTGAGCAGCTTCGGGAACGTTCAGCTTCTCTTTCTCCACTCATGGCTCTGTGCTCTCTGGCCTTGGACCGCGCAGTCTTTAGTTCACTGCGTGAAATCGCATGCATCTTCCACACACTTCTGGGTAGGGATGGTAGCATTTATGGGTCAGGAAACTGAGGTGCAATGAGGTTAAGTGACATCTTCAAGGAATTTGCAAAGTCAAGGTTTGAACTTTAAGACGAAGTGGATAAAATATCAGAAATAACTTTTAGAATGTGTTAGCTCATTAACAAGTGATTCTGGAGGGCCCTGACGTGCCAGCACCCAGGTGGATGGGGATGCAGTCATGCAGAAGAACGAAAGGCATCTTGCCTGGTGCACTCACAGCTCCTGGGGGAAGACAGGAGAAAATTCTTCGCCCAGAAGCTGCTGCCCTGCAATTTCTGTTGAGGTCCAAAGTGACGCTTTCCAGCTCCCCAACCCTGACAACTCTGGATTTCTATGCTTTGCATCAATTGTTAAGTTAATTGACAGTTAAGGCAACCTGATTCCTGAGGATGGGAATTTCTTCTTTCCTCTCTCTTTCCACTAGCACAGGGTCACTTCCAGGATCTGGGGCTTGTGGGTTCTCTCTTAGTGGGGTTGGTTCTTCCCAGAAGAGTGTGAGAAATCAGGGGACCCACAAGCAGCGCCTGCCTTTGCTGTAGGGTGTCCTGAGGACCCTGACCTTCTGCTGCCCTGGGCCGGGAGACCCTCCCCAGTGTTCTTGCAGCAGCATTTCAGGATCCTGGAGAACCTCCACAGAGAATTCCTCTGCCTAGTTTTAAAATTTTTATTTATTTATTTTCATTTTTTAAGTTGTAGATGGACACACTACCTTTATTTATTTATTATTTTTGGATGTCACTGAGGATCGAACCCAGTGTCTCACATGTGCTAGGCAAGTGCCACTGAGCCCCAACTCCAGCCCCTTCTGCCTAGTTTTTGTCGATGAACTTGTTCAGTGTCACCATGGCCCCGACAGGACCCTGGCTCTTTAAAGGACTTTGTGTCTCTGTGATACCACTTCTCAGGCAGTGATCATTCCTCTCACCTCATGGCTCACTGATCTTTTGGGTACAAGACCCCATCTGGCTACATGGGAAGAATCACAGACTCCTAGACTTCCAAAGTGGAAGTCATCTCAACAGAATCTGGAAGTTTCCATATAGGCAGCCTGAAATTGTTTGTGGGTGGTAAATAATGGAGCCCAGGAAACCAGGGTCATAGATCAGAGGTGGGCTCTGACTCAGGCAGTTGAATTTCACAGCAAGGCTCCATCCCTGAGCTCTGAATGACCTTGAACGCTCTTCCTTCTAGCCTAGGGATAGAAATCCCATAGGCCACTGGGAGAATAAGTGAGCTAATCCCAGAAGACGCCTGGCACACGGGAAACACTCAACAAACAACTGCTGGCATTATTATTATTATCGTAATTCTCATCCCAGACCCTCCCCTGATGTGCTTGGCACCCCAGTTCTCTGAAGGACACCTCTGCTCCTCCCTAACACCTCACTTTTCTCCCCAGCTCCTCTCCTGGCCAACACTAACCCCTCGCCTAAGGAACGGTGGTTTCCCTTATCTGAAGTACCAGGAAACCTGTATGCAGACACGACTTTCCATGTTGCATTGTGCAGAATCAAGAGCTTGTCTTTTCTCACTGTACTGAAGACTCGCTTGGACAGCAGCGTCGCCTTGTATATATTAGTATTGTCCTCAGCAATGGGCACAGTGCCTTCTGTAAATTGGCCCTTGACAGATATTTGTTGAAAGAACGAATGAGTGGAAGAGACTCTTTTGAGAACCCTGACCTTTACTCAGGCACATCAACTCTGGAGATTTTAGAGGGTTCTTTCTCAGCCATGCTTTGCTGAGGCACAGGAACCCGGATGTGGCCATCCCTGGCTGCTGCCTCCTGGCTGTCTGAGGAGCTCCACGTTCCAGCCTTACCTGCAGTAATCGAGGACAAGAGAACGCAAACAGCTGGACTGCAGAGCCTTCCCGAGTCGCCCCAGAGACCAGGGATCCATCTTGCAATTGATGATCTCCAAGGTGGTAAATGGACAGGTGGCTCGTCCCTTCAGCTCCAGAAACAAAGCCTAGCGGGGAAGGTTTAAAGCAGGCCACTTAACCATGGCAAGTACGCTCTGGCTCTCATGTGCTGCTCACGTCAATTGCATCCATTACCTCAGCATTTCTGCCTTGAAGATAATCTTTAATTCATCACGGAAAAGAGGGCATGAAAAATCAAATGGTTTCCCTTGAAAATAAAGATTCATTGAAGAATTATCTGAGAAGCACTAAGTTTCATGATGAGATGAGGCAAATTTCAGGATTTCAACTTTGATGTTATTAGGGGCTGAATTTTGTACCCTCCCCCCAATTCAGATGTTGATTGTATTTGGAGATGGAGGACTTAAAGAGGTAGTTAAGTTAAAACGAGATCCGGAGGTAAGCCCTAGCCCAATATGACTGGTGCCCTTGTAAGAGGAGGAAATTTGGACACAGACGTTCAGAGTGAAGACAAGAGAGCCAACTGCAAGCTCTCTTCCTGGCCATCATGAACTGAGCAGCTTTCCTCCACCACACCCTTCCGCCATGATGCTCTGCCCCACCTTGGGCCCAGAGCTATGGAATCAGCCAACCATGAACTGAGCTGTGAGCCAAAATAAACTTTTACTCCTTTAAATTGTTCTGGTTGGGTTCTTGTGGGTCTCAGGAAATCACCCCTGCCAACACCTCAGTCTCAGCCTCCATGTCCAGAGGTGTGAGATACAACTTTCTGTGGCTTAAGCCACCCAGACTATAATACTTTGTTATGACAACTCCAGCAGACTGAGATGTTGACTTTCCAATGAACAACGTATCCTCCTGTGGTTGTGGTCTATAAAGTAGAGAGACACAGCTACGCTGCTTTTGTAATTCAATAAAAACATTATAATAAGTTATTTGTTGTTCATAGTCATGATATTCTTGGGGCACGGAGGTCCACTCGGACTGGACTGGGCAAATTCAGCATCTGGATCCTTTTACTGCTGAAGTACCTGGACTGAGGACAGCATGTGAGCACTCGGAGTGCCACTCCCACCCCTGTCTGTCCCAGTTTCCTGAGCAGAGGGGTCTATGGCAAGGCCATTTCTTTCAGTAATGGAGGATATAAGTGACAATTAAATCCCTACCTAACTGAAAGGAGAGGCTATTTAAAACTGCAAATTATAAGAATGTCACAAAGGCCACCTTTCAGCAATTAGAACCACCACAGCCTAAGGATTCCTTCGGCTCAGAATTTAAGCCTAGAGGAGGCCTTGGTGGGATTTGGAAGACTTAGGGGTTTTCGAGGTAATGACATGTTGGTTGTCTATAAGTTTCCAAATTATACCTTGGCTGGGTATAAAAAGGCACTCGTAACCTTAACAACAGGGCAGGTGCCTGAGGCCTGAGAGGTGCCGGTTTGAATGCCGGATTGGATTTCTGCAGCTGTGTTTGACAGAGGGCCCATGTGGCACGTCAGTGCCTGGGTTAACACTGGGCTGTGCTAAGCAGGCTCTTGACCAACACTCCCAGCCAGCGGTTGGTGGTGTCGCGCCCCAGGCACCGGCACTGTTGTGGGGAAGGATCGCAGCCCTCTAACACAGACCCCTCAGCAAGCTCCAGATGCGCAAGAGGGCCACGTTTCAAGGATCTGTGAAAGATCACCTCATACATGCATGGATGGCGTTCTGCTTCTGCTTTCACTGGACTGGGCACTCTGACTCTGAATAAAAGCAACTAAAAGTGCTGGTGACAGATTTAAGATACCTTTTCAGAATTTATTTTTTTAACCATGACAAAATACACATAAATAATACTTGACACTGTAATTATCTTAGAATAGAGTTCAGGGACATCAGAAGTGACCATGACCACTGTCCATCCCCAGAAATCCTTTCATCTCGCAAAACTGAAACTATAACAGATAAGCAATATCTTCTGGTCCCCTCTCCACCCATTCCTTGTCCCTGTTCTATATTCTGTCTATGAATTTGACTACTCTAGCTACCTCATATAAGTGGAATCATACAGCACTTGTCCTTTTGCGACTGGCTCATATCACTTAAACTAATGTTCTCAAAGTTTATTCCATGCTGTAGGGAGACTTCCAATTTTCCCCCATCCTTGCCAACACTTATTGTTGTCTGCTTTCTTGATAGTAGTCTTCCTAATGGGTGTGAGGTGGTATGTTGTTACAGTTTTTATTTGCATTCCTTAGTAGTTAGTGGTGCTAACATCTTTTCACATGTAATTGGCCATATAGCTTCTTTGAAGAATCTGTTCAAGAATTGATCCCTTCCTCTTTAAGTCTGCACAATATCCCACTGTATATTTTGCTTATTTATTCATCTGTCAAGAGTAGTTGGGTTGCTTCTACCTTTGCATATTGCAAAATAATACTTCCATAAATATGGGTGTTTAAATAACTCTTCCAGACCAGCTCTGCTTTCAATTTTTTGAGTGTGTACTCAGAAGTGTAATTGCTGGATTATAGGGTAATTAAAAACACTTTCTAAGAACCACCTTCCATTTTACTTTGCCACCAATAGGATAGAAGGCCTCCAGTTTTGCCCCCATTCTTGTCAACACTTATTATTGTCTGCTTTCTTGATAGTAGTCTTCCCAATGGGTGTGAGATGGTATGTCATTACAGTTTTTATTTGCATTTCCTTAGTGATTAATGATGCTGAACATCTTTTCATGTGCAATTGGCCATATATCTTCTTTGAAGAATCTATTCAAGTCCTTTGTACACTTTATATCAGATATGTATTCTGGATACTGGACCCTTATCAGATATAAGATGTTTGATTATTTTTCCCCATTACATGGGCTTTTCACTCTGTGAGTAGGTCCTCTGATGCACAGAATTTTTACATTTTGATGTAGTACAATTTACCTTTTTTCTTCTGTTGCCTGTACTTTGTGGTGTCATATTCAAAATATCCTTGCTAAATCCATTGTCATAAAGCTTTTCTCTATCTTTTTCCTAAGAACTTTAAAGATTTATTTAAGGGCTGGGGATATAGCTCAGTTGGTAGAGTGCTTGCCTCCCAAGCACAAGGCCCTGGGTTCAATCCCCAGCGCCGCAAAAAAAAAAAAAAAAAAAAAAAAAAAAAATTAAGAATGCACTAATTGGCTGGCAGGATAATAGGGAATACCAAGGTCAATGATTGACAGAATGTGGGAACTCAGGGCACCCTGGGCACTGCAGTCAGCTTTCTCTTGATGAGCGTCACAAAAGCAGTAGTCATGAGCTTTGGTTTACATGGACCGTGGAGTCCAGGGAGCAGGAGACTAAAGTCTATGGTGACTGAAGGTGAGGAGTCCAGTAGAAGATGCTGCATAAAGGTGTGCCCCCCCGCAAGGCAAAGAGAGGCACCCTAGTACTATACCCTTGGAGAAAGAATGAGCTAGAAATGAACCCAACTCACTTCCCCTCCCCTGCCACAAAGAACCTAGGGAAAGTTGCCTATCTCACATGGACAAAGATAGGGGGAAAATATATCACCTGTGCACTCATGAACTAGCCTTAGCACAGATGTGCACCCTGAATGAGTACCATCTGGATAGTTCAGAGAGCCCTTAGGTGAAGAATTTAATGCAACCCTGGGGTGGTGAAGGCAGGAGCTATGCATCTCCTCTCTGGAGGAAGCTTGCCTCAAACCAGAGCACAGGGAATTGCCACAGCTATTTTTCCAGGAAATGAGAGTTTGCAATAAAAAAGAATTCCCAAAACATACAAAGAAATGTCACCATGACTAAGAGCTAGAGGAAGCAAAACACAGCAATATCAGACCCTGAAATAATTCAGATCATTGAAACTCTTAGACACAGAAGACAAAATAACTTTTAACACACTCAAAGAATATGAGATTTTTTTTAAAATAAAAAAGCAAGAGATTAGAAAAAAATGTCCACGAGTGCTCTCCCCTAGTCTCTACTCTGTCACAGTTCCCTAGACAAACATTATAGATTTACCTGTTTTTGAACTTTATATAAATGCAAGAATGCAATGTACATTCTTTTGTGTCTCTTTTCATTTTTGCATTATGTTTGTGGGAGTTGTCATATTTTATTCTGGCTTAGTTGTAGTTCATTCATTTCATTGCTATATGGTGTTCTGCAATATGAATATAACGTGAATATAACTGTCCATTCTCAGTCAACAGACATTTGGACTGCTTCCCTGAACGTTTCATTTATGTCTCCTAGTACCTGCATTCATGTATTTATGGGGCATATGTACCTACAGACTAGAATTGCCCAATCACAGCCTTTGAAATCAGTAGATACTGTAACTGATTTTCAAAATGACTGTATCAAATTACACTCCTACCGCAGGGTATGAAAATTTCAGTTGCTCCACATCCTCCCTGACACTTGTTAACGAACATCTGTTTTCACTATTCCTGTGGCTGCACAGAGGTATCTTTTCATATTTTTAATTTGTGTTCCCCTCAACCATAATGAAGGTGAGCATCTCTTCATATATTTATTGGGTCTTTGACAACTTCTGTGAACTCCTTATTCAAGTTTCCTGATCCCATTTCTATTAGATTGACTTTTACTTTAACGACACGTGGGAGTTACTTCAGGATCTTGCATGTGGATCCTTTTTGGTTAAATATATATATATATATATATATATATATATATATATATATATATGTATAGCAAAAATCTTTTCCAGCTCTGTGGCCTGCCTTTTCACTCTCCATGCTGATTCCTGTTGGATGGAAGCTGTTAGTTCTAAGGAGTCCATCTTACCCATCTTTTCTTTTATGACTCCTTTTGTGTTCTGTTTAAAAGGTTTTCTGCACTGTGATGTCATGACAATATTATATTATATTATATTATCATCTAGAACTTTATTGTTTTGCCTTTCAATCTATAATCAACCCAGAATGATTTGGGGGACAATGTGAAGGAGGGATCAAGTTTCTTCAGCCCCACAGTGATATCCAATTGTCTCAGCATCGTTGGTGGAAAACAGCATCTTTTCCCCACTGCTCTGTAGAGTAATCTTTGTCAAGAACCAAATGTCCATGTAGGTGTGGTCTGTCTCTTCCACACTGGATTATTGATCTATTCTTGCAGCAATACTATACTATCTTAATTTATGTAGCATTATAATAGGCATTGATGTCTTTTAGAGCAAATTCTCCTGCTGCGATTTTCCCATCCAAGATTGTCTTGCTTAATCCTGGCTATTTACATCTCTCTATAAAATTTATGATTATTTTTCAAGTTATAGAAGGAAATCATTTTTGTGACTCTTTGATTCTTGCTGAGTTGCCAACCTTCCCTCTGGGATCATTTGTTTCTGTTTGGATGACATGCTTTTGTATTTCCCTATGGGAAGACCTGCTGGTGACAAATTCTAGTCTCTGTTGGTCTGATAATTTTCTTTTTCACTTTCATTTTTGAATATTTTGGGGGATGTAGAATTCTCAGATATTTTGATGGTTTCCATGGTTTCTGATGAAGTCAGAAGTCAGTTTTTTATTATTATAATTAACTCAACATTAATGTGCAAAAAATCAGTGGACTTGACTGTCACATTTCCATCCATGCACACAATGGGCTTGGCAGGTGTCAGTTTCATTGCTGCTCTTTTAAAGGTACAAATGCTCCTTGATTTCAATGGGGTTATGTCCTGGGTGTATTAAGTGCATCCCAACTTACAATGGTAAGTGCACCCAATGTACTGAGCTTCAGAGTTTAGCCTGACCTCCCCTAAACATGCCCAGAACATTTATATCAGCCTACAGTTGGGCAAGATCACCTGACACAAAGTTCATTTTATAATGAAGTGCTGAATGACTTCACCATCATAACGTCAAAAAATTGTAAGTTGAGCAACATAAAATCAAGCCCATCTCCAGTGCGTTTTCCATCGATCAGTTGTACGATTTTCTCTTCTTCAGAAGTTCTGATATGGTGTTTTTAAATTTTCTTTGTATTTAACTTGTTTGGGATTCATAGCTCTGCTTGAATATGAGGTAATGCCTTTCAACAGGGTGAAAAGGTTCTTGGCGATTATCGTTTCAAGTATTGCTTTACCCCACTCTCATTCTCCTCTCCTTCCGGGACTCCAGTGACACATGTGCTGATTGCCTCACTCATCTACCAGGTCTCCTCTCTTCTGACTTTCTTCTGTTACTTCATGCTTCACCACAGATATTTTCTTCCGACCACATCACTTTACTAATTATCACTCTAAATCTCTTTAAAATGTTGTTAAACCCATTTAAAGTTTTAATTTCAATTACTATACAGAATTTTTTAGTTATAGAATGTCCATTGAGTTCTTTTTTTTTTTTTCTAATTTTTGCAAAGATCTTGAGGTGTTTTTTTTTTGGTCTCATTTTTTTTAAACATGGTAAGCACAGATTTTTAAAAGTACATGTCTGATACATAAATATTCAAATCCTTGTGGACTGTTTGCATAGTCATTGTACCTACAATCTGTATACTTTTTGTTCATGCTATTTTGCCTCCTAGCTTTTTTTTCCCCTCTTTGGTATTCTGGATTTTATTCTTTACAAAATTGTTTATAGGTACATTGGAGGCCTATGATGTTGCAATTGTCTTCCAAGGAATATTTTCATTTGCTTCTGACCCATGGGGCAATAGCAATCTAGGATCCCTCAATTTAATGTTAAAACTTAAGATGACCAGAAACTAATCTACGGCCCCGGAGGCCCTGTCTGTGTGGGTCAGCTGTGTCCCCAGGCATGGCCCTTTCTATCTCAGCCCAGAGCAAGGGAGGGTTCACTAGGTTTCCTCAGGAAGCCAGTGTTTCCCAGTGTGGGCACGATTGTCAAAAGCACCGCTCAGCTTCTCAGCTTCTCAACTGCCTTCTTTGAAATCAGACAGCTCCAAGGATGATTGTCCTTGTCATGTTCTCTTCGCTGGGCCTCCACTTTCCATTAGATGTGTGTGTGTGTGCACATTTTGGCTTATGTTGCTGTTGCCCGTGAAAGAATTGGTCTGAATTATTTGCTGTTTCCAGAAGGTGAAGTCCTTCCCTTTATCAATAATGGAAGTTCAATTTTAAAAACAGTTAATCTAGAATTGTATATGTGACATAGAAAATGATGGCACTCAAAAGTAATGAATGTGGAGAAATCTTGACAATAGCATGTGAGTAAAAAAGTAAGTCACAATATTATACACAGTACAATTTTTCTTTATACAATTAAGTTCCTAGAAACAAATAATAAAAGCATAAAATATTCATGGGGTTGGTACACATCAAGTTTAGGCTAGTGGTACCTCTGAGAAGTAGATGGAGGGAAAGAAGTGGAATGAGGCTTATCTGTTATGTTGCTAAATATCTACAATTTTATTCCTTAAAAAAGTGTATTATAAACCGGGTGCGGTGGCGCACGCCTGTAATCCAAGCGACTTGGGAGGCTGAGGCAGGAGGATCTCAAATTCAAAACCAGCCTCAGCAACTTAGCGAGGCCCTAAGCAACTCAGTGAGACCCTGTCTCTAAATAAAATACAAAATAGGGCTGGGGATGTGGCTCAGTGACCGAGTGTCCCTGAGTTCAATCCCTGGTTCCAAAAAAAAAAAAAAAAAGTGTATTATGCCAGATGTAGTGGCACATGCCTGTAATCTCAGTGGCTTGGGAGGCTGAGGCAGGAGGATTGCAAGTTCAAGACCCACCTCAGCAATTTAGCAAGTCCTTAAGCAAGTTAGTGAAACCCTGTATCAAAATACACACACACACACACACACACACACACACACACACACACACAGCTGGGGATGTGGTTCAGTGGTAAAATGTCTCAGGGTTCAATTCCCAGTACAAGGAGAAAAAAAAAAAAAAACGTGTTACATTTGAGAACTGAGTCCCCAGATGTCAGTTCTATTATTTTTTCCTTTTTTATACATTAGAAAAGTTTTACTAAAAATACAATGATTAAAAAAAAAGAAAACCTTTCAACATGTCAGTCAATGACTAAATAAACTGGAGCTGGAATATATGGCATTAAACACATATTCCATTTTAAGGTTTGAAGAAATATTTTTAAAACCATGACTCACGAGCCTGGCAATCTCTGGATTGCTCAGCTGAAGGCCCCAGATGCAGATCTCTTTGCCCAGTGTGTAACGCTCATCTCGGATCGTCATGAGCAGAGGTTCCAAGGACACTGGCAGGATGCTTGGTGGAGAGTTGTCAGGTCTCACAAGCATGAACTGGAGAATAAGGAAGAGCAACAGGTGGGCATCAGTACATGTGGAAAGGAATCTTGTCATTAGGCAACATCAGAAGATCCCTCAAAAATTAACTGTGGCCTCGGTGTGCACTGGTCATGGTGCCCCAGCACTGACGTACCAAGTCCCTGCCTCATGCAAAGCTCAGGGGACTTTAGGCAGAGATTTTCTTGCAGGTTACTACCTGCTCTAGGGTGAGAAAATCAATTTAGAGGGGTTCAACTGACTTTTTCTATTCTCTTCTTTAATATTATAGAAAAGAATGGAAATGACCTGAGTCCATCTCATGGAGCAAAAACAATGATGGTCTCATGAGACTTTCATTTTGGGACCCCCCTAGGCAACCCATGCAACGTCAATAGCCCTCTGGTTGTGCTGATGAGCTCTGGGGCTTATTTACTGCGTTTTGATGCTAATTGCATTTCTGATGATGATTGTAATAAAAAAAATTGGAAATTATTGCTGAAAGGACTATTTGAGCAAGATTTATGATTAATCCTTATCATTAAGTAGTAGAGGCCAAGTGTAATAACTGCACTAGAAAATATTGATTAGTAATTATTTTACCACCTAAAGAATAGCGGTGGGCAGATCTTCTGCTGGGATGAGCAGGCAGGGGTGTGTGTGGAAGACTTGGAGGCAGGTGGCTGGGAAGGGAGAGGGGTGAGGAGGGAGACAAGGGCAGCAGCCCTGGGGTGAAGCGGGCAGAGAGTGGGAGAGGTTCTTCTGGAGTGAGGTGCAATGGAATCATCTGCCCAGCCCAAAACACATTCAGGGAGAACAAAGGGATGGATTTGGCCCAAAGTAGCCTTAGAATAATGATCTCCTTTTTCAAAGAACCCATCTCTAATAATTTTGCTGAACTTGGTGTCTTGTTTGGCACTTGCCTTGGAGGAAATCAGCCGTCTCTGACTTTGGGAACACAGACTGCCTCTGGGCTGGCCCATCTGCCTTGGGGGCACTAGGCTCCCCATCTGGTCTGTCATTTGCCTCCCTCCCCTGAGGGACTTGTTTTGTTTAAGTGGTGACCTCTTCTCTCCTGTCCCCCCTCACACTCAAGCCCTAGATTTTATCTCAGAAAAGAGGTGACATCAGGACTCTTTTGCTGAAAAGCCGAGCTTTGGAGACCGGAGTCTGCACTGGGCTGGAGAGGGCCTCAGAGGGCAGCGGTGAGCGGGAGTCTGGCTTGAGGACAGGGGCACAGGGTGGGCCAGGGAAGGCTGGTGGGCTGGGAGGGGAGGTCCTGCGATGATGAGGGGAGACTCTGGAACTGGACCTTCCAGATGTGCAGTGAGGGAGGAGCGGGAGGTCATTCCAGCTGAGAGGCGGTGAGAGAGGCAGGCCTGCTGGGGAGGGGTGCGGCAGGACAGGAGGGAGGAGCGCGGAGCGTCCCTGGCCCAGATCAGGGCTTTGAACTTCGCTGGGTCAGGACTGCAGAGGGCTGACTGAGGACCCATGTTCCTGGGGGTGGCCCCAGTCAGTCTGTTTCAGAGGAGACTGAGGACAGACGGCCGCGCTCACCTTCCTGAGGCTCTGCTCGCGGTCGATGCTGCCGCCCAGGTCCCTCCGGATGGCTGGGCACACCGCCGTCTGAGACTGCGCGCAGTGCTTCTCGTAGGTTTTCAGGAACTTTTGAAGAATCGGGACGATGGGAAGGGAAGCCCCTTTGGGTTTTCGTTTCCCTCCCTTCTTTCTTGGCATTGTTTTACAGCGTGAGATTCACCTGGATTCCGGAAACGGTAGCTGGTCCTGAAACCCAACATACAGGTACAGAACATGCCTCTCCCTCTAGGGGGTTCTCTCTCTCTTTCTCTCTCTCTCTCTCTCTCTCTCTCTCTCTCTCTCTCTCCTTTCTTTTCTTTCTTTTTTATTTTTGTAGCACTGGGGATTGAACCCAGGGCCTCACACAGGCTAAGCAAACCTCTACCACTGAGCCACACCTCCAGCCCCACCTCTCCCTCTAAATATAGACAAATATTGTTGCATACCCTTTCCTGAAAATCTTAAAGTGTTCTGCTTTTCTGAATGGGGCTAGAAGTCAAGACAGAGATAGTAGAAAGGAATTGTCCCATTTCCAATTTCCATGTTCATGGATCCATGTTCTTTCTTTAGGAGTCTTTGAATGAGGGGAGTCCCCCGGAGACTGATATAAGGGAAAGCAATCCACACTAACACTGGGTACCAAGAGTTATCAGGGACACACTGATTTAAAACTGCCACAATTCTTGCCATACATCATATATATCAAAGTGCGTATGAAAGCAAACTTTGTAGGCAAATAGGTCTGGATTGTAGTGTTGCCTCTACCACTAGATTCTCTGGCTTTAGGTGAGTTATGAAATCACCTGTAAAATGGATTATGGCTATTTTAAAGATTAAATAAAGTAAACTTATAAAGTGTTTTACACCATGTCTGGCACATAGTGGAAGTAACCCATAAACTGTGTTATTGATGTTATTATGAAAACCACCCAATTAATACTGATTTTGTTTCTTAAATCAGCCCTGAAGGGTCCCTACCTATGATAGCTAAAGGTAATGGTGAGGTTTCTGAACTGGGTTTGCAGAGACAAAGGTTCTCAGGGATCATCGTCGTTTTCCCAGATAGGAAGGTTTCCAGCTAGAGACTGCCCAAAGGGTTTGTGGTCTTACACTGAAAGGGCTCAGTCTGGTTTCTCTGAGGCGGCCTGCCTGGACCAGAGCCCTGAGTGGAATTCTGAGGCCGTAGCCTCACCTGGTGATGACCACGAGTGGAGGCTGAATAGTTGTCCTGGTTGCCCAGTACTTTTCTGGTTTAAGCATCCAACATCTTGGATTAAACAATCTGTAAAGTCCCAACCAGAGCTGTAATATTGTGATTTTCCCTTGTGCTGGTATGTGTCTCTATGTTCCTGTTGGGTTCATCTTTCTTTTCAGAATGTTTTTTCACTCATGTTGGGACAATTTGTTATGCAGCAATAAGATACCGATACCACTGAGGTCTAATTTGAAATTGTGAACTAATCCAACTAATAGTTCACAGATGTTGACAGGATTTCTCTTGAAAATTTAAAATATCCCATAGTGCCCAGAAGTTTGTGGCAGTGCCTCTAAGCACCTCAACACACCGTTTGGGAATTGTAACTCTAAGGCACAAAGCTAAAAGGGTAGATTCCTCAAGAAGATTTATCGCTTCTAAATACATAGGTACCTAATAACATAGCTTTAAAACATATAAAACAAAATTGGCAGAATTAATAGCAGAAGTAGAAAAAATTATATTCTTATCCCTCTCTCATCGACCGATAGAATAAGCATATAAAATTCAGTAAAGATAAATGTAATGGGAAACCACTAGAGAGGTTTAACTAGAAGGGTCACATGATCTGATTTATATTTCAAGACCATCACTCTGGCTGCTGGGTGGAGAACAGACCCACTGTGGGCAAGGGAATGGTTGCGATTGCACAGGGGAAGAGTGACAGTGAGGTGGCAGAGCCAGTTGCTCTTTGACCTCTACTTCTCAATAGCCCCATTTCTTTCCAGTTTCTTTAGAATGCTCCACCAGACTGGGCAGCTTCCCCAAACCTATTTACATCTTGAGCCTGGTAAACCTTTTACTTTACATGTGACAGAGGAGGGAGACAGAGAAGGAGCTTGCCCCAGCTGAGAACAGAACCAGGCCTCCTGACCCTCAAGGCTATTTTTGGTAAGCATCCCAGGTGATTCTTCGCATTTGGCATTTGGCACACACTGGAAGACTCTGTGTAATGAAGAGCGAGCCCTCCAGGCTTCCAGGGTGAGGAGGCATGGGTTTGAATCCCCTGTGCATCAGTTACCAGTAGGGTGACCAGGATTCATTAACTTCACTTCTCTAAACTCCACTTCTTCACCTGGAAGAATGGGAATTATGCTTCTTGGGCCTCCATAGAAGTCAAGAAAAGAGGCCTAATAATAAGGCCTACCTTGCTGGTATCTCAGACTTCCAGCCTCCAGAACTGAGAGAGAGAAGTTTCTGTTCTTTAGACCAGTCAGTCTGTAGAATTTGGTTAGGGCAGCCCGAGCTGACTAAGGCAGACAGTAAGTTCACAGTGTCACTGTTCACATCATGGGGAGTTTGTCTTCTTCCTCTCCACGCTACTCAGCTTCTTTTTCAATATGATCAAAAGACCTAACAAGAATAAAGCAGAGGAGGAAATTTTCATTTTGGCTCAGAGTTCCAGGGGTTTTGTATGTGGTCAGTTGACTCCATAGCTCTGGGCCCCTCATGGTGGGAAGGTATGGTGGAGGAAAGCTACTCAGTTCATGGCGACCAGGAAACAGAGAGAAGGAGCGAGCTCCACTCACCAGGCAGAAAATATAAACCCCAAAGTCACACCCGCAGTGACCGTCTTCCTCCAGCCACAGCCTACAGGCCCACAGTTACCACCCCCCCATTAATCCATCAATAGATTAATCCCCGGATAAGGTTGCAGCTATCATAATCTAATCATTTCACCTCTGAAAATTCTTACATTATCTCACACGTGAGCTTTTGAGGGACCCTTCATATTAACCATGACATTCTTGTTTTGAGACATTGCCCAGGCAGGCCTCCAACTCAGGATCCTCCTGCCTCAGCCTCCCAAGTAGCTGGAATCACAGGCCAACATTGAAATTTTCACCAACCTTTTCTGATAAACCACACACATAGATGCTGTAAATGCTCTAGTAAGACAGAATCAGATTTTATCCCAAGAATTTCTTTGTCATTTCTATATACAGTAAATGCCGCCCAGGTTGGGAAGACTGGGGCCTTGAAGCCAGGGTGGATCGGTTGGATCGTTGGAGGATATTTACTGAAGGTCCAGCTGTGTGTGCCTCACCAGGGGTGGGCTTCACTTATCTAAAGGTGACTCCTTCCCCAGCGTCCTGGAAATGGGACAGTGGAGGCGGAAGCTGAGGGGGTGAGAGGTGGGGCCAGCGAGCGCTGCCCTCTGTCACCAGGGATGGGGGGGAAGACCCAGCTCGGAGTCCCCTGCTCACCCAGCGAGGACAGCTGCTGACTCCACCCCGAAGTCCCAAGGACTTCCAAGTCCCAGGAGGCAAGGGCGAGGAGCAGGAGAGGCTGCAGGTCTGCCGGCTCCTCCCAGGCCCGCGACAGGCTCGGTGCACTCCCCGGGAAGCCCTAGCTACCCACCTGGAGGCCGCAAAGCGCCCTGGGGCGGTGCCAGGTCCCCTGGCCTGGGGACGTTCGCATGGGGAGGAGCGGAGGCCTCCGGGGCGGTGAGGAGGAGCCAGCGTGCCCAGCCTCGGTAGACACCAGACCCCAGCCCCGTCGGGCATGTAACCCGGGCCACACGGTTCGGGTGCCGGAGCGACGGCGGCCGGCCTGCACGCTCTGGCGCGCGTCGCCCCGCGCCATGGAGACCGCAGCCAGGGGCGGTCACCGCGGGCACCGGTCACCGCGAGGGCGGAGGCTGCAGGACGCGGCAGCCGGGGAGCCGCACGTGGGGAGCAGGGCGGGGGCGGCAGAGGGCCCCCGGCACGACACCGGGAAATCCTGGTGGCCGCGCTGTGCGACAGGCTTGTCGCAGCCCACAGAGCTGCGAGGGACGCGGCCTGGCGGGGAAACAACAGCTGGAAAGGAGGTCCCGGGTCCCTGATCGTCACAAGGCACCGGCGGAGACAGAGGCCTACAAGATTCCCGCCGCGGGGGACCACGCGGAGCCCCGAGCTCGGTCGCCCCAGGAACCGAGTTCCCAAGGGCGCGTCTCCCCGCCTCCGCCCGCAGCCGCCGGGCGAGGGCCAGGGTCGTCGTCCCCGCCTGGCCCCGTCCCGCGCACTAGACGGTTTCACTTTGGCCGGTGTTTCTCTCCCCTTTCCTAAGAGAAAGAGAGAGTAAAGGACGAGGCTCAGGGGATGGGCCCGGGAAAGTTCCTCCAGAAACCTAAGGAGGAAGATGCAAAAGGCTGTGGCTCCCGGAAGAAGGACTCGAGGAAATCCCGCTGCGGGTGACTGACTGCGGGTGACTGCGGGTGACTGTGGGTGGTAAGAACCGCAGAGTACGGCTCTCACCGCAGGCCCGCACTCTGGACCCTGAAGGTCAGCCTCACAGGGCCAAGGCGACTTTGCGGATGATGAAAGGTCCAGACCTTGAGGTGGGGCCAGTAGGCCCCCATCCCGTGGCCCAGTCTGATCTTGTGAGTCTGAGAACACGAACCTTCCAGGCTGTGCTCAGGGAGAGCTGAGTGATGGTGACATGAGAAGAAAAGTCAGAGAGGTGCCGGGAAGGGCTCACCCTGCCCTGGGCCTGAGCCGCAGAATGTGGGCAGTCTCTGAAGAGGGAAAGTGTGGAAACCGACTCCCCTGGGCCTCCATAAAGAGCACAGTCCACCCACACCTTGATTTAGTCCAGTGACGCCAGGGTGGGGGTTAGGACCTGGTCCTTGGCATGTGTTATCTCAACTGAATCCAACATTGGATGAAACTGACAATAAGGCGCAGAGGGACAAGGCCCCTAATTCCTGCAGGACTGGCATTAGCTTGTTTGAAACCCTAATGGCTCAACTGGGAGGGATTTTGGGCACATGGTAAAGTGAAGAGGCGAGGAAGGTCAAGGGGAGGATAACTCTTCTCAAAGGGCCATATTTCGCCATTTGCTAGCTCAGCCTTCCAAAGGTGAGGGCAGAGAAGGACTGTGAGGAAGGACGGGTCCCGGGAAAGGTGAGTGTGCACCTTTCTGCGTCTTCCTCTGGCACTGACTCCCAGGGCAGGTGCTTGGGGAGCAGAGAAGACCCTCAGGAGGTCACAGTCCAAGAGGACAGATAGAGTGGGGGGCCTATTCAGGTGAACTCAAGTCAATGAGAATCGTCAAATTCAAATCACTGCATTCAAATCAGTTCAGATTCTGTTTGTTTTTCCAGCACCCTCCCTTTCTTTTGCTCTTCCAGACTTCCTGTTTGTAAAAATTCCCTGAATTAAATTCCCTCTGTTTGACATACCCGGAGTGTTTTTCTGTCAGTGTTTCTGAATAAATCTTATAGGATACAAAAAAATTTGAGGGCTGTTTTTGAGTTTCAATGTAAAGAGACTTCATCCTCATGTTTAGCTTTGTCTCTATTGAATATTTGAAAAAACACTTTAGGGTAGCAGAGGTCAGATCGTTTTGGCCTTATCTTTTTCTGTGTTTGGGGTCTTTTCAAGTCGTGTCTTGAAGCTCATCTCTGGGTGGAAACACCCACAAGACAGGCATAGTCTGGCTGAGGTGACTCAATGTTTTGGTGCAGGCGCTAGGGATCCTGCTCTGAGAAATAAAGTGTAGGAGTTAGAATGGTTTCATCTGCAGGTGACAGAAACTCACGTGATTTCAGCAATCAGATATTTATTTCCAAAAAAAGAAATTGCGGTGAACAATCACGGAGTTTAGAACTATACAATTAAAGACCTGGAACTTTCCCATTGTGCCCTCCACACTTGGGGGTGGAGGGTGTTGACCCCCCTTGTGGTGGCGCTCTCAGCTGTTGAAGCTCACAGCATCCTGTCCTCTTCTGACAATGGCCAGCCAGGAAGAAAGGACCCTCCTCTGAGAAATGCCTGTCCCAGAAGCCTTAGGGGCACTTCCTTCTCATTTCATTGCTTAAAATGGGGACTCAGGATGTTGCTTGCCTGTTGTCCCAACAGAGGCTGAGGTGGGAGGATCATTTGGATCTCACCAAGTTCAAGGCCATCCAGGGCAACATAGTGAGACCACATCCCCAAACATAAAAATGGGGACACATGCACCCCTAGACACAGCAGTGACAAAGGGAGCAAGGTTGCTGTAATGGCTCAGGCCAGTGTGGCTCTCAGGCCCATGGCTGCCCAGAGAGCACCAGGAATTATTCAAAAAGAAGGAGGCTTTTGGGTAAACAGCCAGCAGCATCTGCCACAGGGAACTATAATTTTCATACAAAGCATTTGATGTAGTGCTATTCATAAAAAAAAGAAATGGAAACTATGTGGTTAAGAAATTATGGTACATTTATTTGGATGAGAACTACTAAAACTAAAAGGAGTAGAACCTGGCTTCCTACCAGGTCTGTGACTCCAAACCCACGTTCTCAGTGGCTCCTCCCTCCTTGGATTTTATAAGAACATTAACAATAGACGCAGATGCATCAGAAAGCCCTCCAAAGCTTGGTTCCCTCAGAACAGTGAATGTACCACCATATCTGCACTCTCTGGGGACCAGGGTTCATGGAGAGATAATGGACGTCCTCATCCCAGCTGTCCCTTTTTGTTCATGGCACTGGAAATGGAACCTGGGCCTTGAGCATGGGCTCCACCACTGAGCCACATCGCCAGCCCTCAGTTGTAACTTTTGAGAGATCGGCAGACTCTTCCGAGATTCTGTGCCTGATTCCTGCTAAGGGACCAAAAGAGCTAAAAGTTAAAACAGCGTCAGTTTAAGTTTCCAAGGGCTCTGCCTGCTTTACTGGTCAACAGTCATATCATATTTAAACACTGAAACCCTTCAACCGAACTTAGGATATAAGAAAAAGACTGATTAATGAAAAGCCATTATTGGAGAATTTGGATAATAGTAATATGACCTTCTAAAAAGAATGCATGAGAGTTTTTAAAATGAAAGGGATTCTCGTTGCAGGTCTGGCTCAGTCTGTCTGTCCTGAAGTTACTGCAATTCAGTTATATGTGGATGGATGGACTGTGAAGGGTGCCAGCCATACTGGTCAATTCCATTCTCAGGTCACCTAAATTCTCGAAATGTATCCCCAGAGCGCTCTGACCCCTCACTCCCTCACTCCCTGGTCTTTTAGTTTTTCTATCAAAAAACAAGAGAAGATGTAGAGGATGCCTGATTTCCAATTAGTCATTTTATTAATTAACAGGGTTGGCTAAGGATTTGATGGGAAAGGACAATTATCACTTTAAAAAAGAATTTGGTAATGGTAATGTGGCTAAGATGCAAAGTATCTAAAATGTAGACAGATCTCAAAATTAATTCTTCCCTCAAAGCTGTGCTCATGTTTTCTCAGAATAACCGCAACATTTTTCTTGGGCTTTGCAAATACCTTCCCAAGCTCCCTGTGTTTGCTTTGTAGGAATGGTTTGCAGAGACTCGTCCAGCAGTCTGACCAGCTGGGCCACCTTGGGAATGGATGAATCTGCATCGGTCATGGTTACAGCACCATTGTATGCTTATACCACAATCCCATTTATTTGAGAGATTCAGTTTTCAGAGTGTGTGCTCACACTGGTGGGGTGGCTTGGGGATAAAAAAAGAAATATTTTGCTTTTGGTCTAACAGCAAAAATTCAAGCCCAGGACTGGAGGATGTAGTCAGTGATGGGACACTTGCCTAGTAGGCACGAGGCCTTGGGTTCAATCCCCAGCACTTCAGTCAATCAGTCAATCAAATTGTAGCCTCCTGGTGAGGCCTGATGATGTGGAATATCTCTTTACCTGGGAATCTCATTCTTTCCTCAAGACCCACTCGAAGTTTCCCTTCTTTCATAAGACAGGAGGCTCCTGCTCCTCTTAGGCCTCCCCCTGGCACCTTATACCCACCCACGTTATATTGAGATGACTTTGTTTTCTGTTTCCTTGATCATATTTCAAGTCCTTCCAGAGTCAAGCTAGGATCTTTATCCCATTTTTATTGGCCTAATTTAAAAATTAGGGAATATTTAGTACATAATAGAAGAGACATATGAAAACAATAGAATATGTACAGAGGTGGCATGCGGATAACATCTGAGTAACCAGCCATCTGCAGAGACTGGGAAGCCCTCCACGGGCCCCTCTCCTTATCCCACCCTCCTGTCGTAACCCCTATCCTGGGTTGGGTCTTTACCCTTCTCTTGTTTTCCTTGATAAACTTACAATTTACGAACAATCTTATGTACAAAACTATGTACAAAAACAGAAAGGGTTTTCTGTTGGATTTTACAATATTGTCCATCTAATGAATATAAAGCAGTATTTAGTTGTAACTTTAATTTGACTGTAAAACACATTTAACTTAGCATTTCCACAATTACAAATGAGTCTCAGCATTAGTGAACATATAGTCATTTAATTTTTTGTGTGTGGAAAATCTATTTCTTTATCTACTTTACCGCAGGGTTTTTCTTATTGATTTGTAGTGATTCTTTATATATTGGGGATTCAATTTCTTGCATCTGTGAGTTATAGGTATTGTGAACATTTTCTCCCAGCCTGTGGCTTGTCTTTGCATTTTCTTCGTGGCTTCCTTAGAAGAGGAACTTCCTAGTTTTTGTGTGGTTTAACTCATCAGTCATTTCCTTTCCGTAGGACATTTTCATATCTTGTTGAAGAAATTCGTTTCTCCAATGACCTTAAATATATTCCTCTTCCATTCACACTTTCAAAAGTGCGGATGTTTTGACCTTTCACATTTATTTATTTAGTCTGTCAGGAGAAGCTGTTACTGGCAGAAGTAAGGACCTCCTGTCACCTGACTGCTTCCAGCACATTCACTGAAGAGTCTGTCCTTTCCTTTCCCAACTGGCGCTCACTTGGAGTTTGATGTGTGTCACTCACATGTGTGGGACTTTGTCTGGGGACTTTCATTCCTGATCCTTTGGTATATTTTTCTGCCCTTGGGCCAATGTTACACTTTGAAATCAGCTGTTCACCTTCTATGAAAAGCTGTTCCAATTCTGATTGACATTGCATTGAATCTAAAATTCAAGCCGGCACGGTGGCGCACGCCTGTAATCCAAGCGACTTGGGAGGCTGAGTCAGGAGGATTGCGAGTTCAAAGCCAGCCTCAGCAACTTAGTGAGGCCCTAAGCAACTCAGTGAGACCCTGTCTCTAAATAAAATACAAAATAGGGCTGGGGATGTGGCTCAGTGGCCCTGAGTTCAATCCCTGGTTCCAAAAAATAAAAAAATAAAATAAAATAAAATAAAATTCAACTTGAACGTAACATTTCTGTGATACTGAGTCTTCTTGTCAATAAACATTTACTGAGGTCTTAACTTTCATCTGTGGCAGAAACTCTAGTTGTTCACCAACCCCTTCCCTTTCTTTTCTGCTCACGGCCAAACCACATTTCTCAGCTTCCCTAGAAGTGAGGTGTGGCCAATATGAGTTCAGGACTCCGCTTGGGACAGAGTCAGGGCTGTGCCATACTGTCCCACCTGACACTCCTGTGTGACCCTGCTTGCTGTGTCTCTTCCCCAAGTGTCAATGGAGGCAGAGGATCAAGAGGATTCTGGGACCCTAAGAAATGATGAAGCCAAAAGATGGAAGGACCTGGTCCTCCCAATAGCTGTGTGGGAGTCTTCTCACTCAGCCCACGCTGAACTGCTGGGTTGGAGAAACAAGAAGAACTTCTGTTGTGCTTCCCCACCAAGGACTTGGAGTTTGCTAGAAAAACTAGTTTTCACTAACAAGTACAATATCTTGTACAATTATACTTCACAATTTTTAAAATCTCTTGTTGGATTTCTTTCTAGGTGACTTAATGCTTTTATTGCTGTTGTATAATATTTTGCAAAAGAAAAAATCTTTTTTTCTTTTTTTGCTATTGCTAGTATAGAGAAACAATAATGTTTGTGTATGACATTGTGTCCAAACCATCTTGGTCAAATTCCTATTGATTCTGTTAATTTGGCTGGAGATTCTTGAGAGTTTTCTATGTAGCATATCAACTGATTCATTGTGAGTTTGGATTTTTCTTTTCCAAATCTTTTTTTATCTTGTCTTTCTTATTCTTTTCTTGTTTGTATTAGCTGGGACCTACAGAACGATGACAAATTTTGCTAGCAGGAATTCTTACATTGTTCCCTTTTTTAAGCTTTTAGGTTCTACCATTCAGAATGACATTGATAGCATTTTAGGGATATCCTTTATCTGGGTCCCAGTTTTTTTTTTTTTTTTTTGGTATGGGGATTGAACCCAGGGGCACTCGGCCACTGAGCCACATCCCCAGCCCTATTTTGTATTTTATTTAGAGACAGGGTCTCACTGAGTTACTTAGGGCCTCGCTAAGTTGCTGAGGCTGGCTTTGAACTCGCGATCCTCCTGACTCAGCCTCCCAAGTGCTGGGATTACAGGCGTGCGCCACCGCACCCAGCTTGGGTCCCAGTTTTTTAATGTTTTTGTTTGTGTTTTGCAGAGTTGATAAAACCCAGGGCTTCGTGCATGCTGGACAAGCACTCCCACCAAGCTACTTCCCCAGAAGTTTTAAGGTTTGTTTCAATGGTTATCCGATGCTTTTCCTGCCCCTTTGAGCTATGATTTTTCTCTTCTAATCTGTTCATGTGGTCAACTGTCTCTCCCCTGGAGACGGCCTGCATTCTCCCTGGAATGTGTATTTCTTGCTTTACCCCAAAGCCTGTCTCTTTCTTGAGATTCCTCCCCCTTCTTCCTTGAAAGTGTATCTTCTTTCCTAAATAAATCTCTGCCCATGCCTCTAACTGATGCAGGCTGTCATACAAGACAAGGACCCCACTGATCCTGAGTCGAGTTCCCTGACTCTTTGAGAACTCTCAGGACCCTTCCTTAGAAGCACCCCTTCTCCTGTGATGTCTCTTGGCAACCCAGATGGGACTAGGAGGCATCGCCTTTGGCATATTCCAGGAAAGTCACATGCACTGGTTTCTTATCTATATGGAATAATACACTGCTGAATGTCTTTCAGCATAAACTCAAATTGATCTAGAACATAACCTTTATATATCTGAATCCTTTAAACCAAACCAAAAAGGGATCTGGGCTACAGAGCTCCATTGGAAGAGAGCTGGAAGGAGGAAGCTCTGTTGACGGCTGGTGCCCTACATCTTCTGTGGAGACTGGAGTCCAGGGTGGGCCTTGGTCAACTTATCAGCTGACCTGGGCGGTGCACTTGCTTGTTATTGATATGACACGGTGCTCAGGGATGAGGCCTATAGAAAAGAAAATGACCACACATGAGTCATACACGGTAAGGAGACACCAGAGAGCAAAGCTTGGACTCTAGAGTCACAAAGCCTGGTTCAAAGTCTGACTGTGAGTGACCTCAGGAAGGGTGCTGGGCTTCAGTATGTTATTGCCAGGTGCCTAAGAAGAATCTGCCTACCAGGAAGGGAGGGGACAGTCGCAGCGTCTAGTCAGCCCAGGCCACTGCTCCCTTTCCTCAGAAGCTGGGGTGCAGCTGGTAAGGCAGGGTGGCCATGAACTCAGCGTGGCACAGAGGCACTGGAGAGGTCGGGGAGGAGCCTGGCAGGATCTGAATTGCCCTGGCCCTGGGCTTTCAGGGCGATCTGCACCGCCCTGCCACCACCTCCATGTCCCCGGGAGACAGGTGGTGACACACAGGCCATAGAGCTGGAAGGTCGACCCTGAGGACAGTAGGCCTTGCCCTTTGCCCCGAGGCACCTTTCTGGACGAATGGGCTTGCGCTCTCCCTGCGCGGCTTTCCCACCGGGCGGTGCGGCGGGACCGCAGGGCCTCGGGAGGAGTGGGCGCGGAGGGCCAGCTCGCCTGGATTCCTCTCCCTCCTCCCGATCGGACCTGCACCACGTGCTCCTGATGGGCGATATTCTCAGTGAGGGGCCGAGCCCCCCAGCCTGTCCCCTGTCGCCTCAGCCGGCTGCTCCTGCACGTGCCTGCGCCCTGCCCGCGGCTCTGCCTCCAGGACCCCGGGGCGCCCCTGTCCGCGGGCTGCCCCAGAGCCCCCTTCCGGGCCGCTCACTCCGCTCTGGGCGCCCTGGGGAAACTCCGGGGAGAAGGGTACCCTGGGGGTGTCAGTGGGCAACCCGGGGGTTCAGACCCTTCAGAGCGGAAGGTCCCCTCCTCCGGGCCAGGTCGGCTGTTGACCTGAGCAGGGAGACCCGGCTGCGGGCCGCCACGGCCGGCGCCTCGCGTTTCCCTGACCAGAGGAAGCGGCGGCAAGAGCCCGGGGACAGCTTAAGGAATAGATGGCAAAGGAGGCGAAGAGGGTCATGAAGGGACAGACGGGCAGCACCACCAGGAAAGGGGCCGAGCAACGCAACCAGGACGTGGCACCATCCTAGCCCTTGGAGACCAAGGGAGGCCTCAGCGGGCCTCAGGAGGGAATCTCCATTCCAAGGCCCTGGGAGACACCCTGGATGACACAGCCCAGGTGACCCCCATGAACGTCTCCGGAGGCCATGCTCTGATGGTGCACACGGCCCGCAGGAGGTGCCTTAGCTCTGGGACAGTGGCATGCAGAGGCAGCCGTGCTCCCTGACCCCTGCTCCCGGATAGTGGCTGGATGAAGACCATCTGGCCAGCTCTCCAGGATCCCAGGGGTCAGACAAGGAGGTGCGGGGAGAAGCACCTCCGTCTGGCCCATCAGGAAGCTGTCCTCCACCCACAGCTGCTAGCCAGAGGCTCCGCAAGAGAGAGGCCTAAGCCCATGGCGCCAGCACTGCCGCTGCCACTGCCAGGGTCAAAAGAAGACCTTGGAGGATGAGAGGAGGTCTCCAAGGGCAAACAGGCTGTGTCGGGCCGCTCGGCAATCAGCCTGCCTCTCCGCCCCGCCTGCAGCAGGGACGGGACTCTCTGACCCGCCCACTTATTAGATCCCAGCTATTCTGCCACCACTGACTTAGCAGACCAGTGCTGGGCCCCTGATCCTGTCCCTCCCTCTGTCTTCCCCCAGCCAAATACTGACGAGGGACTAACACACCTGATTCCCAACTCTCTTCTGTGCCAATGCCTCCCTGGAAGTCCTGCCCCTGCAGACCCATCCTTTCAGTGTCTTTCCCGTCATGACCCCCAGTGCATCTGCTGGGCTGGTGGCAGCCAGCTGTGGATCCCGGGTCACTGACACGGACACACCTCCTCCTAAGCCTGTTATTTTCAGACCTCCAGGCTGCAGTGTGAGTTCTTGCACATCCCCAACGTCCACCACCTTATGCAGCACAGGCCCCCCGCAAAGGAACTAGTCTCCACTTGCCCACCTCCACCTTGGGGATCTCCTGCTTTACTCCAAATTGTAACTGTCCTTCCTCCCACCCAGGCACTTGCCTCCATTCCAGCAACACCCTCCTCCAAGCCTGCCGTGGTCACCGTGCTGTGGTTACCAGCCCTCTCCCCCCAAGGTCATCTTCCATCACCTACTGTCTCCAAGGACAACCACAGCCCGTTTTGTAGGGTGTGTCTTGGTTCTGGGAACCTAGCACCCAGTGGCAGCATTGCCTCTGCCCAGTTCTCCACCAGTTGGCGAGCATGGTGCAGGGACCAACTCACCATCCTATGAACACAGGAGCCGCCCCCTCAGCTCACATTTAGGGCCCTGAATGGGCAGCCACAGGATGACTCTATCTTTGAGGAACACCAGCACTGGTTATGGTTGAATCTCTCCCACTGAGCGCAGCACAGTGTAGCCAGGCCCTGTGGGCTGGACGTCACGCAGGTCCACGTTTGGCATGCCACTCAGCTCCCAGTTCCCCCTTGGTAAGAACCCGGGTGCTCTGCACATTGGCACAACCTCAAATTCTGGCTTTGGGCTTGCCACCAGGATGCCAAGCTCTGGGGACAGAATCTCACCATTTGCCAACACCTCTCCCAGTCCTCTGGTGTCCTTGGGACCTGCAGCTCCAATGAATGGAGGGAATTGGGGTTTGGCCTGCCCATCCCTGGCCCCGGGGACAAGTCCAGAGCCCAGTCAAATTATGCTGGATTTGAGACACCCCACTGTGGAGGACAGAAGAGAGCTTCAGGGATTTCCAATTTGGCCCCCTGGCTAACCGGGCTGATCCAGGCCCTGGGCCATTTTCCTGAGCCTCGGACCTGGCTAGGCTGTCTACTGATAATTACAGGTGCTCCCTTTTGCCTCACCTGTTCGCCTCAATGGCCTTTATCTTTTCCCACTCATGCATTTAAAAACATCGTTGTAGTTTTAAAAAAAAAATCCTTCCATGTGATCAATTGCATTAATAAATTTTCTAATATCAAAGCAACCTGGCTCATATTGTATAATATTTTGTATTCAGTGCTAGATTTGGTTTGTTGATATTTTATTTAAGATTTTTGCATGTATGGCCTGGTGCAGTGGCTCATGCCTATAATCCCAGCAACTCAGGAGGCTGAGGTAGGAGGATTGTAAATTCAAAGACAGCCTCAGCAAATTATCTGACCCTGTCTCAAAAGATATATATAAAATACTTTAAAAAGGAATGGGGATGTGGCTCAGTGGTTAAGCACCCCTGGGTTCATTTCCTGATACCAAAAGAAAAAAAAAGATTTTGCATGTATGTGGCCTTTGGTCTATTGTGGGTATCAAGGTCATATTAACTTCATAAAATGTACTGAAGAGTCATGGCTTCTCAAAGACCATAGGTCCCTTTTTCCAGAGTCAAGGATGTGTTACCTCCCTTTGTGGAGTAGATATTTCCCCTGATCATTCCTTCACTAAAGGCCTGCTGTGGTTTGGATCTGGACTGTCCCTAGAGACCCTGTGTTAAACACTCAGGGGACAGCTGGTGGTACTATGGGGAGGTGATGGAATCTCTAGGAGGCAGGGCCTCATGGAAGGAAGCTAGATTATTGGTGTTGGACCCTTGAAGGGGACATTGGAACCCTATCCCTTCTCTCTCTCTGCTTTCAGAACATCAGAAGTGAAGGAGCTTCCTCTGCCCTGTGCTCCTGCCGTGAGGTATGATACAATGGGCCCAAAGCATGAGCCATGTTCACGGTGACATGATTCATGGTAGTCAAAAGGTGTAAACAATCCAATGACAGATGAATTGATGAACAATTGTATGTGTGTAGACATACAATGAAATATTATTCAACCCTAAAAAGGAAGAAAATGTTGACATATGCTAAGTAAAATTAGCCAGTCACAACGAGACAAATGTGATTTCATTTGTCTTGGCTTTGCCATTTTGAGCCCATAATTCACCTGCTTTGAGCCTCAGCCTCCTGTTCTTAATTTGCAGATTGAAATGAGAGATTAAGTATGTGGCATTTAATAAGCTCAATAAGCAGTATGGTTTATCCACTTATATCAAGTACCAGAATTAGTCAAAGTGATCCAGACAGAGAGTTGGAATGTGATTCCAGGCCCTGAGAGGAGAGAGAAACAGAAGCTGTCAAACAGGTATGGAGATCATTTTGGAAGATGGTAAAGTTCTAGAAATTGGTTGCATGACAACATGAATAACAATGTGTATGTAACAACACTGAACTGTACACTGAAAAATGGCAAATGCTGCTGGGCACGGTGTCACACACCTGAATCCCAGCGACTGGGGAGGCTGAGGCAGGAGGATCGCGAGTTCAAAGCCAGCCTCAGCAACTTAGCGAGGCCCTAAGCAACTCAGTGAGACCCTGTCTCTCAATAAAATACAAAATAGGGCTGGGGATGTGGCTCAGTGGCCAAGTGTCCCTGAGTTCAATCCCTGGTTCCAAAAAAAAAAGGCAAATGTTGTATATTTTACAATAATTTTTTAAAAATATAAAATGTCCATTAGACCGTGGACTGTCCGAGAGTCCGAGAACATATTTGATCCTTGGGCTGCAGTTTGCTGACCCCGGTCCTGTGTGACCCAGCCTGTCCTGTCTTAGCACGCAGTCCTCCCTAATGGCCAAATCCACGTGGCCGATGGGTGAATGCTGCCCCGGGAGAAGGGTGGATGGTAATCATGGCTTCACAGTGAGTAAAAGAACGAGCAGAGCAGACTTTTTTCTAATGCACAGCATGGTCAGGAGACATCGCTGGGAGGTACCCGAAGCCCTGCTGCCTCTTCTTGAGGATGAAGAGTTAACTCTGCTGAGCTGCCCCCCGGTGGGTTTTGGCTTGCCAGTAACTAACTGCCCCTAATCGTAAGGGCATCTCTGTCCCCACTGGTTCTCTCTGTTATTTTTGGAAAGGATCATAAGTTAACTGGCGCTTTTTGGCTCCTTTACAAATAGCATTGTTTTCTATAAAAAGCTCTTTGCAGACCAACTGTAGAAAAGTGACTGAGCGAGGGATCAGAATATATCACCGATGGTGTGAGATACTGCACCGCTCTTTAAAGAACTAATGAGACACAGAAGATCTTCAAATGGAAAATATTCCTCAAAGGGTCTGAAGAGGAGGAATAGAACAATGGGAGATGGACCAGAGACCTCAGCCATGGGCACATGCGTTGCTGGGACTGGAGGACTTCAGGGCGGTTAAACAGCTGTGAGGCATTTGGTTGGATTTGAATGTGAAAAGAATTTGTGTGATTTCAGAGCCCAGGAGCTCTGGGTTCGAATCCTGCCTCTCATTCCTTGGCTTTGCCATTTTGAGCCTGTAATTCACCTGCTTTGAGCCTCAGCCTCCTGCTCTTAATTTGCAGATTGAAATGAGAGATTAAGTATGTGGCATTTAATAGGCTCAATAAGCAGTATGGTTTATCTTTAGGGGAGAAGGATTTTTAAAGCATTGCCACAAAATTATTATAGCATTTTTAAAGAAACGGGTATTTCTGGCTAGTAATAAAGCATGTTCATTGTGGAAAGTTTTAGAAATACACAAACATTTAAAAAATATAAAATTCACTTATAATGCCACTAGCCAGAAATGGTCACAGATTAGTATTTTACAGACTCATTTCAAATCCTGGTCTGCCTACCACTCCTCAAGAAGTTGCCAAATCCCTCTGAGACTTAGTTTCTCCCTCTTGTAAAATGGAGCCAATAATAATCTGCTGAAAGGTTGTGTGAGCATTAACTAAGATGGTGTTTGTAAAATGCTCACGTGACCTTCCTGGGGCTGTAGTTTCCCCAAAGTCCTTCAGCTTCAACTATTAAATAAGCAGCCTGCTGTATTTCAGGTAGCGTGTCCTGACCCCCCCCCCCCCCCCCCCCCCCCCCGCTCAAAACCATCACTGCAATCAAGACAGTGAACCTGGCCATCACCCCCAGATTTCCTGTGCTGCTAGGAATCCCTCACCGCAGGCCCCTCTGGTCCCCCAGACAGTCCTTGCTCTGCCCTCTGCCACTATAGATTAGTTTGCTCTCTCTGGACCATTCGGCAGGGACTCTGCTTATTTCGCTCAGAATGACCCTGAGGTTCTCCTCTGTGGTGTGTCTCGTCCATTCCTACATCGAATGTTTGGATTCAGCTGTTTGTGGGCACTTGGGCTGTCCTACTCCCTCCCCAGAACGTCAGCAGCACCTTTTATCATCATTCACATATTTCATAGAAAAAGGCATGCAGCAAATGGGTTAGGATTGCATGGAAAAGAATCCAGATTTGTATGTCCATGTCACATTCCTTGGGGACTCTCTGGGACCAGGGCTGTCCTGAAGGGAGCAGCTGCAGGTGCTCTTGGGTGGTGCCTCTTTGCAGAAGCAGCCTTGGGGCACCTGGCAGGTCCACGGGGCATTAGCAGCAGCCCCTCTCCTGTGAGAAGGCGCCCTGGTGGTCTCTGTCTGTAGGAGCCCCTCAGGGGGCACAGGAGCAGCTGGGGTCCATTTCTCACTGAGGTGAGGTGAGAGGTTAAAGGCCTGAGCGCAGAGGGAGCTGGGCAGGGGAGGCGCGTTCTCTTCCCACTCTGGCTAGGCAAACAAGCTGCTAGAAACTTCTGTTTACAAGTGTCTGGATGGACGTAGATTTTTCTCTCCCAAGCCAGGCTTACAAACCAGCGTTCCCTCCAAATGCCTAGCTCTCCAGTCCCTTCCTTAAGAACATGGGTACAGGGGGCACCTCCTGCCCTGGGGTCACTCTCTTGCTAATGGGGCTTTAACAGAGCCATTCCTCTTCCTGTGCTCCATGATTACAGTACACAGAGCCTCCTTTTCTCTTGCATTAAACCCACAAGTTGTGCAGATCAGCATAATTTTCTGGCCAGGGGTTTATGCGCCACTGTAGAGATCTGCACTTAGGAATTCTCTCTGAGGGGCTGGCTCCAGAAAAGACTGATGGGCCAAGGCCATGGCCACACCTGGCTTCTCAGCTCCTTCTTGAGAAATAAGGGGATACTGAGGCACAGAAAGACCAGTGTAATTTGTGATGGTTGGGCCAGGCACCCTCTGCCGGGACTGTCATGCTTCCCCATGGGCCTGACCTTGAGAAGCAAGATCCCTGGAGTGATGTCAATCAAAAACAAGGCACTGAAGTCCTCTTAATTAGGAGGGAATGTTTACATCATTTACCAGCTAACTCCTCCTCGGGGCAGTGCTTAGCCCTAGGATTCTATAATCACTTACAAAATATTTCCACCATTAGGACGCTCATTCAAAAATCAACAAATATCAGCACCCCCACAGATGTTTCCTTGTTTGTAGAAGGAAAAAGAAGATAAACAGAGTTATTGTGATTCACAATATTTGTGTCAAAGGCACCACTCTAGCGCCTTCCTAAGTCCTCCCAACAATAATATTTTGGAACTTAATTTTTTTTTTTTTTAACTTGGATGGATCCATGCCACGAATTCAGCTTCGGGTTTCCCCCTCCCGATGTTAACACCTCCAGTATGTCAGAGAAGCCTTGGAGGGTGACCTGGTGCTTCCAGGAATTGCCTCCCCTGCCCCTGGTGAAGGAGGCTGGTTCCCCTGGTCATAGGTGTCTGTTGGGTGGGACACAGGTAGCATTTGCAGCACCTGGTAGCTTTTCTAGACCAGCTCAGAACAACTCAAGCAGAGGTTCTCCAACTTGAGGGGTGATCTGAATCCTCTGGAGGGTCTCTGGGGTCCCTCCCCCAGAGATGTGCCTCAGGGATTCTGGGTTGAACCTCAGTATCTTTATCAAGTTTGCAGGTACAGCCAATCCAGGGCTTCCCATCGAGAACTGCTAGTCCAGTGTTTCCTTCTTTCCAAAGCTCCCTAGAATATTAAGTCACAACTGGGAAAATGATTTGCTGAGGCCTGAGAAGTGACATCCTCTCATCCCTGGGATTTGCACTTAAACAGGGGAATTAAGAAGAGTGGGGTAAAAAGACCACTCTGACTGGTTCCCAGATGTTGGGCGAAGACGGATGTCTCAAGGTGTCAAATCTGCCTGGTACCTGGCAAGTTCTTGGAAGTACCCAACTGTGGCTTCATATGCTTGGGGAGCCTTATCCCCGATTCTCTGGGGCTCTCTGAACTTGCGTGCTCAGTCAGGAGGAAGTCCTTTAAGTTTGGGGTGTCTGAGCCTTGTCCTTGGAACTAAGCTAGAGAAAGGGAGCACCTGAAACCTGAGCTTTGGTGTCTTCCCTGTCCAGGCTGCCTGAGAGGGCATCCACAGGCCGGGCAGAAAGGTCTTCTAGTGAATGAAGTCTTGGGAACAAGGGCCATGTCCCAGGAGTCCATGGATCTGGGGCCTGGGGGCAAGCAGGCATGCCAGGCGGGTACAGAGAAGGAAGCTGAGCAGAGTGTGGGGAAATGAGGGGGAGATGGTGTCTGAGCTTGGCAGGACAGGGATGTGACCCAAGCCTGTGCCTGTGTCCTGAGCAGTTCTCAAGACTCCACGGTGCACCTGTCTCCCTGGGCTCTGGCTATTAATGTCATACCCTAACTGTCCTCCACACTTCCTGCTGTGCTCATTTGGACCTCAGACGCTGAGCTGGGCTGCAGGTCAGACCTCTGCAGGGGCCTCCCTCCCACACTGCCTTCTGTCTGCATCCAGCTTCCCCATTTCTGGTGCTCGAGTGGCCCCTCTGGGTGCCTCCCACTGCAGGGCTGATCCGTGGGCCCGACGGCATGTTGTGGCTCTGCCCCTAGGTCCTCTTCTTCCCACTGAGCCAGAGAGGCTCTCACTAGCCTGCTTTCCAGTTCTTTGAAGATTTGCACTCAGGCTTCCACCATGGCCTGTTGAGTTGGACAGTTCTGGGGCCACAACCTTCTCCTCCAGGTCAGTTTCACTGGGCAGCAAGTTCTTCCTTGGTGTTTGGACTATTGTGAGGGTTATGTAAGACAGCGCATGAAATGCACACTAATGCCCCCAGCCTCAGCCCCCGAGACTGCTTCTAGAGCTGGGGTCCTCTGTGATCTCAGTGTCCAACACCTGAACTTTGTCATTTAACTGGAGGTCTGGACCTTGGCTGCGTGTTAGAGGGACTGAGAGGGAGCCAGGTGAGGCTGGAAGGGTGGCCTGGGCTCTCTACCTCCAGGTCATGAAAGTTCAGGTAATGTGGGAATTTGAAAAGAACCAGATGTTACTCCCAAAATGCTGATCCTTAGAATGTAATTCAAAAGCGAAGGCTTTTGGAGTGGAACAAATGGAAAGTGCCATTTCTCTTTCTCAGAGGTAGGACCGATCCTGTGCTTCCCACAAAGATAACCTCTCTTCTCCCTCAGCGAAGATGTTTTAGAATGGGAAAGAGCAGACAGCAAGAGCAGGTGGTCTTTAGCCCAGACTTACATTTAGGGACCCAGAGAATAGTAATCACCCCAGATCACATACCTTTGACCCACACAACCCCACAAGGGAAGCAGGGGCCTTCGTCTCCAATTTACAAAGGAATGGAGACTGGAGTCAGCAGGGGACTTGCCTAAGGTACAGAATGTCTAGAACAGATCCAACTTCCAGGCTCAGAGACGTCCATCCAGCCTAAATTCCCCAGGTCCTTTCATCTGAGAGAAGGGTGCTCTGTAGGGCTGGGTGAACTGAAACTGTTGAAAATTACAGGAAAACTGGTCTAGGTTTGAGAAAACAAATTCTTGAGCTATAATTAGAAACTTTCCCCTCTTTGCTAGGATGGTTGAAAAACAAAAAGATGCATTTGGCACTTTATGAAGGTACACAGGTTATACGGTGCGCCTCCCTACTATATTTTTGGGGTCCGTTTAATAAAGTTTTCATATTTTCCTCAGTATATGGATGGAATATTTTCAAATGAAATGATTGGATTTAGACATTTGAATTTCATAACTGAACAGGACTGTTCCCTCAAGCATTTGAGAAAAAAACATGTTGAAAATTTCTAAGATACAAGTTAATAGGACATTTAACCATAAAAATTAGTTTGAGATAGTAATCTGCTTTATTTTCTGGCTGTAAATGTTTTTGATATTTGGCATTTTCAGTTTTCTTTTAAGCCAACACCAAAAAACTCCACTTGAAGCCCCAAATGATCACAGCATTATTACTGGCCACAGGCTTCAATTTCCTCCATGTTCCCTGTAAACAAGGGTGGGGGCTGTGGCTAGCTGTGGAGACAAGCCAGACAAGAGGAGGGAAGACACCTGGATCCAAGCTCTGCACTGCAAAGATAGAATATCACCCAGCATGTCCTCTGTGACATTAGAATGCATCTACTCGACCCTCCAGTCTTGAGTCAACTCTGTGGGATGAGGGCCACTACATCAGGCCGTTCCATTTGTAAGTTGGTTATTTCATGAATGACCAGAACTCTTTCTTTCATCATGATACTTCATGGTATGGGGTGTCAGTGTTATGATGGCTGGGACCATCCTGTGAGGAAGGGTTCACTGAAGAAATCAAGTCATGTACATACACATGGGGAGGGTGGAAGGGACCCCTGGTTGTCTGGGTAATGAACTTGTGAGAAATCCTCAGGTTCCTCTGCTGCAGGCCTGAGCTTGACTGCCGGCAAACCGAGGGTAGCCGCTCAGGCTCCCCGGCTTAGCAGAGGGCTTCGTTCACAGCAGGAGTCCAATACCTTTTCCCTGAAGATTAAATATTAAAATCTTACGCATCTAGGGAAACAAAACCCAAAGACCAAGATCATAAAGGTAGTTTTCAGCCCTGGTGGGGTCCCTATCTGTCCCCTTGCTTCCTCCTTTGACCTTGAACTTTCTCAGTCAGAGGAGAAACAGCTTCCTTGACAAGTAAAATTTATTTATCTAAGACTCCATCTCAAAAAAGCAGATCAGTAAAAAGCAGATAGTAATGTAAGGCAGAAAACGAAATGCATCTTAATAGAACCAAGTCTCAGCTTTTCTGACGTCAATATAAAACATAGGCATAAGCTAGAAATACAGTGGTAAATACTATATTCAAACTAAGGTATCAAATAGCAAAACATGCTAAAGAATGAACTTTTTGGTCACAAATGACCGAACTTCAGGTGAGGATGTACATGAAGAATGAAGACCAGAGACCTCTGTGCACTGGTCAGCTTATTTGCCACATGTCAAGTCTATCTAAAACAGGGTATTCTCTGAAGAGGTGTCAGCACGTACCACTGAGATGTAGCAGAAAACCTAGGCCAGCAGCGTGAAGCTCTGTCTTTTTTTCGTATTCTTGTGAGGAAGGGACTCCACTTCTTCTCAGCTGTTTCTCATCTTGGCATCCCATAATTTGGGGAAAACAACAACAAAAAACCCAAAAACCTCCAAGTATGGCCCCTTCTCCCTTAAAGAAGTATCTTTTTTTAATATCTTAGAATAGAACCCTAAGTCTGATATTTCTTACAAGTTCTTTTTTACACTTGGGCTACTATGAAAGTGATTTTGGTGTTTCAATTCATAGATTCGAACCCTAACTCTTCCTCTTTGTTAACCTTCAATTCTTCTGAAGTCTTTGGATGCTGTGTTTTGTGTGAGGTTTATTTCAGGAAGCTAAAGGGGCTACTGAGGCAACAGTGGGTAAAGATCTCAGCTTTTCATGTTGGGGCATCATTTACCTACTAACCTAGTCTTTGGTGCTGTTACTTTATGTTCCCTAGATAACTCATCAACAGGGCACAGCAGAGAATTCTGCCCGGAAAATGGACTGAAGGTCAAGTACAAGGCAGCTTAACCTGCAAGTGTCGATGCAAGACCTGAGTGGTCAGATGCTGACTTCTTCGAGACAAGCAGACTTTAAAAAGTCAAATTCGGGTTCAGCTCTAAACTGTTCATGCAGACAGGGGAGGAATATATTCCTCCACACAAGATGTGTGTGCCACTGGGGAACAAGAGGAGACTGGTGTCTGAATATTACGGGTCCTTAACACAAGGCTGGTCTCCGTAAGTGGCAGAAAATACTGGACCCTTCCAGAGAGTTTGTTCTGCTTTGTTTTGTAAGACTTCTTGCTTACTAATAGTCAAGGGTGCAGTGATTTTAAATAAGAAATTCCTAAGTCAGTAAATAAGCTATCACAAAGAATAAACAGGAATGGACAAGCTTCTCGTAATTTATTTGAGTTATTTCTAAGCGACAGTTACAAAAGTTTTTAATTTTTATAATACTCTTGATAAGAAAATAAAATTTAAATAAAAATACATTCTCAATACAACATGGTTACACAAATTCACTATATTAAGTTTTGATAACTTACATTTTCAAACTGGACACTGTAAAAACCAATATTTATGAGCAACACATTAATTTCCAAGTTAAAAATGGAAGCAGATAATATCAATCAAGACTGGTAATTTAACTCTAGAATGAGTCTTCGATTTTTCATATACTGTAAGGACACCTAAAAGGCTATGTAGAATTCTGTCTTTACAGGATGTACCGTTAGAACAAATTAAAGGTACTTTAACTAAAAACAAAACAAAACAAAAAACAGTTTTTCAAAACCTGGCACAAAAGAGCTTTTCACATAAATGAATGAAATCAGGCTTCAGAAACAGAAATAAAAGCCACATTATCACCTTTTTTGTAAAATCAAGAAAGCCTGGTTTTGACACTTAACCATTACCCGTGATTAACAAAACATCTCTTTGGCAAATAAAATAGTTCAATTTGATAAATTATATTCCTGGGAGTAAAAACTTTTGTTATTGCCCATTATCTTATTAAATGAATATTAAAAAACAAAGCTAAGTAACAACCAAGAACAAAACAAGCAACAGATTGCCATAATTTCAATTGATGGAAATGGTTAAACAAAGAATCAGAGTAGGCATTTAGAGCAAGAATTTCCCATCACCCTTCTCTGTCCTTCCTGGGATTTTCAGGCTTTTAGGGAGAAGTGAGCTGCCATGTAGTTTTTCAAATGCTTTCAGAAAAGGCAGAGAAGGCAGATCAGGTAGTAAAACCCCAGTGTTCATGAGTAAAGAGGCCCCGAAAAGCAAGGCCCTTGGTTGTCTTAGGGACCTACCCACATGGTTTTTTAATGCAAAGACTCAAAGAAAATTAACCGCATATTTTTCTTTTTAGACTGTACCAAGCTGGTTACTTCCAGTCAAAGTAGCTGTTTGAAAGTGTCAATGTGAACAAAATAGTGAGATGACTGAACTCTCCCTTCAAATCCAAAGGTAGAGATGCCCACAGCCTAGGTCCTTCTGATTGCCCTGTGATCTTTAAAAATAACTGTAATTGGGGATTTGGATTAGAATGTTAGGAGAATATTTTTTTTGCCCATAAAAAAAGAAAAGAAAAGCCACTAAAGAGTAATGAGTGGTACCTGGTCATGTAAGTGGACATTTTTAGAGAATCCTAAAAGGAATTTTAATATGAATGAAATTCATAATAAATTTATTAAATGGCTAAATTCTTTCACATTTATAAATCAGTGTGATTACAGGAATCTATAAATTCATAAAATTTAAAGAACCTCCAAATTTTAGTAAGGGGGAGGGGTAATAACTTATCATAATGCAGACAAGTGCTGACTCTCAGATGCAACTGATTTTTATAAGTTACTTAAAAATGCATTACCCAGTCACTTATGGAATGACTCTGCTTGTGTGCCAATGGTTTTTAAAAATAATTACTTAATAATAATATAATTATCCACCAATGACATAACTGGCAAATATATCTTCAAATATAGCTTATGCTCAGGGAAACAAAAAAAAGTACTACTAGCTAGACTTACATTAATAAGTCACAGTTTTAAACAGGAACAAATGTAAATACTCCAAGGTTCAAAGTACCACGTTTAGAAAATGTTTTGAATTTAAAAAGACAAAATAAAGAGTACCAGAGTTTTTAATACTGATGAAGCAAAGTGTAACCCTCCTCTTAACTTCAAGGTGGCAACTTGCTTCGACTGCTAATTTACAGTCATAGTTTTTAGAAGTAAATTATTATGGAAAAATAGGATTCAAATAATTGCTGACTCAAATTCCATTTTGCTAGTAGGCAATAAGGAAACAGCAATGAAATAGAAACATTTTCAGGAAAGCACTATTTCTAAACACTGATCATTCAACTGATCATATTGATAGATACCATAGAGTATCTAAGGTATAATCTGGGGCAGGCCAGATTATTAAAGTGCGCCAAGTGACTATTCTTGGGTTAGATCGCCATCTAACACCATGAAGAGGGCATCCTTACAGTGCCCTTTTTGTAACATGAAACAGCAGGTGAAGTCTAGTGATTTTCCCACCACCTTCTTTCACTGTTTATTTTCTCTTCTGGTTTAGAAGAGATGACATCAGAAGTCACGTTAATCTCAACTCTCAAATCAAAAAAATGAGTACCTGATATTAAAAAAAAAAAAAATTTAGTGGTCTCATTTTATTTCATCTGCCATCACTCATCCCAAATGTAAACATGATGCACACAATAGCACATATTCCCTGATTCCTCCTGAGTTCTGTTTACATTTTTAAATAGGCAAAAAGATCTACCAACTTTCAGGGATGCTCTGGCAGTTTTCTAAAGTTTCTGTCACTGTCTCTACCATAACCTGTAATGACTAATGGACCAAAAGAAAAATTTTTTTTTCTTTTCTTAAAAGAAGGAGGGTCCAGATGAATTAAATGGAAAGTTCTGAATTGACATGGACTGAAATCTTCTAGTAGAACACAATGTTGGCAGTATAGAGCAGGCACTAATGGTAGTGAAAACAAGTCCACAGAGCAGAGTTACAAGAAGAGATGGATTGGGAGGCTGAGGCAGGAGGATCACGAGTTCAAAGCCAGCCTCAGCAACTTAGCGAGGCCCTAAGCAACGCAGTGAGACCCTGTCTCTAAATAAACAAAATAGGTCTGGGGGTGTGGCTCAGTGGCCAAGTGCCCCTGAGTTCAATACTCGGTTCCAAAAAAAAAAAAAAAAAGATGGATTCCTGCTGTGGAGAAGTGTTCCCTTTGTTACAAACCTTCTTTAGGAACCTTCTTTAGGAAGATTCTATTAAAAAGAAGTTGCAGAAACAGGGACTTTGATACACAAGATACAAAGGAAATCCTGGGTTTCAAATTCTCTAGTAACATCAATACCAGAATTCCCAAACAGTTAACTTCAATCATTAAATATTAAATACAATGTGAATGCAGGTGACATTGAAGCCAATGTTCATTCTTAAACATTATGAACAAAATGTACGGTGATTTGGAAAACTCCAAGAAGACTATTTTCCAGTTCTCCTGAACCAACTGGTCAAACTCTAAGATGTTTTCCCAACAATTGGATTTTCCCTAGAAAACAGTAAAAGAAAACCATTTTTCAAAAGTTAAAAAATATACAATTTTAAAACGTGACAAATACAGAATCCATCAAGCATATTCTTCTAATAATCTCTCATTACAAGTCTTTGGTTTCATTAATTCAACAAGTATATAAATTTTGGGCACTATTCTAGAAGGTAAGGCTATTACAGTGAACAGATGAAATCCTTGCTGTCATGGAGCTTACATTTTGGTACAGGAAAAATAAATATTTAATACAAGACAAGTTTTTGGTTTTTTTTTTTTGAATAAAGAAAAATACAACTGGTGTAATAGTACAGTGTGTATAACTGCCCTCCCACCAATCAGCTGTGTGACCTTGGGTAGGCACTGAACTTCCCTGAGTCTTAGTTGTGTTAGCCATGTTGGACTGATGTGAAGATCAGTGAGAGAGTGAGTATATACTATGACATATATACTATGACAAATATGTTAACTGCTGGCCAAGAACCAAACCCTCCCTATCCATTTGGTTACAAACAGGACCCTGATTCTGGTTCAGTACTGGGAAGCCCTCTGTTTTCAAGAGAGAATGAGGGTACTGCAGGCAAGGTTCTTTTAGTGAGTAGGAACACAGTCTTTACTGACTTTGGGCTATAAAAATGCAGGCCTTTCAACCACTGTAGCTCATCTCTATCGATGAGGGGATAAATTTGAGGAAGACAGAAATCATCTCACTGAGGATGGTTGAGTGGCAGGCAGATCTTAATGACAGTATTGAGCTTCTGAATTAACCAAACCAAAAAGTTAGGACTTAATTTTGGACACTGAAAAAATTCTTGTCACTTCCATCAGGATTTTCTGTAACTTATTATTAAAAGCAATCTAAAATGATATGAGGTGAAGTACTAGGCACAGTGCCCCAAGGCTGGGGTAAGCTCCCTTATGCATTAGCCATTGCTGTGGTCCACTGTAGTATCCTCTGTGTCTATGATGAATCCACAAAATCAACACTAAGTTGTTCTCACATTCCCACAGTTAAGTGAGTTTCTTTAAACTACCCATTACATATGAGGCATTATGGGTAATGTAAAGGAGGACTGAACATGGTGATAAAGTACAGCAGCAACATGATGAGATGACAGCAGAACTGAAGAAGACAATGAGTACCTTGATTCTAAGTGGCAGGGAGATATGCACCAGAGAAAGGCTCTGGTCGAGTCTTGACAGCCAAGGTAAGCAGGCCTGCAGCTGGTTGTGAGGATGGGAGAGACAGTCTCAGAATGTTTAAAAACATGCTTACAGTAGCTTAAAAATACTCACTTGCTCCCATATTTTGCACTACTTGATCTTTTCTTCCTATACTTCTCATGAGGTTCGTCCAGCTTCTCTAGGATGCTCTTTATCTGCTGAATTGTCTTAAAGGTTGTTACAGAATCCTCAATTACAAAGTTAGAATAGTCATCCGGCTCTTTCTGTGGTCCTTGATAGACAGCTATAGTTCCACAAGCCTCTACAAGGAGCAGTGAAATCTCTGATCACAAAACTAAATTCCATAAATGCAACTTACAGTATAAATAGACACTTTTCAACGTCTCTGGGGAGATTTCCTTTGACAGTGCATAGATGAGAAAAGTTTATCGATTGTATTTTTAGGATCATCAGATTTATGCATGAATACCTATGAAAAATATACTCTTTAGGGGTTTGTGAGCTTTGGTAAATTTAGGAACACTTTCAACTTTTTAATAATGCCAAAGCAATATTTCAGGAATTGGGAATAAGAGCTCACAGCTTTATAAAAACAGATTACTTGTGTATTTACCTTCCATTTTCTGCAGCTTAAGTAAACTGAGGGTAAAAAGAGAATAAATTCGTTCTATTTCTCTGTCTTCATCAATATCTATTTGGATGTCTGCAGGAACACCTCTATGGTAAAAATGAAATTAAAGACATTAAATAAGTTTTATTTTGTTAACATAGCAAAGACTTTTGTTAACATTATTGTCTGGGACAAAAACTAGAATCAAGAGTTTTGTAAAAGAAACTTTAGAACCTGAGTTTTAATGATAGCTAAATAAAATGGGATCAAGAGAAGTTGGGTAATTATTTGACTCTAATTATATATAAGGAGAGGATTTTAACAAAATCATTTTCATAACCTATACGCCATCACAAAAGCAATACATTATTAAGAGTATAGGACCACAGCTATTCCATATAATTAGAAAGAGAAAGCTAAATGTCCTTCTCTTCCTTGATATCTTGTTCAAGCTTCTTTTATGGTGGCAGTGAGTTGCAGGGCAGAGGGATTGTGGATACTGGGAATTGAACTCAGGGCCTCTCACATGCTAGGCAAGCATTGCATTCCGGAGTCACGGCCCCAGTCTTTCAGGTTTATGCTTCTATTTAAGCACTGCCTTTCCCTCCTTCCTTTCCTTCCTTCCCTCCCTCTCTCCCTCATTTCCTTCCTTTGCCTTTTACCTGTGCAATCATTATTAATTTCAGAACATATTCTTTTCTGGTACTGGGGACTGAATCATACCAGAGAGTCATATCCCTAGCCCTTTTTATTTTGAGACAGGGTCTCAATAAGTCGCCAAGGCTGGCCTTGATCTTGCTATCCTTCTGTCTCAGCCGTTGGAGTGGCTGAGATTACAGGTGTGTGCCACCACAACAGTTAATTTCTAACATTTTCATCACCCCTCAGAAAATCCTGTATTCATTAGCATTCCCCATTTCTTCATCCCTTCATCCCTGGCCACCACTAATTTACTTTCTGTCTCTACGAATTTACCTATTCTGACACTTAAAAAGATTTTTTTTAGTTGTAGATGGGCACAATACCTTTATTTTATTTATTTATTTTTACGTGGTGCTGAGGATGGAACCCAGTGCCTAACACTGCTAGGTGAGCACTCTACCACTGAGCCACAACCCCAACCCCCATCTGGATACTTTTCATACAAATGTTTTCTTACAATACGTAGTCTTTATGTCTGGTTTTTTTTTCACTTAGTATAATGTTTTCAAGATTCATCTGTATTGCACCATGTATCTGCACTTCATTGCTTTTTATCATCAATAATATTCCATTGTATGGATATACCACATTTTGAAACATCACTTTTTATTTTTTAAATGCTTTTTAAAAAAATTTTTTCTTAAAAAAGAAATAGTTATAGAGGAACACAATACCTTTATTTTATTTTTTTTTAATTGGAAAGAAACTTACGCGGTACATGGCTTGCAGCCTGGAGTGTTTTCACTAGTTTCTTGACAGCAGAGCCAGTTTCCATTTAGATACGCTGAGGGATGGAAAGAACTGAGCCTATTTTGATTGCATCGGCTCACCCGGCAGAGTATGTCTATCCATTCATTAGCTTCCACACAATTATTTGCCTGGACATAGAGTGGTTTCTCTGTGTGTATTACCTGGAACATCTTCATAGGCAATTAAGATAAAAAGTTAGTCTTCAAAGCCAGAACACTCTACACATAACAGAAAAAAGTATGTAACAGAAATCCAGTTTGCTTGGCTATATACCTGATGCCAAGATATCTTATGAATTATTTTTTAAGCAAGTTAGACTCAAAGACAATCTGAGTTAGATGGTACTAAATAGCAATATGACATAATGTAATTTCCAGGAGCCACACATCTTGAGAGGAATGGATTTTCATGTAAGTAAGAATAAAGGGAGGGAATTTCAGATGTAGGAAAAAGTATGAGAAGGGAAAGCAGTGGGGAAATACTGAGGAATGAGGACATCACCTTGCTAGCTTGAGTGGATAATATGTGCTGAGTAGTAGCAGAAGACAAAACTGGACAAATAGGTTGGGATGACAGCACTTAGAGACCTGAATGTTATACAGAGAAGTGTAATAATAGGGAAGTACTGAGAAAAGTTCCTTTAACTTAATGAAGGAGGCAGACTAGGATGAGGCATCAATAATGGACAATTTCAAGACTGAGTATGAGCTAGCAATTTATAAACCATTAACAATTTTGGTAAATATAAAATAAACAACTTGGGCTGGAGTTATGGCTCAGTGGTAGAGCACTTGCCTACCATGTGTAAGATGCTGGGTTCGATTCTCAGCACCACATATAAATAAATAAAATAAAATCCATTGACAATTAAAAAAATATTTAAAAAACCCCAACTTTTTAAAAGTATTAAATAATACATATACAGTTTAAAATGCCTTAAATATTTATATAACTTACATTTTTCTTATTGAAAGAGCTCTCTTCTAGTTTTTCCACAGCAAGAATGTTTTTTACGGGAATTGTGTAAATTGCATCTTTGCCTAAATAATAAGACAAAATTAAAATAATTCCATCAGAATTACAAAGGTAAGAAGTTAATTCTGTAGAGTTTAAGTTCTTCCTCTTGATGGCAGAAATACATGTAACCTACAGTAGACTTCTAGATGGTAGGTATTTTTTTGTTTTATGGAACAGATGAATTTTGATTATTTTCTGTAAGTTAACTTCCTTCTTACTTTTTTCAATATAAGTTAAAACACTGTCAAGGAAAAATGTGGGAATAAATTTGATCATAATGTAGAAAAGAAGAATGCTACCAATTTTGTAACATTAATTCTATGGAAACTGAAATGACTAAATAGTTAGCAAGAGAAACCTATTCAAATAGAGGCTGAGACATGGAATTTTCTTTCATGGGAGTTATTACATAAGCACTGATTTTTTTCTATTTTTTCAGACTAATATTTAATTAAGAGATTACCCCCCTCCAGTTGGGTATGGTGGCACTGTGCATGTAATCCCAGTGACCCGTGAGGCTGAGGCAGGAAGATCACAAGTACAAGCCTCAGCAACTTAGCAAGGTCCTAAACACCTTATTAAGACCATGTCTAAAGATAAAAAATAAAACAGGGTTGGGGATATAGCTCAGTGATAAAGTATCCATGGGTTCAATCCCTGGTGCCAAAAAGAAAAAGAAAATTAACCTTCAAAACAATGTTTTGAACTAAAAAACTGTGTTCATGACTATCACATATTGGTTGGTCAGCTGACTAAAGCCTAAAGCCACACAATTTACTCGAGGATGTAAAGGGGACAAAAGTAAAATTTTTACCTGGTAGAGTAAATTCTTCAACTAATTTAAGTGTTTAAAAATTCAGGCACAGACGTTTGAGGTGAAGGAGTTCCACAATACTACAGCATGAAATATGAAGCACTGTGATTTCCAATTTATTTGAGAATAAACTACATCTCATACAGTCATAGAAACTACAGGCAAATATAATTCTGCTTTCTGGTCATTGTGTAATGCTGTTCTTAGACTATAAAAACTTTTGCTTTTATATCTCTCTCAAGCTTTGCTTTAAAATCTTGTGGCTGGGTGTGGTGGCGCACGCCTGTAATCCCAGCATTTGGGAGGCTGAGGCAGGAGGATCGAGAGTTCAAAGCCAGCCTCAGTAACTTAGCGAGGCCCTAAGCAACTCAGTGAGACCCTGTCTCTAAATAAAATACAAAATAGGGCTGGGGATGTGGATCAGTGGTGGAGTGCCCCTGAGTTCAATCCCTGGTTCCAAAAAAGCAAAAAACAAAACAAAACAAAACTTGTGGTCAAAATGCTGGAGATTAAGAACTTTACATTTTATATTATTCAATGGATTAGTATATTCTTTATATTTTTTTTGGCAAAGAAAACTCTTTGGTTAATAAAGAACTTTTTGTCTCAAAAAGAGAGGTTAATACATGCGAAGAGAGAATATATGCGAAGCCAGTTTCCTGTCATAAAATCTAAAATTTGGGCCATTAAAGCAGTTGTGGGGTGTGTATGTACTTAAAAAAAGATACACATTGAATATCTACTATATACCAAGCACAGTTCTAACTGCTCATGATAGAGCAGTAAACAGAACACACAAGGTCCCCACTGGAGCTTGTATTTAGGTCTGGAAAGACTGACAGAGGACATAAATATTAACTAGGAATAAATGCTACAATGAAAATAAACAGAGGTGATGCAACAGAATGTAATTGTGAAGTTACTTTAAATTGGGAGGTTAGGGAAAACTTCTAGGAAATGGCATTTACATTCAATAAATATGAACCATAAATGCATGGGAAAAATAGGAATATACTATTAGTAGTGTCCTGGAAGCAGAAAAGATAACATGAAGGTGAGGGAGAGCGTAACTAAAGGAAGCCACAGCCCGAGTCACATGTGGGATAAAATGTCTGCAAAAGCAGGAGTGGTTAGGCAGAGCTTCAAGCCTGTTAGTGGACAAAGACAGCTGGAGCGGGAGGGATGCAAGCACATACCAGGATGATTAACAGAGGAGCTGCATCTAGAACAGCTAAGCCAAATGTCCACAGGATGAAGCAGCAAAGATGCACCGCAGGCTGCAGAGTGCAATCTCACAGGCAGCTGCTGACCCTGAGGAGACGAGCAGCAGCACTCCTGCCCCTTCCTCAAAATCACCGAACACTCAAGTAGTTGAATAGATTGTAAAACACAAAGATGAGCAAATTACTGGGATAATGAACAATTAGATGAGGAAAAACATCACTCTGAAGAAGAGATGCATGCAATTAAGAGGGTAACAGCTGAGGAAATGGGAGTATAAGAACTTGGGGTATAGGCAGAGGAGACAGGACACCACAGAGATTCTAGCCAGAGAATTAAAAATTTGCATGTGGACTTGATCTTCAGATTTGTTGAATACACAATATAGCCATGTGCCCTTTTACTGATTTTTTTTCATTTTTGGACAAGTTATAATACTGTTTATGAAGGAAGTACACTGCTCCAAACACATACACTGTCATATCAGGGCTAACTTCACAGTTAGTAGTGCTAACAGAAGTGAGGTCCAATACAAATTAGTAAGATGAAGATTTTACTAAGGAAGCTCCAGAAATACAGTAAAAAAGGACAAAGAAAGTAAAAGAGAAAAGTTGGGACCACAGTGAATGGATTTCAAAGTTTCATTATATGACTCATAATTAAAGAAACAGAATAGAAAATGTTTAGGAGAAAATTACAAGAAATTTCTACCATGCAAAAGGCAGAAATCTTCAGATGGGAAGGATGTATCAAGTACTAAGCAGGATAAAAGGAAAAAGACAAATACCTAAATTCTGGGTAGAATACCTGAACTTAAAGACTAAAGAATATTCCTAAGAGTTTCTAGAGAGAAGAATCCAAAGACTGAGAATCAGATTGACATAAAAATTTCACCAGTTAAAATGGAAGCTAGTAAATAATGTGCCAGTATCTTCAAAGTTCTAAGAGAAAAATGATTTTTAAACCCAGTCTATCATTCAAGAGGGTAAAGACCTTTTTATACATACAAGGACTTGGAAAATTTATCAGCCATAAAGTCTATGTGAAAAAATTCCTTGAGTAAGTATTCCTGTCAAATAATTATAAATCCAGGAAAAAGATAGATATAGTATATAAGAAGCAGTGCTGGGCAAAGAAATAGGAAAACTGATAGACAAGGACAGAAAAATCATGAAAACAATGTAAAAAGAAACAAAGACCCAAGTGTAACAATTCCAGATGACTTCATTAGGAAGATATCAGGAAAAGACATCAGCATGATAATATTCTCTCCCAGCTTGAACAGAGACTTGGATTGACTGTAGACATTAAGATCAACACCTAAGTTTAAATTTCTTTGTTAACAATTCAAAATAGAAACAGTATGTCCAAATTCCCTCCTGGGGAGGAGAAGGAGCACATGTGCACATAAGCATGTGCTTAATTATTCCAATAAAAAGAAAAGAAAAAACAAACCCAATAAACAGAAAAAGATTAAAAGAGAAAATGCAAAATTAGTAATCACAATAAAAATGCCATTTAGTTTCCCTATGAAATGACTACAATCAGGTTTCAGTTAAAATTGTCATCTCCTCAAAAAGTAAGAATTACCACATCCTGCACTGATCCCACTTCTATGCACGTACCTAACAGAGCTGAACACATATCTATGCAAAACTTGTAAATGAATGTTCACAGCAGCATCATTCATACTGCAACCTAAGTGTCCATCAACTGATAAATCAATAAACTCAATATGGTATACATTGATTCACTAGATTATTAATCAGCCATGAAAGAAATAAAGTGCTGATTGATGCTAAAACACTGTTAAGAAAAAGCTGTTGCAAAAGACTACACAGTGTATGATTCCATTTATATAAAATGTCTAGAACACGCAAATCCCTGGAAACAGAAAGTAAATTAGTGAATGCCAGGGGGTGGGAGAAGAGAGGAATAGGGAGTAGCTATTAGTAAGTGTGGGATTTCTTTCTGGAATTAGTAGAAACTGCATAACTTTATGAATACAAAATTGATTATCCATAGGGGCTTGATTCCAGGGTCCCCCACCCCTTCTTCCAAGATTCCCCAAATCTTTGGATGCTCAAGTTCCTTATATAATATGGCATGGTATTTGCATATAACCTTAATACATCCTCCCAGATACATTAAATCATCTTTACTTATAATACCTAATACTATTCAAAAGCAATCAAAATAATTGTTACATTGTATAGTTTAGGGAATAACAACAGGGGAAAAAAGTCTGTACATGTTCAGCACAGATGTAACATCATAAACCTAACTACAATTCTGATCTGTGGTTGGTTGAATCATTGGATGTAGAACCTGGGTACACAGAGGGCCAACTGATGAAAACCAATACATTTTATTTTTTTAAAAGGGTAAATTTTATGATATGTGAACTATTTCTCAAAAAAATTTATTACCAACACAATATTGGCCCCAAGGGACACAATTAAAACAAAATAATCATGATTCTATTTTTGATAATAGTGTAAGAAAGTTGGGTGATTCTGTTTCGCAGAAGGCAAGGTATTAACTAGTTGCACATTATTGTAGCAAAATATCTGATAGTTAACTTACTAAAAGAAAAGGTTTATTTTGGCTCACAGCTTTGAAGGTTTCAGTCCTTAATCTCACATGTGAAATAATGCAGGAAGGTTCAGAGGACCTCTGATTAATTCAATCAGTGAATTAATCCCTGGTGGGATTCAGTGAAGTGGTAGGGTGTGGCTGGAGGAGACTGGAACTGGGGCAAGGTTTTGGGACATATATTTTGTATCTGGAGAGTGGAGTCTCTCTCTCTCTCTCTGCTTCCTGATGATGCAAGCTGCTTTCCTCTGCCACACATTTTCACCATGATGTTCTGTCTCACTTGGAGCCCTGAGGAATGGAGGTGACCTTCTATGGACTAAGACCTCTGAAACGATGAGCCCTCGAATAAATCTTTCATCCTCTACAGATATGTTGGTTGCGTCATTTAAGTCATAGCGGCAAAAAAGCTAACTAAAATGCAGGGCAGCATGGCAGGAGTGTGGTGGAGCAAAACTGCTCACTTCATGGCCAGTGATTAGAGGAAGAGACTGGGCCCTTCAAGGGTGTGCCTACAATGACCCAAAGCTTACCTCCTACATGATTCTAACACCTCCCAAGAGGACCAACCAGGCGACCAATTTTTTAACACATGGACTTTTGGAGGGCATTTATTCAAACCACAGCAGCAAGTATAAAACTGGGCAAACCACTGAAAACCAAAGCAGACAACAATCTGAGATGTGCTTACTCATGAAAAACTGCACAGTGTAAGAACCAAGTTCTTGGTCTTTTTGCCCTGGGGTCCTTCCCTATCCCCAGCTTTGGCAGTGAAAACTCAAGAGTTTTACTCTCTGGAGGGATAGATTCAGGATGAGATTCTTGGAGCAAGAGAGCTCTGGAAGGCTGAGATGATAACTGTCCAGATGTCTGGATTGTGACTCAAGTACATATGTGTGTGAAGCACCCTAGATAATCTGACAAAATTGAAAATCTGGAGGGACTTGTGAATGTGTTGACTTTGAATGTGTTCCACAGTTCACACAAACCTAAGGTGAAGGGGTGGGAGCCTTTGAGGTATATAAGCTTTCTGCTCAAATCATTTGTTGGTCACTAAACTATGCAAGTCCAGGTGAGAACCCTGGGAGCTAGCCAGGCCAGGGTTGGATGGGGGGAATCTAAGCAGACACACCAGTAGCCACATACTGCAACACAGGGAAGACCTTATATTTTCAGTGTAGGTAAAGCCTTCAAACTCACAAACAGTATCTGGACATATTAGAATATATCATCTACAATGTCTACTTTTTACCTAAAATATAAGACATGGAAAGAAACAGGAAAATGTGACCCATAACTTGGGAAAGAAAGCAGTCAACTAAAACAACTTCTGGTGTAGATGTTGAATTTAACAGGCGAAGACTTTGAAGCAGCTATTATAAAAACATGTTCAAGTAATTCAAGGAAAATATGCCAATATTGATTGAACACATATAAATTCTCACTGGAAAAATGTAAACCATATTTTAAAAATTTTAAATCGCAGAGCTGAAAAGTACAATAAATGAAACATTTACATGAACTGAAAAGCATATTTGAGAGCATAAAAGAATCAATGTATATAGAACATAATTTGAAGACCAAAGAGATAAGAGAATGAAGAAAAACAAACTGGGTCTCAGGTCTGTGAAACAATATCAAGAAAATCAGCATGAATATAATTGTAGTTCTAAAAGGAGAGAAAAGGGGAAGAAAAAATTATTTGAGGAAATAAGCAAAAAACTCCCCAAATTAGCTTACTAATTTTCATAGTTTAACAACCTCCCCCCAATTTTTGAAAAATTAGAACCACCATATTTTATGCTTATCCTATTAACACCAATACCATCATCATCATCAACAACAAAAAGGAAGGAAAGAAGAAAAAAAAGTGATAATATCAGGAAGAGAGACAGTCCAGTAAGTTTTTATTTTCAATGAAATCCAACTTAACTTTTTTAGGAAAAAAGATCAGTACTTTTAATGCCCTCCCTAAGAAATCCTTGTACATCCCATGGCTTCAAATTCTACTGCTTTGATACCTTTGTTGAAACCTTATAAAAACTGAATTGGTCATGTTTTTTTCTGGACACTCCTGTCAGTTTACTGATCTCCCTTTATGCTAAAGCTACAACGGTACCACAGTCTTCATGACAGCCTGGATTATGAGTTTGAAATTAGTACTCAACCTTTGTTCCACTTTTTTGACACTTTTTTCTGTTAGTTTTTCTAAGTGTTTCAGAGGTTTTTGGAACTGCTAAAAAGAATATGATTTTTAAAATTTTGCTCTCTGTTGCTAGTTAATAAAAATGCAATTGATTTGTATAAATCAATCTTGACTCCCAAAGTTTTACTAAATTTACTTTTCAGTCCAAGTAGCTGTTCTGTGAATTCTTTAGGATTTTGTATGTAACTGCCTTTTTTCTTGGTTAAAATCTCCAGTAAAGCTGAGCGTGGTGGCGCATGCCTGTAATCCCAGCACCTGGGAGGCTGAGGCAGGAGGATCACGAGTTCAAAGCCAGCCTCAGCAACTTAGTGAGGCCCTAAGCAACTCAGTGAGACCCTGTCTCTAAATAAAATACAAAACAGGGCTGGGGATGTGGCTCAGTGGTGAAGTGCCCCTGGGTTCAATCCCCAGTACCAAAAAAAACAAAAAACAAAAAAACCTCCAGTAAAATGTTGAACAAATTCCCAAAGTGGATAATCCTTGCATTGTTAACTCCAGATTTCTTATATACACCTTTGATCAGATTAAGGATATTATTTTTAGACTTTGTTGAGTTTATCATAAATAGGTATTAAATATTGTCAAAGAACTTTTTATGAATTGGTTTACTTTTTTTATGACATTAATATGAATCATGTTCGTTGGTTTTCAGATATTAAACTTTGCATTTTTAGTACAAACTCCACTTGGTTATGATGTATTATCCTTTTCATACTTGTTGGATTTGATTCATCCTACGTATTTTTTCTTGTAAAATCTTTGGTTTTACTATCAGAATTACGTAGTCTTCAAAAGATGAGTTCTTAAGTATTCTTTCCATGTTTTTGTTCCCTTTTGTAGTAGGGATTGAACCCAGGGGTGCTCAACTACTGAGCCACATCCCATCCCCTTTTAATATTTAATTAGAGACAGAGTTTTGCTCAGTTGCTCAGGGCCTTGCTAAAGTTGCTGAGGCTGCCCTCAAACTTGTGATCCTGCCTCAGCCTCCCAAGTGCTTGGGATTACAGATGTGTGCCACCAAGCCCAGCTTTTCCTTCTATTTTCTAAGAGTTTTGTGTTTGAGGTTGAAATTATTTCTTCTCTAAATAATTGGCCGACTTTGCCAGTAAAGCGAAGTATCTTACCTGGAGTTATTTTTTTAATCAAAAATTCCTTCAAAAACAGAGAGGGCTTTTCAGATGTCCTACTTTTGCTTGTGTCAGTTCTGATAAGCTATATTTTTCTAGGAATTGGTCTATCCATGTGAATTGGCAAAATTTATTGATAGAAAGTTGCTCAAAACAGTTCTTTATTAGTTTTTTAATATCATTAGGATCTGTAATAATAAGAAAAATCTTATAAGCAGAGGAACAAAAGACAGGCTACATATAGGGGAACAATAGTACAGTTGACAGCTAACTTCACATAGGAAGTTACCAAACTTTAAAATGCTGAAGGAAAAAAGTTCTCAAACTAATTATCCTGATGAAAATTTCCTTCAAATATGAAAACATCCTATAGATAAATATAAGCTGAGAGACTTCATTGTCAACAGGTCTCATGACAGGAAATGCTAAAGGAGATTCTTCAAGCTAAAGGGAAATTAATATCAAATGGAAACTTAGGTCTACAAGAAGCAATGAAGAACACAAGAAACAGTAAATATGTGGATAAAAGCAAGAATGTCTTTCTTTTTTCTCAGTTCTTTAAAAAGTAACTTTTTAATGCAAAATTTATAATGCTGAATTGTAGGTTTTATAGCATATCTGAATATAGAATGTATGACAACAGTAACACAAAGGAAGGGGATGAAGTAAATTATTTTAAGATTTATGAAGTGCAACAAAAATAACTTTAAGAAGACTGATGAGTTAAGGCTGTATATTAAATAACAGAGGAAAAAACATTGCTTATAACTAACCAGTCCCTTCTTCCCACTCCCAAAATAAAATGGCAAGAAAGAAAGAATAAAGGATCAAAAATCAGAGGGAGCCGGGCGTGGTGGCGCACGCCTGTAATCCAAGTGACTTGGGAGGCTGAGTCAGGAGGATCGCGAGTTCAAAGCCAGCCTCAGCAACTTAGCGAGGCCCTAAGCAACTCAGTGAGACCCTGTCTCTAAATAAAATACAAAATAGGGCTGTGGATGTGGCTCAGTGGCTGAGTGTCCCTGAGTTCAAAAAAAAAAAAAAAAAAATCAGAGGGGACAAATAGAAACCAAATAGCACAATAATGGTTTAAACCCAGCTATATCAATATTAGAGTAAGTGTAAATGAACTGTATTTGATAATTACAAACTGACTAGATTTTTTAAAAAGCAAGATCCAATGGTATACTTCCTATAACATATGACTTTAAATATAAAAGCATAGGTAGGTTGAAAGCAATTGGATGGTGAAAAGACACGATGTAAATTTAGCACGAATCCTAGACAAAGCAATCTTCAAGACAACTGTAGCAGAAAGGTAAAGGGAAAGTTCATAACAAAAAGAGCATTTATGAGGAAGGCATAATTATCCCAAATGTTTGTGTGCCTAATAATAAATTCAGTGCAGTTGGAAGGGAGAGACAGAATTGAAATAGACAAGTCCACAATCAGAGTTGAACATTTTGATATTTTTCTTTCAGTAATTGACAGAATAGGCCAGAAAAATCTACTAAAATATAGAAATTTGAAACAATATGCTGAATCAACTTGATCTAATTTGCATTTATGCAACAAATAAATACATTTACATCAAATAAATAAAGCACACATGTCCTTTTCCTGTATATATTGGAATATTCATCAAGTTAGACCATATACTGAGTCATAAGTCTAGTAAATATCAAAAGGTGGACATTATGGAAAAGAAGTTCTCTGACCACAACAGAGTTAATAAGCTTATAATGTCTAGAAAAACCTTCAGATATTTAGACAATAAATAACCTCATCCTACTGAGTAGCTGGGATTACAGGCCTGCACCACCATGTCTGGCTATACTCAGTTATTCTTAATCCTGGGACAGTCTTTATTCCTAATCACCACCCTTTTAAGGATTCTATGAATTCCTGGGGGTGTTTACTAAACTTTTCTAAGTAAAATTCTAAAGTCTATATCTCCCTTGAGGAGGGACAAAAGCTGAAATCTCTGTACAGCTTTTAAAATTTTTCAGTGATTGCTTTTCATTAACCTCTCTGGCATTTCCCCCCTGCATGAGCAAACTACGAGTCAGCTAAGGATTTCAGAGGCAGACTGAATGGCTTTTCCTCTCCTCTCCTCCATTTCCAGCTTATCTGCCAGCCCTGAACTCCATCCCTTGATACTTGAAACCAATAAAACTGCAGGTTTCTGCTTGAATTTTAGCCACTTCACACTGCATGGGCTAAAAGTGATTTTGCTGATGTGGGAACACAGTGACTGCATAGGCTGGAAGTGATTTTGTGGGTATTGGGAAGGGTGTGTACCAACATGCTCAGCTTCATGTACTGATTTTTTAAAAGACCACATCATCTCTCAGTTATTGATGTCCAAATCCTTGAGGTTATCCTTGACTTGCCTCTCTTACTCTTAGTATCTAATCCTCCATCAAATCCTCTGAGGACTACTTTGAAGAGAGACTGAGAATGGAACCCATTTTAACCACTTCCACTACAACCAACTGGTTCAAGCCATTGTTTTCTCTCCCCTGTATTTACTGTAATAACAGGTTTTCCAAAAGCAGACAAGATCTGACCAAATTTTATAGAAAGGAATTTCAAAGATAAATTTGTTAATAATCTATTAATAGTACACTTAGTAAAAATTCAGAAACTTAGAGCTGTGGTTCTCAAAGTAATTTAGATGATAGCACATCTCAAAGACCTGGTGTACTCTGAAGAACAGTTACTAAATGTCTTTATGCCCCTGGTACTATGGTCCTTACCACCCAGGATGCTAAAAGACTAGGGGAAGAGACCGACAAAAATAATAACTATACTGTGCCAGATGCTATTGCTAAGGTGGTAAGAAAATATAATAAAGAAATAATAGTTACGTTGAGGTGGCTAAATATTTAAGAGAACATCTATAAAGAGCTAACACTTAATTTCAGGCTTAAAGGACATCAGATTACACAAGGGAAGAAGGAAAAAAGGGAATTTCTAGATAGAGCATATGCAGAAGCATGAATGTAGAAAACCCAACTTAAAGGAACTGTAAGAGCCAGTTTGGTGTAATTACATAAGGAAAATGCAAAAAATGAGAATGGATAATTCACAAAGACACTGAAACATAAATAACTCAATTTCAGCACACAATTGGGAGAATTTTTCCTTGTAGAATATGACTACATTATAGCATGCTAATATAAAATCATAATCATAAGCACAAGCAACATATCCACAAAAAGCTGTCAAGGTAATCATTACTGAAAGCTGATTGATTAACACTCATTTGCCACATATTAATTTAACTGTACTAAAGATAATTTACTTACTATTGCTTATTAGTAACTGTGTAGTGGACATCAAAAATTTAATTATTGGATAAAAATCCTTTACACTGAGAAAATTCTATTAATTAATTTTCAAGCAAAATGGAAACAGATCACTTTATTTGATTCTTTGAGGTAGAAATATTGATTCAGAATAATATTGTTCAGCAGGAGATTGAGTAAAAGACTCGATTTGGAGCCACATTATAAAAAAACTTGGGAAGCATTCTTTCAGACACTCAAGTTACATAGTAAATGCAGCAAGAGATTAACTGGCACATAGCTAAGAAGACAAAAGCAAGGAAACAGGAAGTAAGGAAAACATCTGCTGAACAACCAGGAAATGCAAAGCCCATGTACTTTATTCATAGAGGAAAGTCCTACTGGCTTCACTGAAGCCTTGCAATCTTTTGCGTAATTTTAACATAGTTCAGGCACCCTCATTTATAGTAACCCTCATTTAGCAGCAAAATGTGAAGGCTGGTGATGGGGATGGGAGTAAGATGCTACATAATGGTTCATGGCAAAAAGCAGAGCAGTCCAAGTCATTTAGCTGGGGAGTACAGGCACTTAGATGGATTAAACAGCTGCACACACCCCTAAAAAGCCTTGAAAACATCACTAAATCAGAATATCACATAACAATATTATCAATGACAGCCCCAAGTCAACTAGAAAAAGTAAACTTACGTTCAATGAATTCTTTTTTAGAAGGCAGGAAAGCATGTAATACAGTTTGAAAAAAAAGTTCATCAAAATAGTTAAAACAAAAAGCATGGATGCTTAACTGTAGGTTTTGGGAAATAGTCTCCAAACCTTCTCCGTCTCATTCCTCCAACACAAAAACAATGCAGCCCCAATGTGTCTATTTTATACCAACTGTGGCCTAATCCTAAAAAATTTTATCCCCTTAAAACCACTGGATAGAACAGTGGTTTAAACCTAAGAACTATGGATAGACTTTGGGCCTATGAATTCTGTGAAATTCTATGCAAAATTTTGTGTCTATGTTGTATGTTCAGTTTTCTAGAAGAAAGGGCCATAGCTACCATCTAATTCTTAAAGGAGATTATTAAAAAAAAGACTTTAGAGTACTGGTTTAGATTAGAAAATGCTGTGAGGAAAAAGTAACTCATTTACATAATTGGCACCTATGCTATTCACAGATGAGCACATTATCAATATAAGCTGTAATTTCTAAAACATTTGAAATATCCTATCTGAAATGGCAACTATGTATTCTACTTATCTTTAATTGTCTCAGTATTTATATATTATAAGAAATGGTGTGTCTGCCCGGCGCGGTGGCACGCACCTGTAATCCCAGCGACTCGGGAGGCTGAGGCAGGAGGATCGCGAGTTCAAAGCCAACCTCAGCAACTTAGCAAGGCCCTAAGCAACTCAGTGAGACCCTGTCTTTAAATAAAATACAAAATAGGGATGGGGATGTGGCTCAGTGGCCGAGTGCCCCTGGGTTCAATCCCCAGTTTAAAAAAAAAAAAAAGAAATGGTGTGTCTAAAAATAAAATGCATTTTGCTTCTTTTTTTTTTTTTTTAAATTTTTTTTTGGTTGTAGATGGACACAATACTATTATTTATTTATTTTTATGTGGTGCTGAGGATTGACCCCAATGCCTCATGCATGCTAGGCAAGTGCTCTACCACTGAGCTACAACCCCAGCTCCGTTTCTTATTTCTTACTCATACAATTAGACATAGAATTCTGGATAAGCTGTTCCTCAAGAAGTACGGAACAAAAATTTTTTTCTTAGCTGGTGCAATAGCACCTGCCTGCAGACCCAGCTACTTTGGAGGCTGAGGCAGGAGGATCACCTGAACCCAGGAGTTTGGGACCAGCCTGGGAAACACAGCAAGACTTGGCTTCTTAAAAAATTTTTTTTTTCTCCTTACTCTTCTATTCAAGAATCTCCAGTGAAGCAGTTTACTTAACTGTGCCTATAGTCTCTCCAAAGTACCCTGTGGCTGATGTTTCTTATCATTCCAGAATTTATAGTGGAAGCTGTTAACAGATCTTTATCTAGAGACTTGATGGATTAACTAAGATTCTTCACTTCCTCTGTAAAACCTACTGAGAGATGGCTCCTGAGATGCTCAATGCTTGTGGTCGATAGGCTGGCTGTTCTGTGATGCCTACATCTTTCTGCTTCCACTGGTTAGGCTGTTTTGCCTACCAATCAAGTCCACTGGATCTATGCCCAGAATTACACCAGTTCTTCATATTGTAAACGTCATTTACTTAAATATTCTATAAAGTGACAAAATAAGTGCCTCTACTAATAAATTTATCATTTACTTGAAAATCAGGAAAGGACTTTTTTGAAAAACCTTTGAAAAAGAAGATCCATGCCTATACAAATAAAACTGATCTATGTAGGGGTGAGAAAGAAGGTAGGAACTTTAGGGTGACTACCTGGAAAATCTAAAAGGATTTTGTACTCGGATTATCTTTTAGATACCTAATACCTAGATTCACTTTGAAAAAAAAAAAATCAACCTGAAAATTGAAGCATTAGTAGTATATTTACACAAAAAAGACAAAGGAAGAAATATAATCTATACTCCAATCTATACCGACATATTAAGAAAATATCTGAGTTCTTTATCAAAAGATTGATAAACAAATATATAGGCCAAGGTCCTGGATCCAATCCCCATCAACACACACACACACACAAAACCAAAACCGAACAAAACCCTCAAAGTTTATAAACACTAAGGATATGTATGCATATTTAAAAAATAATGATTCTTTACTCACCTTCTTGGTTAAGTGAATATCTCTGAATCCTGATCACTTTGTAAATGAGATTCTACTATTTGTGATCTAGGCCCTTGACACTAAATTGTTATTGCTAAAATATCAGTAGCTAATGGTATTGTGTACATAATGCTTTAACTGCAGACAATGCTTTGCTCACTGAGGGACAAATTGCCTCTCATAGCTCTCAAATCACACTGCAGAAAGACAGCTTTCTTTACCCTAACAGCCTATTCGTGATGACAGCCTTTTTAGGAGCCAAACTATTAAATCTTCCATCTTGGGTTAGGCTGGCCAATAGCCTACAATGAATCTGACAATTGTACAGGATCACAATCTACGGCATGACTATGGTAAATTTTAGCTGATGTCTTCTAAAAAAATTGCAGACATAGTCTTGCTAACTAGATATTGAATCCTGATTTGGCTCTGAGAGTTAAGGTAACTTCCAGGTCCTAAGAGTGTTAACTGTTGTTTCTTCCATGCTGACTATAACAACAGGGATTTACCAGGGTATTTTAGAAAACAGAACACATTGAAAAAATGTGATTCTAAGCAACACAAGAAATCCAACGTGTGAGAAAAACATTTTCATGGTGTCACTTGTCACATATCTATTTTATTCTTTAAATCACCATGAGAAACTATAAACTATTAAGAGCTGTGAACAAATTCACTACAGTTGCATTAAGAAACGAAAGGGAAAGCTTCACTGAAAACCAGAGGAAAAAACCCAGAATAAAGCATAAATACAACTACCTGGCTGCTTGTGGTAGGTGAGCTCCCTGCTGGTTAAGCAGAACCACCGTTTCTTGAAATTCTTTTTTCCAATCCGAGTTCTACCCTGAGCTCTTTTGTACATTTCACTGTCAAAACAGTAGATATAAACATTTAGCTACAAAAATTAAAATAGTTCATACATAACAAAGAATAGTCCTTTAATTTTAAATGACATAACCAGTCATGTAAAATTACAATTTGTACATGACACTATCTTTGCTATTTATGATTCCTGTATTTGTTTTGGTTGTAGTAAGGGAATAAAATCTTTAATTAACATAGTATTTAAAATTATGCTCTACTGAATAAAAAAAGGGGAAATAAGTATCTCCCCCCTTAATTTCCAATAATGACTAGCTTACTTTAAAACTGAATACTTGTCTACTCTAATACTCATCTAACTGCAACAACATGGGACTGCTATGGACAGGGAGTTGTGTCCCTCTGACAATTTGAAGGACAGTGAGAATGACTTACCTGACTGATGTGACCTAGGTAGTACTAGCATAGAACAAAAACTCAGATATCCTCACTCCCAGACCCATGCCCTTTGTACTTAATGTTTATACTGAAACATGACTTTCACATTTAGTTTCATTCAATTACCCTTCTTTCAGGTGCACAGGCTCGCTTGTACCACTGGACTCTTTAGTTTCAGTAGATGAAATTTCATCCAAGAACTAAATGGAGAAATGAGCAAAAATCACACTGTGCAATAAGGTACATCATAAAAAAATTCAGTTTAATTTACGTGCCATTGATTATATTGGAAACTTGGGACTTAATGGGCTTATCCTCCTTTTTACTCTTAAAAGTGTACTGGTATAGACACCAAATTATATGGTTATTGTGTACACAGAACTCCCCAAGTTTTCATCCCATGGATGCAAAATTGGTTCAGTATTGGGAAATCAATAAATGTAACTCATCACATCAACAGACTTAAAGACAAGAATCACATGATTATCTCAACAGATGCAGAAAATACATTTGACAAAATATAGCTTCCATTCATGATTAAAACACAAGAAAAAATAGTAATAAAAGGATTATACCTCAACATGTAAAAGCTATATACAGCAAACCGAAGGCTGACATCATTCTAAATGGAGGAAAACTGAAAGCATTCCCTCTAAAAACAGGAGCAAGACAGGGATACCCACTTTCACCACTTCCATTCAACACATTCCTTCAATCTCTAGCCAGAACAATTAGGCAAAAGAATAAAATAAAAGGGATACAAACAGGAAAAGAAGAGCTAAAACTAGTTCTGTTTGCCAATGACATTATTATATATTTAGGAGACTCAAAATAATTTCATCAGAAAAATTCTAGGACTCATAAAGGAATTAAGTAGCAGGATACAAAATTAACACTCATAAATCAACTGGGTTCCTATACTCCAATGACGAATCAGCTGAAAGAGAAATTAGGAAAACCATCCCATTCACAATAGCCTCAAAACTTCCACAAAATACAAAAAACAAAAAACCATGGGAATTAATGTAACAAAGCAACGAAAGATCTCTACGATTAAAGTTACAGAACACTAAAGAAAGAAAGTGAGGGACACCTTAGAAGATGGAAAGACTTCCCAGGTTATTGAATAGGCAGAATTAATATTGTCAAAATGGCCATACTACCAAAAGTGCTATACAGATTCAATGAAATTCCCATCAAAATTCCAATGCCTTTCTACATGGAAACAGAAAAAGCACTCATGAAATTCATCTGGAAAAATGTAAGGCCAATAATAGCCAAAGCAATCCTCAGCAAGAAAAGAAAAGCAAAGGCATCGTAACACCTAAAAATATACTATAAAGCTATAGAAACAAAACCAGCAAGGTATTGGCACCAAAACAGGCAAGTAGACCAACAGAACAGAATAGAAGAAACAGAGACAAATCCACAAAAATACAGTTACTTCATACCAGACAAAGGTGCCAATAACATACATTGGAGAACAGAGCCTCTTCAACAAATGGTACCGGGAAAACTGGAAATCCATGTGTGGCAAAATTACATCAAACCCCTATCTCTCATCCTGCACAAAACTGAGTTTAAAGTGGATCAAGGACCTAGGTATTGGACCAGAAACCCTGCACATACTAGAAAAAGAAAAGTTAGATCTAACCCTCCATCAAATGGGCAAAGGAACTGACTTCCTCGATAAGACCCCTAAAGCACAAGAAGTAAAATCAATAAAAGTAAAAACAATGCAATAAATGGGATGGCATCAAATGAAAAAGCTTCTTCACAGTAAGGGAAACAATCAAAAGCGTGAAAAGAAAACCTATAGAATGGGAGAAAATCTTTACCACCTGCACCTCAGATAGAGCATTAATTTGCAGGATATAGAAAGAACTCAGCCGGGCGTGGTGGCGCACATGTGTAATCCAAGTGACTTGAGAGGCTGAGTCAGGAGGATCGCGAGTTCAAAGCCAGCCTCAGCAACTTCGCGAGGACCTAAGCAACTCAGTGAGACCCTATCTCTAAATAAAATACAAAATAGGGCTGGGGATGTGGCTCAGTGGCCTAGTGTCCCTGAGTTCAATCCCTGGTTCAAAAAAAAAAAAAAAAAAAAAAAGAAGGAACTCAAAAAACTTAACACTGAAAGAAAACCAAAAAACCCAATCAAAAAATGGGCAAAGGAACTGAACAGATACTTCCCAGAAGAAGAAACACGAATGGTCAGCAAATATATGAAAAATACTCAACATCTCTAGCAATCAGAGGAATGCAAATTAAAAATTTACACTGAGTGTAATTTACACAAATTACACTGAGATTTCACCTCACTTCAGTCAGAACGGCAATTATCACAAACACAAGCAACAATAAATGTTTGTGAGGATGTGGGGGAAAAGGTACATTCATACATGGCTGGTGGGGTTGCAGATTGGTGCAACCACTCTGGAAAGCAGTATGGAGATTCCTCAGAAAACTTGGAATGGAACCACCATTTGACCCAGTTACCCCACTCCTTGATTTATACACAAAGGACTTAAAATCAGCATACTAGAGTGACGCAGCCACACTGTTTATAGCAGTTCCATTCAGAATAGCTGAGCTATGGAACCAACCTAGGTGCCAATCAACAGATGAATGGATAAATGGATGAATGGATATACACAACGGAGTATGACTCAGCCATAAAGAAGAATGATATTTGGTAGTAAATGGTTGAAACTGGAGAATATCATACTAAGTGAAATAAACCAGTCTAAAAAATCTAAAGGTCAAATGTTCTGTCTGATATGTGGATGCTAACCACAATAAGGGAGGATGGGGAGATGTAGAATACAAGTTCATTGGATTAGACAAAGGGGAATGAAGGAAAGGGAGGAGGGAAGGGAATAAGAAAAATAGTAGAATGAATCAGACATAATTTTCCTATGCTCATATATGAATACGCAATCAGTGTAACTTCACATCATATACAACCACAAGAATAGGATCCTAATTAGAATAAGTTATACTCTGTGTGTGTTCAGTATGTCAAAATACACTCTACTGTCACGTATAACTAAGAATAAGCAATGCATGCTTGTATCTGCGTAAAAAACTCGAGAAACTAAAGACCCTTTCAAAACATTCCCAACTTTGAAGCACACAGATTTTTTTTCATTTAAGCCCTCATATTAGGATGGTATACACTATAGCCATCTGAGTATTTTAATTTTTTTGTAATATCCCTCTAATGACTGCCACAAATCTATTACTCATTAAATGTTCAATTCTTTTTTTTTTTTTTTTTTACTATTATAATTAAATGGCCTTTACCTCTAGACCAGGGGTTCTCAGCTGGAGGCAATTTTATTCTTCAGAGACACTTAGAAATATCTGGAGCATTTCTGGTTGTCAAAAACAGGGAAGTACTACTGACATCTAATTCAGGCATGTTGCTAAACATCCTATAATGAACAAGTCAGTCCTATATAATCAAGAATTATCTGGCTCCAAATAGTGTTGCTACCAAGAAATCTTAACTAGAGAAATTTTATAGTTTGTGGAAATAGTAGCTGTTCCTAGAAATTTTTTTAGACACTTTTAAACTGAAAACCCATGACATTTTTTTTTTCCTTTTCCTTTTCGCAATACTGGGAATTAAACCCAGGGCCTTCTGCATGTTAGATGCTCTACCACTCACTAAGCCACCCCATTCCCCAAGCAAAACCCATAGCTTTTTATGAGAGGAAAATGGGGTGGGAGGTAGGCAGGGTGTCTTTTTGATGGACAGTTTAAACATTCTTTTTTAAGTTGGAGATTGACTCCTAGAAATAATATGAAATGCTAATAGTCTCAGGAAAAAAAAACATACCTTTTTGACTGCTATAATATATCCTTCTTCTTGAAACATTTTGAAAAATTCACACATAAATGTCTCTTTGAAACTTGACTAAGAAAAAACAGAATTTATGTATGTTAAGTAGAGAACTGAGAAAACAATTGACTTTATTTTTAAGCTGAGGATTAAGGATTGAAAGGATTTGATTATGTATTTTCAGAGTGATAGGGATAGGAGCTGAGGACTTCTTTTAAAGGTGGTAGGTGATTATGGCACAGATGGACAGATAACCAGATTGCTTCTGCAGTTTCTTACTGAACTTCTCTCTGCTCAGGTGTGTCTGCATGAGTAAAACTGTCCTTTTTAATATGTGACTAAGATGTGATATCTACCTAAAAGATAACTATTGCACCTATGTGTGTATGTTTTTTTCCCCTCTCTCGGTTTTTTTTTTTAAACATGGAAAGAGGTAGGTGAAAAAGAAGGAATCATAGGATACAACAATATTTTAGAAGTGTGAAAATAAAGTATCTGAAGACTTACCTTGCTTTTGGAAAGGCTCCCCCAGCTTCCCAAAGTTTGAATGGTTTTTGAGATGAGAGTTAATGTCCTAATTGTTTGTGCATCCTAGAGAATTCAAAAAAACCAAAATTCTTGTTAAGTTTTCAAGAAACACAATTTATATAAAAAAGTAGAGTAGAGTGAATGGACTATACGTCTCTAAAACAGTGACTCAAAAATGTTCATTCAAATTACCAACATGGATAAAATTTGGTCAAGGCTGCAAACAACTCACTGGACTAAGGAATTAGGAGACTAAAGAAGCCATGTGTAATTGAAAATTCCTCTGGAAGTAATTATATTTAATGACTGATGTGTTACTTCTGAAAGCCATAATTTAACCAATACTACATATAAGTTATTTTGTACAGTATGGAAAGTATCTACCTGATAAATCATATTCGCTTTTGGAATGGTGGATATTTCTACTTTTTTCTACCTTATAACTTAAAATAGCAGTTTCCAAATTTTCTGAGCTCAATCCACTTAGCATATTCAATAATTTATACAGCTTCTGTAATCAATTCTTTTCACCATGAAAGTGAAGACATAAAGCTCGACTAGGAAGTGAGTAGTTGCCCCATTCACTTGTAAGATCCTAAGATGATCCAGGGTGTTTTTACTGGCCTGCCTCCCTGAAAAAAGTAAATGTAAATAAAATTGATGATATGATGTTCTCTCATGAGTTTTGTGTTTGGTGGAGCTGGGATTGAACCCAGGGCCTCACACTTGCTAGGCAAGAATAGATACCACTGAGCTATACTCTAGCCCCTTCTCATAAGCCATTGTTCTTTATTTTTATAAATTGAGGCATAATTTACAAACAGTGAAGAGAACAAGTCTTAGATATACAGCCTCCTGAGTTTTCACCAATCCACACATCAGTGTAACCAACTACACACCCCATCAGGATACAGACCATTTTTCTTTGTTTTAGAGATGCAAAGTAAACAATACCTTCCATCAAAAAAAAATCCAGGAAAATTTAGATAAAGTTTTAGTTGACATTCCTTAATTTTTTTAGTATCCCCACACTGAAAACAGTCAGTGAATATGAAGGGGAAGAACCAGGATGTGAGGCAATCTGGAAAAGAATGAATATCTGGGAAATGACCACTGTAAGATATTTACAAAACAGTTATAGACCTGGATTAAGGCTAGTCAGAAAATAATTTAGCTGGAACATCCAGGATTCCTTTATATCTATGAAAGGTCCCTAAAATTTTCTGCCTTTTAAGAACGTACTGGTAAACTGAATTTGAATTGAATTTCACTAAGTCAAATTTGGTTTTAAATTCAGTGGTTTAGATTACTTCTTCCTTGAATTAGCGAAAGGGAACAAAACATATTTTATTCAATTTCAGGACAGCAGAGGCTTGTTTACATCAACATGGTCTTCCATACTATTTGGCAATTACGTCATCCTGCTGCTGTTGATTCCCTGGTGTACTCTCTGTATAAGCTGTACTAAAATTTTCCCTTCGTATAATTTTTCATAGATGAGTCATGGATGATCAGGATATACCTACTCATCTGGCCCCTAATACACACCCTGCCACTGGCACTTAGTAATGCTATATAACATTTATTAAATTAAAATGTTGAATTTCTCACCTCAAACTAACCTAGCAACCATTTTCCTATCTTTTTTCCTTGTATTAGGTTAAAGCATATGAAAGTGCTATTATGTGTCTATTTCTGGACTACAAAAACATTTTTCATAGGGTTCCCCTTTTCTTCAAGGTTAACTTTATTGCTTTTTCTTTTAAAGACACTCTTTCTGAATCCTATGGGATAGTGATCTGGTAATAGACCCTTTCTCACTTCAATTTCTCCCTTTTGATGGTCTCTTCCCCTCTATTTCAACCACACTCATCATTTGACAAGCTCCCACCATCTTTCATTTATCATTTACTCACTGAGCATTTACTTTTCTAGACACTGTGCCATGAGCTTAGGACACACAAATCCAAAAAAGACTCAGCTCTGCTCTTCATGTATTAACAGACCACACATGGAGATGACACACAGATGTTCATATAACAGTATGAAAAATGTCATGACTAGGAATGCCACAGGATGCTATACACACAAGACAGGCATGTAACCAAACTAGCAGGTTGAAGGAATGTGCCTTGGCTGGGTCTTAAAAGGAGCTATCAATGAGAGAATGGGGATAGAGAAGCACAGAATGGGATGGAGGGACCAGTCCAGTCCTTTTCTTCTTTTCACCATTAAACATCTCAAAAGAGGTCTACCATGTCAATGTTAATAGCACCCATAAATTTTTTAAAAATCAGCCGGGCGCGGTGGCGCACGCCTGTAATCCCAGCACGCAGGAGGATCAGGAGTTCAAAGCCAGACTCAGCAACTTAGCGAGGCGCTAAGCAACTCAGTGAGACCCTGTCTCTAAATAAAAGACAAAATAGGGCTGGGGATGTGGCTCAGTGGTGAAGTGCCCCTGGGTTCAATCCACAGTACCAAATAAATAAATTAATTAATTAATTAAAAAAATCATATCTGTCAGTCTGTCTGTGTATCTATCTACACACACACACACACACACACACACACACACACACACGTGTACACTCCTGAATTTGTCTGTGCCTTTTAGCAGCAGGGGAAGCTCGTTTTTATATATTTCCTAGGATAAACTTTATCTACCTATTCTTTCATCTTCTGCAATCTGATTTGCTTTTTTTTCTTCTCTATTAAAACTACTTTCTCACAATTCAACAAATTTCCAAGTATAAAATCCACCAACTTTTCATCAGTTCTCCTAACTACTCAGTACCGTTCAATACTGGTCTTGACAATGTATCACTCCCAGGTCCCTGATCATTGCCTGCTCTCAGTCTATATGAGAATCAACCTATCTAAACTCCTTATTTGGTACTAATCAGGGGCTAGCTTTAAATTTATGTAGGGAGTTGTAGATTATGTATCTTACATATTGTCCTGTTTGGTCAATTAACTCAAAGGTTCTTAAAAAGCAGGAATATGGTTCAAGCCTCACCAGAAATGACAAAAGAAAGAAAGAAAAAGTTGGAATAAAATTGGAGATAAAAGCAAATAATAAAATCAAACAATAGTTTTGAAGCAGACTTTCTGGCATACTGAATGGAAAATGGTGACCTAAACACAGTCTATGATTAAAAGGATTTAATTTCAACATCTGTTACAGGAATATGGAATTTCAAGTCTAAGTACAAGGCAGAGTCACAAGTACAGAGGTGGGAGTTCTGTTCATGAACAAAATTCTGCTATCAAGTTTCACGGTCCCAGAGGTCTATACAACTTAATTAACAGAGGAACAGAAAGGACTGCCCTGTGAACAAAGGCCCACTCTCTCTTATGACTACACACAACATTTGTCCTTTGGCAAGAAAGGCTGTGCTGCTGCCACTGCAATGTGGTTCTACTCAGTTCTCACAAAGTTAAATGAGTGGCCAAGATCGTGAAGCTGTCCAGAAAGAATGATTACTCAAACCCCATTTAACTCTAAAACTTACTTGTCTTTCCTACGTTGTATTACTTATTAAGCAACTCTTCTGGACTGTGAAATTCCTAAGGGCATTGTCAGTGCTGAGCACAGTGCTTAATACAGCATAAGTACTTAAATCTGTCTGCTTTAGAGGTTGGAAGAAACAGGGTTAAAAACTCAGACTGAAGACTGAGTTAGAATCCCATTTTATTTCCGTTCAAATTGAGTAAGATCCAATCAGTTATTAATTGTGTGATCCTGAAGAAATTACTGTATTGTGATTTCCTTACTTGTACCTAGGTATGATAAAAGAATTTATTCCTAGGTTTACTAGGAGAACTAAAGCAGTTAGAACAGGCATAGTAGAGAACAAGCACTAAATTAATGCTAAAATTATTTGTTATACAAATCAGCAACCAAAAGTAGTAAGATAAGACTATAAAATATTTGGAACAAAAAAAGGTTAAAAAACCAGCAAAAATACACACACATAAGAAGTAAACAAATAAAGCACAAATAATAAAGAATTTTGAAATATCAAGAAATAAACATACAAATCTATGCAGTAAAGATTTAGATTCAGGTAACTGAGTAAGACTTCAGAACAAAAAGATTACAAGCTTTAAAAAATTTCAATTTCATAAATTTATAATATCACCTCAGGTAAATAAAAAATAAAAATATGGAGCTACCAAATTATGTTCCAATAAAAGTTCCTATGTCTTAAAAAAATGAGCCTGTTTACATTTCTGTGAGATTTTTAAATATCCACAATATTAAACTATTTTAATAAACCAGGAAAGAAATTTCTGTTAACAACCACTCAAAACAACCACCACCACCACCAAAATGATATCTGTAACTAATGAGGTCGAAAACAAAAAAATGCCAAAAAACCTTTATACTATGAAAATTTACAAAACATACACAACAGCAGAGGGAAAATAACGAATCCATTTTGTATTCATCACCAGACTTCAACAATTTTCACCATTTTATTACTCCTGTAAAAAAATCTCTTAACAATAGAAATTTTAGTCTTATCTGAAAGATTGAAATGGCCAAAAAGAATGTCAAGTAAATTTAAGTTATAAGAAAACACAGCCAAGCGCAATTGGCTTATTTTTATCTTTTCTTCATTTGACTAAAAATAAATAAAAATGGAATAAAGCTTTGAGAAGAACACTTACTGGATGATGAGGTCGCAAATGAAAAGTATGAGGTGATACTACGGCTACAGCAAAGAAACGAAGAAATACAAAGCTGCTCACTGCAGAGTACTGAACATGAGGGTCATCTGCAGGAAAAAAATGGTGAAATGTCATGCACAAAACACTGAATAAAAAACAAAGATGATAAAGTAAAAAGCATAAAAAACATGTAAACTAAGTAGGAGAGCAATATAATTTGTCTAGTAAGGACTGAGTTGATGAAATGATAGTAATGATTATGACTAAATTAAGAGACTACATGACTAAAAAACCTGAAAAATAATCAAGAAAATAAAAGGCAAAAGCTTCTAAGTTTTTAGAAAGATTTTAATTTGATAAATACCTCCTTTCTCATCAACCAGAAGTAACTTCTGAAACTACACAAAAATAATAGTATCTAGCACTGCCTAGTGGTAACACTGAAATCCCTTTTAGTTTAGGATATTGTTAATTCCTCCTAAAAAATTTTGATTTTTTGAATAAATAAAAACAATTAGGTAAACATCATTACTTTTAAAAGTTACCAACATTTCAAGTTAAAATGCTGATGGACTGAAGAGTACTTATGATTTTATCATTCATCTACAGCAATTTTTTCAGACTAAACATGACATTCAGATGGTAGAGAAGCAGATGGTGAGGGACAGAATCTTTGGATATGATTCAAATTTTAACTCTTTATAAATCACTCAACAGATAACCACCACCAAGTTGTTTAATTTGCTGTTCTTTAATAATACTTGCTTCCCCCCTGCTGCCTGTACACTCTCCATCCATATTCCCAGGGGAGTAATAAGAACAAATGAGAAAATACAAAATTATTTCATAGCAATAAAACTATCAGTGGGGTCGACTGACATAATAATGGTAATACCAATGAAAAGATAGTTAAAGAGATAGAATTATAAAAAAATAAGGTATGTTTTAGATCATTTATATAAGTAAGAATTAATTGATCTTAAATCTGTTTCAGTGATTCAAAATCACTGGGTAGTGAGTGTCTGGTGACTAGCAACTGTCCTTTGGAGTAGGCAAGGCCCAGGTTAGACCCTGCTTGCCTGCTGACCATGTCATAGACCTTGATAAAGTTACTCAATCTCTCTTAACCTTGGGTTCATTATTTAACTAACAGGAGTGGCAATCACCTCAAGTAGTGTTGAGAGAATCATCTGGGCTAGCATTGTGCCTATTTACTCATAAATAGTTCCTGTGATTATCATGATCTAATTCACTGTTTTAAAAATATAACCCCAAAAGCATTTCATCTTTCCATATGTTAATGTCTCCATACCCTTTATTTTTGTTACAAAGACTAGTTTAGTTAATGCTTCTATCTTCATTATAATTAGCGAAATTATCTAGAACTGAACTTATCTACAAGTTAGACAACTCAGCTACACCACTTTAGCTTTTGGGTAAATTAAGCACAGTGCAGATACATATACATTTAAAATAATAGCAAAATCTCTTCACATGGCTACAGAAATAAAGTTTCACATAGCTGGGAAAGACTGATAATTTAAGTAGCTCCCTCACCTCCATTATATACAGATCTGGAAAGCTAGCTAGCTATAGTCAGTATATTTACATTTTTTTTTTAAATTTTGATTCACTGTACACAAATGGAGTACAACTATCATTTCTCTGGTTGTACACAAAGTAGAATCATACAATTTGCATATTCATACATACGGTATGCATACGGTAATGCTGTTTGTCTCATTCTATTATCTTTTCTTCCCGCCTCCTCCCCACCCCTCATTATCCTCTATACAATCCATCCTTCCTCCATTCTTCCCCTACCTCCCTCCACCCCCCTTATGAGTCATCAACCACTTATCAGAGAAATCATTCGGTCTTTGGTTTTTTGGGATTGGCTTATTTCACTTAACATGATATTCTCCAACTCCATCCATTTACCTGCAAATGTCATAATTTTATTCTTCTTTATGGCTGAATAATATTCTATTGTGTATATATACCAGTTTCTTTATCCATTCATTTACTGAAGGGCATCTAGGTTGGTTCCACAATCTAGCTACAGTGAACTGAACTGCTATAAACATTGATGTGGCTGCATCACTGTAGTATGCTGATTTTAAGTCCTTTGGGTATAGGCCAAGGAGTGGGATAGCTGGGTCAAATGGTGGTTCCATTCTGAGTTTTCGAAGGAATCTCCATACTGCTTTCCTGAGTGGCTGCACCAATTCGCAACCCCACCAGCAATGTATGAGTGTACCTTTTTCCCCACATCCTCGCCAACACCTCTTATTGCTTGTATTCTTGATAACAGACATTCTAATTGGGGTGAGATGATATCTTGGGTAGTTTTGATTTGCATTTCTCTTATTACTAGAGATGTTGAACATTTTTTCATATATCTGTTGATTGCTTGTAGATCCTCTTCTGTGAAGTATCTGTTCCTTAGTGTTTCCTTAGCCCATTTATTGATTGGGTTAGTATATTTAAATATTGCAGATGCACTGCAAATAAGAGTTCTTCCAAGGACTGACAGCAAAAGAAACTCATAACTTCATGAAATGTTTCTAAGCAAAATATTAACATAGTACTTTTGCAAAATTAAAGCTGCCAGTTACTGATATATGTACTTCAAAATTCTTTGTATGTTTCTTTTCTTTTTCTTTTTTCCTTTTGCAGTGCTGGGGATTAAACCCATGGAGTCACACATACTAGGCAAGCACTCTACCACTGACCTACATCCCTGACCTAGAGCCAAAATGTTTCTAATGTTGAAGACCATTTCTGTGAAAACATCTCATCACCAAAACGTCAGTATTCTCAAACTGTCAAATCTAGTCAACTGTATGAATTAGAGTATCACTATTTGAATGCATGCATCCAGAAAAGATGGTTCAAATAACAAAGATTTTTTTATTATATTTAATGAACTCATATGCATATGGTAGGTTTACTTATAAATTTTTTTCTTGATTTTGAATTGCTCTTTATATAATGAAGTTGCCTTTATGTTGAAATAAAAGAACTATGTTTTGAGATTATAAGAAAAATAAACCAGGTATCTCAGGAAAAAGCAGGAATTATTTTCGAAAACTAAAGACGACTGTACCTATAAATCTTAAACATTTCACACAAACCAAACATTCAATTCCTACCAACAATGTAGAAAATGAAATGTTATGGTTAGTAAAATAAGGCACTTACTAGGAAATCTCTGAGTAGCCATTTGCCTTAGAGAATAAAAGATATCACACATGACAGTGGGGCAGCTCATACTTGATTTTACAATTGTACTAAATAACTTGTCCACATAGTAACGCAGATTCTCCTGCAAGATTTAAAAGGAAACATTAAGATTTTGACTTCCACACATCCTCAACAACCTTTATGGGAAAAAAATACCTTGAAAATGAGACTTACTGGGCAGTCACTATCTTCTAGTATTCTAAAACCCTGTTTCCCTTCTCCAAACTCATTCAGTTAAAGGGCAATTAACATTCTGACCTAATTTAATCAATCAAATTTAGACTTTTTAGACATAAGAGGTGGATATACAAATAAACTTCATAAGAAGCAACAGAAAATAAAATGATGGAAAGGGAAATCAGGGAAATAACAGATATGCAGGCAACAGGACACTGTGACACTGTTATTCACAGTGATGGAAACTTGTGTTCCCTAATATGTAATTAATTGTAGGTTTCCCAGAGGCAACTATTAAGTACTGACTGACCAAGTCACTATGCTACTTAGCCTGATCAGACTGACCTGCAAGGAATAGTCAGACTGCAGGCTGCAACTGGATATACCCTAGATCCACGACTGTTACTACGGCCAGAAAGGGATAATCAGAAACAAAAACAAAGTGAAACCAACAGAGGAGCTAAAATTCTTAAAAACTAGTCCTAGGGGGCTGGGGATATAGCTCAGTTGGTAGAGTGCTTGCCTTGCAAGCA